>JAMZAV010000237.1:0-600000 GCA_024449915.1 Sweltsa coloradensis | reverse complement strand
AGCAATTATCGAGAATCTAGAGGTGGAGAAAGCAGAGCAAGGCCTATTGTAGCGTGGCCGTGCAAGATGTTGTGTGGTGCTGTGCAAGACGTGTAGGATAACATTAAAGCAAATAATGTGCAATTTTAATTTATTTCAGTCTTGGACTATACTTTTTAAAGAAAATAAAACATTAATCTTAACTTGTAGTTATTTTATAACTTGTACCGTGTAAATGCTGCAGTTTCTAAGAAAATTAGACAAGAATGGGTCAAAAAGGGACAAGACAAACCATGGCAGGAGTACACCACGCAACCAAGAAAACCCAACAAAATATAATATGATAGACGAACAGAAACAGCACAGTTCAGGTTAAAGACTCAACATGACCTTCTAGGGAAGCATCTGCACCAAATAGGTGTGTTTGAAACCAGTACCTGCAGTTATTTACTAGAATTCAGAAATTAAAAAAGTCCGCCCCAACCGGGAATCGAACCACGGATCTACACCTACGGGAGTGTTTCCCGACTAAACTAACCGAGAAATAGTACCTGCAGATTGTGCGGAAACGGTGAGCATGTCAGACATCTATATACTTGTGCCAGTCTGGCAAATGAGCGTGAAGCAATGCCCAACGGCATAAAGAGGGAGGAAAGGGAGGCCCGTCTCTACTGGTTGACTAGATCAAGCATGATGGCATCATAGGCCAAATGTGGTCATTTGAGAAGAAGAAGAAGAAGAAGATAACTTTTATTTCATAAAGAAAGTCAGGTAATCACAGTTTTAGAGTTGTTTGGAAAGGATATGTGCGTTGTAGGTCTACTTTGCGAGAGACACTTTCACATAGGTAAACCTACATACGCTTAAAAATTGCTATAAATTGATTTTTATGCCATACTAACGGTCAGTTACTAAAAACATGGGGGGATCCCAAAATTGATAATATGAAGTTCAATCTTGTTCAGCCAGTGACTGCTCCAAGACGCCACACATTTGAGAGGAAATAAAATATGGACACTATATATTTCTCAAACTTAATAGTACTTTTCTCAATTTCATTAATCGGGAAACACACCCGTTGGTGTAATAGATTTTATGTAAATCAATCCAGAAATTACAATATCCATCCCAGCGGGTTCGATGCAGGGATGGATTTTTTAATTTCTGAATTGGTTTACATAAAATTAATAGTAGGCCTACTGATTGTAAACGGTTTAAGCGAAGTTAGAAATTATACCAAATTAGCACGGGAACGCCACGATTAGAGCCGAAAACATACGTACGTGCTTTTTGAACTGGTGTAGGCCTAAATGTATATTTTTCTTTTTCTTGATTGTATTTGAGCAAACTCAGAAATGAGATGCTATTCCTAGTACACGATTTGTTTTACGAATTTTGCTCCCGTTTGGTACACATAAGAATGTAAACATAGACGAAGTCCTAGTAAATTTTACATTAAATGGAATTTGATGACTTGCCGGGAAAAAAATTTGCGAAACGGCCAAACATGTTGATTTTCCTGCATGTAATCCAAAACGTACGAAATAAATAGCCTGCATTCGAAATGCCGATCGTTTCTGCCATGGCACAACCGACAGCACAGTCACACAACAAAGCCCGTCATCTCAGTCAAGGTACTGGCCCGCCTAGCCTTCCATCCACCCTCACAGAGGAATTGAAAGCCGCGGTAAAACTACGGGCGCATTGCGACGCGATTTCAACAGCGCGCTGCTTGATCTAGCCAGCGAGCCTTCTACTCCAGCTGAGGAGCGAGTCTACCCACATAAACCTCGCAGATGAATGAAGGTCAGAGACAGGGCTACTTCCCGTGTCCCAACGTACGTAATTTTGTAACCGAAATTTAATATTAATCTTCTCGTGATGTAAATCGTGTTTGCTGGGCAAATGACTTGGTATGAAATCTGTGGTTGACTGATTTATTTGATGGATAATTAATTGTAAAGTAGAGAACAATAATTTTACCATGTGAAGCATATGTCGAGGCAGCTATTCAACCCTTGTCTGAACCCGGGGTAGAATTAAGTCCAGAGCATGGCTCTGCTGATCGTAAAAGGCCGAACTCTGACAGTTACTGTCGGAGACCACTTCCCAAGACGTGAGAACCCCCCCACCCCCTGTGGCTGGTTCTGACCAGGGGACTTCCCTAGCCACATGCCCTAGGCTACAGAGGCGCATATGACCTTACGGTTGGCGCACCCTTAAACCAAATAAACAAATGTTTGTAGCTGTATGTCGATTCTTTAATATTACGTCAATAGATTGTGATAAAGAAACTACAAGAATGCGCATCACTAGTGTTAAATATTTTACTAAAAATGGTTTTGGTAGCTGCTATATTGGACAAAAGGTTTGCAACTAAAAAATTAGAATATATTTTATATGCGAATGATATTAGGAGTAAAGCATGTTGTTTTAGAAATATTTTGTTTTGGAGGTTGCAGTACATAGCCCGTCACAGTGCCCGGGGTAAAATTGGTCCAGAGCATATGGCTCTGCTAATCGTAAAAGGCGATTCAAGAGAAAAAGTCCACCTCGCAAACATCAGCTATAGTAAGAAGGGTAGTATATTATTACTCCCCGAATCTAGAGGCAAGCTCTGGCAATCGTCGTCGGGGACCTTGCCCCCTTCCCTTGACGACCTCTTGACGACGATGACAACAATGACACCAGAAACGATGACAAAGACAATGACGACCGCGACGTGAGAACCCCCCTTTTCCTCCCCTTACCCGTGGCTGGTTCGGACCAGCATGGGCCCTTCTCCCATATCCCCTAGGCTAGAGTGGTGCATTATGACCTAACGGTTGACGCGTCCTTAATCCAAATAAACAAGAAAAACAGTGCAAAAAATAAAAAAATATAAGTTAATTTGTGTTACAACTCAATGAAAGAGAATTTCAAAGTATTATTGGATGAGCGTAGCGAGCGTAGCGAGCGAAGCGAAGATTCCATTTCACTACACTGGAGAAAAAATCCGGAATGTTTTTTTTTTTTTTTTCTTTCCTTCTTTCTTTTTTTTTTCTGTATTTTTTGTGTGTTTGTCAGCACGATTCCGGCTAAACCGATACTCCGATTGCGATGAAATTTTATGGAGCCTTCGAAATCTCTGAACTTAGAACTGCCACGTTTTTGAGCGCAATCGGAAAATTTTTTCTTATAAAAAACGCAATTTTACGATTTTTTTCGATTTTTTAAATATTTCTTCGACTTATAACACCTACCGCTTTATCCGATGTAAAGATTTTTTCATAGAACCTTAATTTTATGAATTAAGATATTCGTGTGAAATTTGAGCGTAATCGAAAAATTATTTCTCATAAAAATCGAAATTTTACGGTTTTTTCTTTTTTAAAACAATTCTTTGACTTTTAACACCTACATGCTTTATCCTTTTGTAATGATTTTTTCACAGAACCTTAATTTTATGAATTAAATATACTCGTGTTAAATTTGAGCGCAATCGAATAATAATTTCTTATGAAAATTGCAATTTTATGATTAAAAAAAAAAAATACGATTTATTAAAAAAATTAAGTTAATTTTTTATTTTTTTTAAATTTAATTAAAAAAATCTCGACTAAGTAATAATTTTTTCACAGAACAACAGAAAATCCGCGTAACACATGGCAGCTCAATCCCACCAATTACGCTCATCCAACAACGCGGCGGGACTTAAGCGTTTTCCTAGTATTTATACTACGATTAGAAAGTGTAAGTGAATTGTGAATATGCCTTGTAGCTTAACCCCATTTTGATGTTCCTCCATTTCTAATGCATGCATGCATCCTTTATAGTACAGTGCAATTAGCTCATATATGGCCTGAACCCACGCATTCAAAAAACAAGCAAGGACCGGTTGGGATATGTTCAGGATGGTTTCCTTAATATCCCCAACAGAATCCCAAAAAACCCGGGTTGCGGGTTATCCGCCATTTTGAAAATCAATTTACAGATTTTTGAGTTTTGTCGAAGAATGGAAAATTAGCAATATTGAGTGAGGTATTAGACCGAAATAGCTCAAATTTGTTTTAAAGTTTCGCATACAATTAGGGTGTGATAAGTCACAAGTTTGGCATGCTTTCTTTTAATCTCTGGCGACCAGCCGTCCTTGAAACAAATTTTTACCCTCTTTTTTTTTAATTATCTGAATTTGTTTTGCCTATTTATCAAAACAAAAACAAAACCAGTAACTTTATGAAAATTTGTTTCAAATAAAAGTTGTAGGGCATGAAAACACACATCGATATCATATTCTTGATTGTGTCCGTAGATAATAATGGCCGAACGCTACATGACATGCAAGACCATTGTGCGGTGAGCAGCCTAAAACGTTTGCTCGACTAGCGCAGTCCATGGCCATAAGTCCCGTAGCAATTTCGACCTTTATAGATTTTCTCTTCTGATCCTGAGAGTATACCTTCAGGATAAAACAAATCTTGGGTAAACATCTGGCATCCCGAGCCTAAGTTTTTTTACGACGCCATCTTGATTTGGGCAAATGCGTTTAGTACACGCACTTGGTTTAATACATTTTCTATACTTTTGACTACATGTGTAATAAATCTATAACGTAATAATATAGGATTCTCCAACAAATTTCCAATTAAATTATACAAATTTGGACATTCTGGCAACATTGTGGTATTTTTTATAGTAAAATACCTATTATTATTATTATTAGTCTTGCGTATAGGTGCACTATTTACATCCAATTGTGCCTTTCATGATAGACATATAAAATTTGGCACAAAATATACGAAAATGTAACTGGAAAATGATTTGACTGTACAGGGCAATCTCATTATTATCCCACGACACCAATAGCGGCCATTTTCCAAGATGGCCATCCAACAAATTATTTGAAATTTTGTGACAGAATGTTGAAATTTGGTATACACATAGATCATGTCATTGAAAAATGAATTTTGAATAGGCCATGTCAAACTAACTAACACAATGGCACCAATGGCGGCCATTTTAGAAGATGGCCGCCATACACATTATTACAAACCACGTAAACTTTATGACAGAATCTTGTTATTGTGTACACACATAGGGCACTACATTGAAAAATGCCATATTTATGTGTTATATCAATACTTTTTAGAAACAATGTAGTATGGATCCGCTATCGCGTATCTTGAAATATTGCTATGGAATTAAATACTAGCAATTATTACTACTTATAACAATTCACTTGTTTTTTATACACATTGTAGGCAATTATTGACAAGTTTCTATGTTACATTATATAATGTTTATGCATTCTAAATGACAAGCGAAATGTTTATATTCCCATTTTAGTTCGTTCAATTAATTCCCGTTAGTAAAAGGCGATAGTCCAGTAGATCACCAACGATTTTCACCCAGTATAGTCGCCAAAAGAAGCCAAAAGTACGCTTACATGTCGTTTTGTGTCAAAATACTACCTCTTGGTAACATTTACAAGACAGCCAAGAGTTCACCAATTGGTTTCTAAAAATACGCCAAAAGGCAGCCAAATGTTTGCCAAAAGTTGACCAAATTATAGTGTCATGTCATAAAATTGACTTAGTATGCATGGGTTTTATTGCATTAAAAAATGTTGAAGATCGTGAGAAAATGAATAGAGGACCATTTTTTTCGAGTTCCTATATGACCATCAAAACATCTCAAATTAACGAATTCTAATAAAGTTCAGGATACAGATAATCACAATAGTAAAGTAGTGCATAGCATCATTACTATGTGCTGAATAATGTAAGAACTCGGTTTGAAATGCATACATTATATATTGATGTTTCGTAACAGACAACACTTGATTTTTATCTAAACCTCGTTACACTTGGACACTTGGATAACTATGGTTAATTTTCATGTAGACCTAAATAGGGTGTCACTTGAAACTGCCATGTTTCATGTTGCATTATGTTTCTATTTACACACAAAACTCCTTTAATATATGAATATTATACAGGGTTACACTGTGCACACTCTTTTCTCTTGCCGACATGCGATTTCATTTTCCACCAACAATATTTTATATTTTATTTTCTAAACTAGGAAAAGCTACTCTAGAGCACTGCCATGTTAACGAATCTTTGGTTAACGTACACATTTTTCTATGACTTACACGCTTGTTTCAAATGGAAAGCATCCTCTTCGCGTCCTAGAATCACCCCAACCCCGTTGAAGGACAGGAAAATAAGCTGAAAGAATGCAGTTTTTACGGCACCAACCGTGTGCCACGAGGTATCCACGTGACAATCAATTATTGGTATCCCGTTGTCTACCTTTTAGTAATCTATCGGTAACTATGTGGCAACGTCTTTGTGTAGGCTTGGTGTCTTCCATCAGTTAGTAAACTCATGTCATTCTTTTGGCTAAGGTTTGGCGTTATATTTGGTGCTAAGTGGTCATCACTGGCTAACTTAAAGGTGAACTGTGAGCAACCACTTGATGGATATCTTGCCCAACAAGGAGAAAAAAGTTTGTAACTCATTGGCTGCCTCATCGTGAAAGCAGGCTATCATATAGGCCTATTGTTTAGTTGAAATTTCGGTAAATACCTTTGGCAACCACTTGGCAATCAAAATCAAGCCTTGGTCTTGCTTAGATACCTCTTGGCAACCATTTGACAAACAAATTTCTACAAGGGCTGGAAGTTATTAAGATGTCAAGATCGTTCAAAATACTTTCTCCTTCAGCTGAGTGGGTGGGAGGATAATGGTTGGCCTGCTAATAGGATTGAGTATAGAGGATGCCAATAGCTAATTCTGTGTATATGTTTATGGGTCCCAAACGGATAAACTTTGAGTAACCAAATTCTGCACCAATGTCAGTCATCTACCGGACTATCGCCTTTTACTAACGGGAATTTAATTGAACGAACTGAAATGGGAATATAAACATTTCCCTTGTCATATTTAGAATGCATTAAAATTATGCAATGCAACATAGAAACTTGTCAATAATTGCCTACGGTGTGCATAAAAAACAAGTGAATTATTATAAGTAGTAATTATTGCTAGTATTAATTCTTTCGCAATATTGCAAGATACCCGATAGCGGATCCATACTACATTGTTTCTAAAAAGTATTGATATAACACATAAATATGACATTTTTCAATGTAGTGCCCTATGTGTGTACACAATAAAAAAGATTCTGTCATAAAGTTTACGTGGTTTGTAATAATGTGTATGGCGGCCATCTTCTAAAATGGGCCCCCATTGGTGCCATTGTGTTAGTTAGTTTGACGTAAAAAAAAGTAAAAAAAAAGTCATTTTTCAATGACATGATCTATGTGTACACAAAATTTCAACATTCTGTCACAAAATTTCAAATAATTTGTTGGGTGGCCATCTTGGAAAATGGCCGCTATTGGTGTCGTGGGATAATAATGAGATTGCCCTGTACAGTTCAAATCATTTTCCAGTTACATTTTCGTATATTTTGTGCCAAATTTTATATGTCTATCATGAAAGGCACAATTGGATGTAAATAGTGAACCTATACGCAAGACTAATAATAATATGTATTTTACAATAAAAAATACCACAATGTTGCCAGAATGTCCAAATTTGTATAATTTAAATTGTAAATTCGTTGGAGAATCCCATTATTACGTTAGATTTATTACACATGTAGTCAAAAGTATAGAAAATGTATTAAAACCAAGTGCGTGTACTAAACGCATTTGCCCAAATCAAGATGGCGTCGTAAAAAAACTTAGGCCCGTGATGCCAGATGTTTACCCAAGATTTTTTTTATCCTTAAGGTATACCCTAACAGGATCAGAAGAGAAAATCTATAAAGGTCGAAATTCCTACGTGACTTATGGCCATGGACTGCGCTAGTTTTACGCTGTTCACCGCACAATGGTCTTGCTTGTCATGTAGCGTTCGGCCATTATTATCTACGGACACAATCAAGAATATGATATCGATGTGTTTTTCATGCCCTACAACTTTTATTGAAACAAAATTTTCATAAAGTTACAGGTTTTGTTTTTGTTATGATAAATATGCAAAACAAATTCAGATAATTAAAAAAAAGAGGGTACAAATTTGCATCAAGGGTCGTAGGTTGCCAGATAATCAAAGTAAGGCGCACCAAACACCTTAATCGTTTCTTTACAAACAATTTAAAACAAATTTGAGCTATTTCGGTTCAATACTTCACTCAATATCGCTAATTTTCCGTTCTTCGACAAAACTCAAAAATCTGTAAAATTGATTTTCAAAATGGCTGAAAACCCGCAACCGGATTTTTTGGGATTCTGTTGGGGATGTCCAGGAGACCCACCTTAACAAATCCCGACCGGTCCCTGCTTGTTTTTTTGAATGCGTGGGTCATATCACAACGGCCCTGTACTATTACAACAGTTTACAATCAAGTTTCATGAGAATTAATATTAAAGCATTGAATAATAAATGCAGGAAACTTTTGTGGTTATATATTTTGAACAGCGTCAATTTTCTCAAAATATTCAATAGTTAAGAATAGTTAAGAATGGATGGAAGGCAGCCTGTGCTCTGTTTAAGAAGACTAATGATGTCCCATTGTTTGACGGGTTTTGGTATCTTCTTGCTAGATCAGCTATGCAACGTTTTTGGTAAATACAAATTTTTCCTTCATTTACATCTTCAGTATGGTATGTCACTCAGTTTAAATCAGATACAGCAGTGCCATCAACACTCCAAACTTCTACTTGCTAGCTTGCAAGCTACAAGTGATAGGTTGTGAGTTAGCTTTTCTTACTATAGAAAGTGCGTCTACTTTTCCACTCATCACCTGTAAAAATAATCTAACGAAACAGAAAACCAACAGAATTACAGCTCATGCTTAAATAAAATGCATTTTAATGTGTTTGCTGACATTCAAATATAAATGCCACCAGACGCTGGGGCTTTGCCACAGACCCCAGACTTACTCATGCAATGAGTATTCTTGCCTTGCCAGTTTTGCCCGTTGTTATTCTTGTAGGGTTGGTTACCTAAGAAGAAGACGGGGGAGACCACGGGAGAGATGGAAGGAGATCATAGCAAGAGACCTACATACTAGAGGGGAGAGTTGGGAGCATGTAGCAGAGACTCGATTGTATGTATGTATGATACATTATATATATATATATTTTTTTTATTTATTTTGTTTTTGTTGACCCTGCCAGAAGCAGGAAACGGCGATGGATAATGATGATGATGATAATGGGGAATTAAAGTCATTTTCGGCACTACTACATAGTTCTAAAACCCTAGTCTAAACCGTGATTTAAATGCAGGACATTCTGCACTTGGAAACGAGAATAAACCAACAGCATCAACTTATTATGTTTCTCTTTCCAAACATTATCTCACCATATACTCACCTCATATTGAACAGAGATGTATGGTTACTATCTACCAGACCTTCTTTTTTCCAATACTGACATATGCAGCGGAAATATGGAATAAAACTACAGTGGATGAGAGCCTTGTGCAAGCTGTAGATATGGGTTTTTGAGAAGCAATGGAGGCAAGACCAGATGGGACCGAATACAGAATGAGAATATTCGAGATTTCGAGATCAAGTAGGCATGAGGAATTCAATGGAGCGAATTGGAGAGAGAACATTAAAGTGGTTCCAACATGTCAGAGCAAGATTGCGGAGAAGGATGATGGAATTGTAAATTCCAGGTAGGAGACCAAGGGGCAGACCACGACAACGATGACAGAATAGTGTGATAAAAGATGTGGAATGTAGCGTGGGGACTGGAATGTGGTAGAAAGAGAAAAGTGGTGGCAGGACAGAAGAAGATGGAGAGGCCTATCTTCTTCAATGTCGACCCAAAGCAGAGTTGGACGTGACAACACATAATGATGATACAATTAAACTCCCCACAAAATATCTGGAATCTTCACTCGACACATTACATCCCCTCAAAGAGTTGCTTCCATGTAAATGTTTATATTTCATAAAAGAATACTTTACAGAACATCATTTACCAACACATTATTCCTCATTTGCATGTTTGCTTGTATCAAAACCATAGATAAGTTCTAAAAGCATAACAGGCTACGATGTACATAAATAATAAATATTGTCTACTAATTTAATATTTTATTGACAAAACGAATACCCGTATTTACTCGAATGTAAGCCGACCTCTGATTAAAACTTCATCCAACTAAAGTGTGTAAATAAATAAAATAAGTTCATATTTAGAGTCTACACGCTCACAACTGATTTTTAGTGAGGGACATTAGATATATTTAAAGCGTACCAAGCCCTCTAGGCGTAAACACCATCGGCGAGCGAACAATGTCCAACTAAAGACTGACGTGTTTAAGTCGAGAATCATGTAAATAATACCCATAAGTTTGGCATCAATTCCAAGCAGAGGTGTCTTTTTGAACTGCAAAAATAACATAAAAAAGAAAGGCTTGCAATCTGGTAAATAGAAATACAGTACTAGTTGTATCACACACAACTATTGATGATTACAATTAGTGTGGAAAAGGCCAACCGGCTAGTTTAGTTTAGACTGGAGAAGGGTTGACAGGTTGATTGAAATTGGTGACTAACTTCTCTAGTACTAAGTCTCTAATCTCAGGTTTGCTCAGTCTATTTCTACTGAAAGCTCACAGCCGCACACTGGCGTTAACAGCCAAACTGTTTGATAAACCAAGAGTTAACTAAGGAAATCCTTCTTGTAAGACTTGTCGCCGATAAAGGTACCGAGGCGAATGATGGCATCTACAGCCGGCCGCAGAACCATCTGTGACTCGTCTTCTGTACCATCTGCATCCTCTGCAACATGATAATCAAGATGAAATGAAACTAATAAATAGTTTTTAAATTTTAGTATAAGCCTAACCCAGATGTGAAACTAGAAAAAGGAAATCAATCCCAACCGGCACTATTTTTTAATTTTATTTAGTTGTATTAAATATTTATAATTCCACATGTTAAAAACTAAAACCAATTGACTTGTTATGTGGCCTTACAACAACAGCTAGCTGAATTGAAGCCACTGTGGGTGAGAAGAGCAGTAAGTAATACGTATTGGTAATATTTAAGTAAATATTTGCATTTGTATATTTGTGTTCAGTGTGAGGAGAAAGAAGAAAGGAGATCAACAATTTACACAATGAGTAGCAATAATTAAAGGTATAACTACATGATAATAAGACACAAATATCAATACAATGTATAACAAAATATCACATATTTTCTTTTTCATACATATTTTCATAATGAATATAGTTGCCCCTTGCAATAAATTGTCCTTACCTTATTACACAGCAAGAAATGAAACAATGAATAAAATATAAAAATCAAAAGATGAAACTAAATAGTAAATAGTAGCAAAATTGTTAGCGTAAGTTTGACTTAATTTGCTCTTCCAGTTCCACACACCACTCATTCAATTTCAATATACTGACTGGTGTTTTAAACTATCGACTTAACAATCTTAACTACCTTTGTACTACTTTGTGACTTTGTAAATCAGTTTTTATAACTGAATAGGATAGACGTTAAATAAATAATAAATAAATAAATAACACCTATCTTACCTAGCCAAACTGGAGATACTTTTGAGAAGAGGCTAGTTTTCCAACCCTTCTTGACAACCTGAAATTTTATACAATCCAGCTTTTGGAGAATCTGTAAAAGAAAACAAAACAACCCATCATTAGCTATCAACAAACCCAGATACCTCTTGCTTTTGGCATATTGTAGGATTATACCTTATGTACTTTAGTATTTCAACATCAAATTAAATTACTGTTCAGTGACAAGTGTTTTGTTTTTCCTTAATTTTAAATATATTTTTTTAGGAATGGCAGCAAGATCACAAATAATGAAAAAAGTTCATTTCATAATGGGGAATCATAATCAGTCTTAAAAGCTGCAAGCTTGAAGCTTGTAACACTGGAGACAAATTATATTATAAATTTATAATATGATTATTTGCTTGGCAGACAGCGGCTTCAATGTGAAAATATAAAGCCTACCTCCAGTAGCTCTCGTGTTTGAAAGGGCTGTAAAGCTGGAGAGAAACGTTCCATTGTTTGCTTTACAGAGATACACGGCTGACACAGACAGTAGCCAAGAACTGCGCCAAGCAATCGATCCAACACTCTTCGGTTCAATGATCCATCGACACGAACCCACGGACGAACAACCACGTAGACCATCTCGGTATCACTGCAAGATTACACAATTAGTATAACCATCACATAAATACAATTCACAAATGAGGAGGCAGCAAAAATGTCAACACATTGGGAGAAAGGAAGAGGTGCATAACTACATAATATAACTATTAACTACCGATAACTACAGAAGTCAAAAGGGATCTTCTTAATGCTTGTGACCAAGTGGGACATTCAGCAAAAGGGGAGGCTGTTTACATTTAAAATAAATTATTACAATTGAAAATAAATAATATAATTATGCCCAGCACCTTCACCAATTTTCAATTTTTCTTATATTGAGTTAATAAAACTATTTTAAGGTGGGTTACTTTTAGTTGAGGTGAGGATATATAGGATTTGATTGATTTATAGTAGGGGTGGACCGATACCGATACCGATATTGAGAATCGGCCGATACCTGTGGTATCGGTAGAATCGGTATCGGAACATTTTGCCGATAGCAAATCCGATACTATCTCGTCAATTTACGTATGTACGTACGTAGTGTTGAAGTCTACCGTTAGATTGAGCTACTTGCCGCGAGCGCGGTGCGCCGAGTCTCCGATAGAGTGCGTTGCTATTCTATCGACTTGCACCTTCGACTTCGAGTTCGATCTATCAAAGTCGCTGTTTCCGCGCTCGCATCATCGCATCGTATGACGGATGACGTGTTTGTGACTGTTGTTTGTTTTACTTTTGATGAATTCGTAACGAGAAATTAAAGAGTTTAAAATGTCGGTAAAAAAGCGGAGCGAAGTTTGGAAGTACTTTAAAGAAAATGCAAGCAATTTGTATGTTGTGCAAGCAATACGTCTCGCGAGGCGGTAACAACGCCAAGAGCTTCACCACTAGCAATATGCAAAAGCATATTGCTCGATACCATTCAAGCATTCTAATTGAGCCCACGCCTTGCCCATCTGACGAGGTTGGCCCAGCTACACCTAGAAAAAAATCGCGTACAGCTATACCAGACTCGGATAACGAGAATGAAAGGGAAGACGATTGTTTGCCTCTAGATTCACTTGGGATAGGCCTACTACAAACGCAAAGGCGTTCTCTAAGCCCTCAGCCTTCAACTTCTGCTTCTTCTGGATTTACAGGTAGGGCCTAGGCCCTAGCCCTGTGCATTACGTAAAATAGCCTACACAAATTCTAGGCCTAGCCTTCATAGAGATTTATTTAATTATATTGTGAAGTTGTGGACCTAGGGTAGGCCTAGGCCTAGATTAAAACTTAAGTTTGCCTAGGACTAAGGCCCTGGGACTAGGCCTAGACCCTACATCTAGGACTAAAATCAAATAATTTAATTAAATAATGCATCATGCTATTGATCTTCATTAGGGCTAGGCTAGGCCTAGGCCTAGTTCTTTATTCCTTTGTTTTACTTTTGTAAGTTGTGTGGGTGGTGTAGTCCCTACGCATGTAGGCAAAGTGTATGCCTAGTTCTAAATAAAACAGGAAAGTGATAATTCATTTTAATTTGTGTGAATTTTTTTTATTCTTTATTGTTTGTTTGTTATAGTTTTTACTTTTTAGAAAGTAGGCCTAGTCAAATGGGGCCTACTGCATAAAGTGGTATCGGTATCGGTAAACAAATAAACGGTATCGGTATCGGCAAATTATGGTATCGGTCCACCCCTAATTTATAGGCAGGATTGAGGACTGGTAATATGTATAAGTTACTTATAGATATGTTTTTCAATTACTATTCTATCAATCGTTACTGTACTTACCTCCACTCGATTTCTTGTACAGCTTTGTCGAAGCCGGCCTCGACAGCCTTCTCATGCGGAACGTCACCGGTGTCGTTTGAGGCATCGTCTTGTATCCGAACCATTTTCTGTGCCCCAAAATTTGAGTTGCCATCAGCAGATGATTTGCTAGTTCCATCATTTGAGTCAATATTTCCTTCTGACAGACTCTGCTCCTTGAGTTCAGAACCAGGATCTAATAGTGAACTATCAGCAACCGTACTAATTGGGGCAATGTCTTCTTGAGATTGATCCAGATCACTTGTGCTCTTTCTCCGCGCACATTTTCCACTGGAAACTCCAATGGATTCATCCGGCGCACGACTGGTTTTATCTGTGATGCCCTCTTGTAACAACTGACTCAAGATGCTCTTATGAGTTACCTTCTCTGTAAAAACCGGTTGACGAGTTGCATCATTATTTACTTCTTTTGTCTTGCGGGCCACGTCTGATTTTATATCAGGAACACTATCAGACTTTTCGTTCTCCGTAGTAACTGGTTCAATTTCCGAGTCCAAATGTCCTTTTCCACATTCTAATATGTTCTTTGGAGTCTCAAGAGCCTTAACGTCAGAAACAGGACAAGATACTTCTTGAATATTGACTGCTTCAGCACAAGAACTGGGAGGAATTCCTTCCTGGACGACACCCTACAGAACCAAACATGATAACATTAATTAATGGGTATGTATGTACAGTTGGCCATAGGTCTGCAAATTTACTATAGACGACACGGACACTATTTCACCCGCAGACAGCACCAGAATCAACAAGGCTGATTCGGAACAACCTTAGAATTTATTATGTGCCTCGTTGCTAGGACTGCTCCAAAGTCGCCGTTTACAAATTCATAAGACAAGAACTGATGGACTTAAGTCCAAATCATAAGGTATAAAACTTCTGCATATAGGGGGAATCGTACCCTGGACCTTCTGTATTGAAAGCAGAGACGCTAACCACAAGACCAACGAACCACACAGTTAAATATTCTCTTTGCAAATCAAACTAAAATTTGTGATTTACAAAGAAAATCTGCAATAGGCTTAATTGTCTATTTTTGCTATTGTGTAAGTTAGCTAAACCAATCAATTTAGCATTTTAACCATTTCTTAACAATTAAGGATGATATCTCATACCGCGTGGTCTTTGGGCAACATCACATCTTCAAACGACCTGCTCCTCTTCAATCTCTTCTTGAGCGGCAGAAGACTTGCATTCCCTCCAAACAGTGCCTCCGCGTAGTTCTTGGACAGTCGCGCCCTCTTCTTGGACCTCTGCGTGTACACCATTGACTTCTGTGTGACGAGGCCTTCCTGCGCCAGTCGCTGCAGACGGTACGACTGCAACAGCCACGGCTTGCGGTGGCTCTGGTGGACGTAGTGGGTGGTGGTGACGCCGGCGCGCAGCAGGGCCCCGGACTGCGTGAGGAGCGACAAGAGCCGAGCCAGACGACCGTGACTCGTCAGGCACAAGAACTTATCCTGGGAAATGATGTAAGAAACATTAGGCAGTCCAATATTAAAACAAATGTTCATTTACTTTAGCTTAACATTTCTAATTGTGGTAATAGAAAATTATTATGCTGTACATATGCAGTAATAACCGAGCCACGAGCAACATCTAGGAGGCAGTGGCTATAACAGTCTTGAAACTTTGCAAAAATGAAAATTACATACAAAGAATTCAAATAGTTCACCAGAAAAATAGTTCACAGCATCTTTCCAATAAAGGTTTATTTCATTGATTGTTGGGGGGTATTACAATATCGCTATATCAGACTAAATCGAGCATAATTCATATATTTTTAATGATATTATTACATAGTGTGGAAAAGGCCAACCGGCTAGTTTAGTTTAGATTGGAGAAGGGTTGACAGGCTGGAAAAGAATAGAGAACATAAAGTTCAGCCTGAAGGGCTGGGGGCAACAAAACATTTCACTTGCTGATGACAACTGCAGCTAACTTAAAGTTGTTTGTTACCTTAATCCACGACGCGTTTCGTCCTTCTGGAACTCATCAGGCGGATGGTGGCCACTAAAAATCAACTAGCTACATACAAACAAAACTCACAACACATAACCAAACCTGTGGTAGGGTCATGCAAGAAGTAAATTCTGCATGCATGTTGTCATCATCAGCAAGGTTACTTCACACGCCATTCATACCGAGACACACCGCCATCACAACCAGTAAGGGGGCTTCCCTCCCATCCCCCTAGGGTCCTGGTTCGAATCCAGGGTAAGTCATGGAATTTTCGTCTCCCGAGCACCAGAGTTGGACTGCTTCATTTCAGGCTGGACTTCATGTTCTCTATGCTTTCCCAACCTGTCAACCCTTCTCGAATGTAAACTAATGATATTATTAGTTTAGTTTGATTCATCATAAGTCAACAACATAGAAGTTCAAAATTATGCTACAAATGACAACAGCAACGGAACAAGATTTTTAAACTGAAATTTATATTAACACACAACAGATATCTGTCGGACCCACCCTCAGCTCTTTGATTGTGGCCCCTACTTCCTTCTTGCTTTTCACCCAGTTCAACAGAGTGCAAGCATAGTCCCAGTCCTGTTCGCTTGCCTCGGACTCCACAAACAACTCGTGGAGTTCCTCCATTGAAACCAGTTTATCTTCTACAATGAGATGGCTGGAAAAGAGGAATGTATATTGTATAGTAATGCCAACACAGGAAAGAAAAGTCTGTGACATACTACATAGTACTTAGTAGGCCTACTACTATTTGAGGCAAGATTGAATGATATGTTCATTTTCAGAAAGTTAATTAAACATAGTCTAAATAGAAAAGCTAGATTTTGTATTTCTTAGAAAGAGTGCTTTGAATATTATGATAGGTATATGGATTGCCTGCCCTCACAAGTCTTAGGTGTACAAATAAAGACAAAAAAGCTCACCTTTCCAAGTCTTTGATAATTTGTTTACCTATCTCTGGCGAGATGGGCAAAATTTCCTCCTTATTTAGCTTACATACACCTGCAGTGTTTTTGATTGAAACTGCTGTTAACTGTGTGCAAAGAGGCTCCTCCAGCTTCTGCAGCACTGGCACATAGTTACCTGATGACATAATTAAAAACTAGTTACTAAAATATATCTTTATTGCTTTAAAGAAGTGACAGAATTTTTGTTTACATGTCACTCACTCAACACTCAACCAACAGCACGTTAAAAAAATGTGTACTATGTAAACAAGAGCAGCATTGGTACAAAGGGAAGATAGATTTTACATTTTAGAATGACAATACAATACACACTTTTAGGAACAAATAGCTTAATAAATAGTTTTTCAAATATGAAGTGTACAGTAGTTAATTTCAGGGCGGACGCGGGCGGACGCCGACTCTTTTTTCGTGGGTGGACGCGTCTGCCCACTTCTTTTTCTTTTTTTCTGGTTTTTCTTTTTGCACTACACAACGATAGTATATCGGTATTGCATTCAGTCCTGTATTTTTTTTGAAACGCTCAGAAATCGCTCTAAAAACCCTGATTTAAAAAATTTTGCCTGCGGCGCTGACGTTGCCCCCTGCTGTTTTGCCTGAAATCGCTTGTCCAGCAAACTTGACTTTGAAATATGGTACTTGCCCTTTCCGGCGCACCACCTCTGAGGAAGGATATCGTCAAGCAACCACCCACATATTATTTTAGAAATTAACCACTGGTAGTGTAATCATGGAGTTGGATGAGAAGGAGGTCTAGCTCAAATGGAACAGCACGTCCACGATCGTGTTTGTTTGTTTGAGCCTATTTGCCATTTTGATTGTTATAACCACTACTAGCAGGTTAATCTTTGCTACCATGAACTGTGGTAGGCCCTAGGTTACCTTTGTTACTACCAAAGTAAACAATCAAAATGTCTGACGATTTGAAGTGCTAGCTTGTACACCGCCGACCACACACCTGCACCTTCAGTACGACTGTACTATTTACAGTACTATTTTTAACTCCATGGTGTAATAAAACAAACTTGCAGCATTTGCAGCAATGTTAACAACAAGTACAGTTGCACTGTTTTATTTCAACATTTGCCTTTTCTTGCCAGATACATTTTGATTGATTGTTTATAGAGGGCTTTCGACAAGTGACATTTGTGTTAAATAGGGTTCAGTAACTTTTGTATTAACCATAAATAAATGCTAAAACCATAGAAATTGGTTTTAGAGCTTATTCTAGCAACATTGATAGCTTGATATGTCTCTAATCATTGTAATTTTAGCTCATTTATGCTTGATCTACTAATAACAACTAAATCTAGGCATTGTCATTATTAGTAGCAAATGGGATAAATATTACAACTTTTTATTTATGATATTTCAGTTTCCTTTATTTGGTTTAAGGGCATGCCAACCATTAGGTCATTATGTACCACTGGGGATGATAGACCCATGCTGGGAAGATTCAGCCAAAGGCAAGTGGAGGGAAAAGGGGCTAAGGCTGCGGTTATCTTTGTTATCGTTCATATTGTCGTAATCGGGAAGGTTATTAAGGGGAGGGAGAGGGTCCCCGACACGACTGCCAGCTCTCGACTCTAGTTTTGGGAAGTAACATACTCCCCTACTTACTACCTGATGTTTGCAAGATGGACTTTGCATCTTTTCTTGCATTGAACAATCAGCAGAGGAATACCCTGGACAAAGTTCTATACCGGGGCCAGACGGGGCAAATTTCCCCTACACAAAGCCAAATTTAGCTTGATTTCTAAAGGAAATACTATTTATTTTATTTTTTAATTGGGTGTTGGATGAAAAATGTTAATGCTACTGTTTGTATGGAGCCCTAGTAATAATAGACCCTGTGCTTGTAATTTCTCTGTTTGTTCTACAAGAGTGAGAGTAAGGTTTCACTCACCGGTATCTTGCCGATAGTGGAAACCCTGAAAGGCGACGGTGGCCTCTTCCAAGCTCCGCTTCTCGTGCAGTTTACAGTACACTTGGCAGGCATTGACGACAAAGTAGTCGTGCGCGTGTTGGAGCTCCCCCATGTTGGTACTGGCGAGACTGTCTCGCATTAGGAACAACGCGATGCGCGACGCGGCGCGCGCTATCACGTACTGAACGCTCGGACTGACTTGCGTGGGAGAGATATCTGGCTCGGTCTCTTCATCCGAGGATACGTCAGAGTCAGACGACTCTTCTCCAGGAGTTTTCGGCACACACCTAGGCATTTTATGTATTAACTATTAAGTTTAAGTTATTTTGGTTGCATAAAAAATTCTAAGATTTACACTTACATGGCATGCACAAACTTTTATTATTTTATTTATTTATTTAAGATTTATTGCCCCTTTATGTTTTCTATGCTTTCCCAACCTGTCAACCCATCTCCAATCTAAACTATTCAGTTAATAAATTGATTTACAAGCAGGACAATAAATAAAACTAAGATGTCCCTAAAACATAAACGCACACAAAAATAATGAACTGTAGTAATAAAGTGCAATCACTCACATAGACCTTCTTTGGATATAGTTTTGTTATCACAAAAACTATTATATTTTCTACAAACCAGAAGTAACATAATATGGACAATAATAATAACTTACCTATAAGTATAGATCTAATACAAACACACATTACTTGAAGTGTTCTTTAGAATATAGTATGTTATGTTGGATGATTTATGTTGAAAGAAAAGAAACGAGTACGATAACACCATTGCCTGTAAGTCCTCACGTTTTGCAAATAATTACTAGTAGTTAAAAATGACAAGGATGATCATCATCAATATCGATATGTGTACAGAATTCTATTCTGTATTGCAATATTTCAAGTAGGGTTACCGTTGTAATTGATACAGTGATCGCTACAATTATTTCTTGGAACGATCGATAATCGACTCAGTCTCCCGGGATCAATTATCGGCCGCTAAAGGTGAGTGGAAAATATAATTAAAAAATTGTTGTTCAAAATTAAATTTTCCACTCAGGGTAGCTTAGTGTATCTAGGCTTAGGCTACACTAAAAAAGTCCCAAGTGGGCATATAATGGCTGACAGGGAGGTTACAAAGCCACTCTCTCCTAGATATTTTCATTAGCTTCCTCTTTCCCCTGCCTGTCAATGTGCACAATGTTGATTGTTGTCCTGTCATTTTCTCCTCTGTCTCTAGCCCTAGAGTACACATCCGAGCAGCATGTTATGTTTTTATTGTTAACCTTTAACCAAATTTAGGGATATCAAAGAGATAGTAGCTATTAGCTATTATTGAATTTGAATCAACCGGTAGTTTACTGATTTATTTGTGTATGGTGTAGTTGTTCATTCAATAACTAAGTATTTATGAATAAGTATGCATGCAGTTAAACAAAATAGGGCGCTCTGAAATGTACATTAGCGCTAACAAGCATTCCCATGAACATATAGGGCGAATCAGGGTGCTGAAAGAGCAATGCTAAATCGTGTGGCAGTGTTCCTTCATTTGTTTCGAGTTTCAGTAGTTCAAAGTCCGAGCATCAGAGTGTTATCGTCGCTTTTTTTGCGCGACTAATCGATTATTGGCCGATATAGCAGTTGTTTACTTCAAAATATTGATAAAACAAAAGTCTTAGAAACGCACGTGAAAGTCACATGGCAATTAAGTAGGTCTACAATATTCGAAGGCAATAATTTCGAGGCATAATAAAATGTTTCAATGTAATGACCAATCAATATAGAAAGTGATTATCATTGACCATCAAAGGTGAGAAAGGGCCCAGGACGAGTATTGCTAGGCTATGCCCTTATTAGTTTTAAATTAATTCTACGGAATAGCCCGTAGGCAGTTTCTTGCTAATGGCTGTATGAATCGGCCAACTATAACACATTAACATCCAAGAAGATGAGATGACATGAAGAGTGAAGACTACCATGCCATTATGAAGACCAAGATGACCAAGGCTGGCCTTTCCGTATCTTGTTTACTGGCATTCAGGCTCCAGCCCTCTCAACCCGCGCCAACGCATCGTGACCTTGACTAGACTGTGACAAGATATAAACCAGACGCAAGGAACAGTGAGTGTTATCTTAATGGCCTGCAATCACCACGCATGGGGCCTGTTACTGGACAAGTGGACTTATCTTTTTTCCCAGGCTGCGAGAGCTAAGGGCTAAGCGCGGGCGATAGTGAGAGATTTCCCACATGCCCAGCGGGCATGGGGAAAAAATCTACGTGCCCAATCACTTTTTTTACATGCCCCGGTCATCTCGGGCATGGTATTTTTTGAGCCCTGCATACCATTATGAAGATCAAGATGACTCCATGAGGACTACATCTGTGACATCCAAGAAGTCAACCCGCCACCAGCTACCATGAAGACAGATGGCGTAACGGGTACAATAATACCACATTGGACAAGAGACATGTCTGATCACTGTCAGGTTTTATGAATTTCTTACATCACTATCTATCATCACTAACCCAGTTCCTGAATTGAGATGTCACATTTTAGGCGTAAGGCTAATGTAAACATGCGCTTTCTCTTGTGGTAGTGTGCTGAGTATGCCCCCCACCCACCCCCACCCCTCCTGCCTAACTGCTCATGCGATCTTCTAGAGATTATACCACGTAAATAATTACCAGTCACAACATCACTTATGTTTTCAATCTGCTAGAAGTCAAAACTTAAAAGCTATCACCCATGGTGATAATTGCCTTTCCTTATCATGTTTACTCTCATTCGGGCTCCAGCCCCCCTCCCCCTCCCACGCCCCACGCCAACGCATTGTGACCTTGACTTGACTGTGACAAGATATAAAACATGCAACGAACCGTGAGTGTTATCTCGGCTCGCTGCTGTTCCTCTTTCGTGATTATGAAATACTACTTCATCAGCACGTCATTGTTTATAGAACAGCATTGGGCCATCAAATTCCATCTCGCAACCTTCTCGTGGTTTGCCCCTTGATTAGGGGAGTTTTTCTCCCTGAAACTAATGGCGAGCTCTGGGTCGTCGTCGGTGAGCTTTCCCCTTCCCTTTGACTACCTCCCCGACGGCGACGACAATGACAACACGGACGGATGATGACACAGACGGAGACGACCACGACGTGGGGGAACCCCTGCCCTCCCCATACGCTTGTGGCTGCAGGTCTGTCCACCCCTTGTCCCCCCGCGTCACCCCTTACGTCCCTCCCTTCGTCACGATTAGCCAAGTTGCATAAATATGAGACGTAAAGCAATATCCAATCAATCAATCAGAACAACATTACGTCCGAGATATTAGTCCATTAGACACCACACACGATATTTTGTGTTACTACCCGGGTAACCCGCGGGTAAAGTGGACGGGTACCCGGGTCGTAAAAAAAGTCGGGTTTTGTCATCCCTAATTTCACTACCTACCCGGGTACATTGATTTCCGCGTATATCAAAATCCCTTCACAATCATGTTTGTATTTCCATCATGTTATGTTAATCATGTTGTAATTTATACCATGTTCTTTGAATATATTATTATTTATTTTATAACTAATAACTATGAAAAATGTGATTGTATACAAATTGTCTTGTATTTCAATAAATAATATATTTTTATTGTTAACCATGTGTTCTATTTTGTAGTTACATTGTTAGTAAATTTAGTTTTTATATTTCAGAATAATAAGTAGAAATAGTAGGGAACTGCATTACCACATAACCTCAGTTAGTTAAAAGTCCGAGCAAGGCGCACCGCCACTAGTCTCAAACAGTTCTTCATGTCGCCTGCAGAGAGTAGCACATCTACGGGTGGAGGTATAGTAGTATCTATGGGGCGAATGAATGGTCAACAATCAAAACTTGTTGCATTTACAGGCAGGGAAAGAGGAAGCTAGCTAAAATATCTAGGAGGCAGTGGACAAAGCAAAAGAAAGTCAACCCAGCTTTTCAGGCTGCTGGATGTTCTCTGTCCCAAGTGAACTCTTCTCCAATCCTAGAAAGCAAAAGCATAGAAGATATAAGGCCTACAAACCTTCGCATTGTCTCACGGTCCATTTTAAATCTGCACTTTTTAGACATCACTGGATCATTGGCTTTTGCTGCCTGCTGGTTGGTCACCGTGTCACTCGAGTATAACTGATTCTGATTGACCAATGAAATGTTTGGCATTCGGGACTGTGCTTCACCACTAGTCCCAGGTATCGCATCACTGGATCTAAGAAAAACAAACCAAATCACTTTGAACAAATGAAAACTATTTAACAGGATTTGTTACTAGTGTGAAAAATGCCTATCGGCTAGTTAGATTGGAGAAGGGTCGACAGGTTGGGAGAACAAAGAGAACGTGTCAACCTGTCAACCCTTCTCCAATCTATTTAACAGGATTATGTTTTGTTGACATTGACAGTTGTATTTTTTTACAAAATTAAAATATAAGATAACACTGTTGTCAATGTATACCCTCTTTTTAAACACTTTTTAAGAATTAACTAGACAGAGTGAATGGATTGTAAATAGGTACTATTGTGCCAACTGGGTATTCAAAGTGAAGTAAAATCTGTAAAGTAATTGTAGAGGAAAATTTAAAAAAAGTTAGATACTACCTACTGTATTTATGTGAATATAGGCCTCGGGTATATTTTAATTTAATTTAATATAAATTTTTAAAAGTGGGGTGCGGCCATTATGCTAAGCTATTTTGTCAATAGTAGACCTATACAGCTTACTCTTTTGAATTTAAGTGGTCAAAATAGGGGTGTGGCCATTACTCGAAGGTGGCCTATAATCGAGTAAATACGGTATATTATACAATAAACGGTAAAAATCAATAGATAATGTACAAGGTTCTGCGTACTCTGTAGCAGTGGAGACTCTTGGTTCAGATTGTTCCTTGAAGTTCATTCCAGTCAAAGAGGGATCAGTGGGGTCGTTGATGAAGAAAGGTGTTGTGAACAGCGCAGACGTTGGTGGGAGTGATGAAGTTAACTGACACGACCGCATGATTTCCTGTTGAAGAAGTTATCAAGCCATAACATACATAGTCATTACAGACACCTTTAAGTAGTAAGGTTCCAAAATTTGAGCGCGCTCACAGCTCTCTTGGATATTGATGCTTAGAACTTTAAGAAACATTAAATTTATTGTAAGACAATTAACAAATATTCACACATGCCATCCCTACTAGAATCTCTTCAGGGTTTTATAATCAGTTGTCTATACTTCTCTCCCCTTCCCTAAAAAATTACAGTTTCATAGAAATACAATAAAATAATACAATACAAGCCAATTTCCCATGCTAAAAGATAATTTAAAACAAAAGTATAGCAAGTAAATCTTAGTTTGCAAACAATTTTAAGCCAAAGTGCATTTTTGAATGGTAAAAATGTTGCAAAAAGAAAGGCAGCAATCTATTGGGTAAATACAGTAACCACTTTACAATATAAATTGTTGTACTTATTTTTTTCTTTGGAAAACCTCAATGGGAAAGTGTAAATGGGAATGGGAAGAATGGTAGACGTTTCACAGTCCCAATGCATACCTGATACCTAGCGACTATCTTCTTATAGGCTTCATCCTTCTTCTCTATGCGAGGGTCCAGGATGACTATGTTCTCTGGTATCTGGAGGTTGAGTGTGAGGTTGCCCAGTAGGTACCACTCAACCAGGCAGGCTGCCGCACCCCCATCCACCGAGACGCACTCCATGCCACGGTCACAGAGGAGGTCTGCACGCAAACACAAGGACATTAGAGGACTAGTTTCGTACACCACAAGTTTGACACAGTTTTACAGGCGGTTTGCAAAGCAAAACAAGATAAGTACAGTCTAGTGGATTTTGCTGGAATCTAGACCCTGTCTCTTATTTATGAAACGGTCAACGTTCGCAGCACTATATATAGCCATATAACTTATAATATAAGATGTAGGCCAACTAGATCAGTGGTCTTCAGCTTGTGGGTCGCGACTAGGGTTGCCAGGTGTCCCGTATTACCTGGGAAATCCCTTATTTGATGGGTGTTTCCCGCGTCCTTATGCTGTAACCCATTGATCACTATATCACGTATTTAGAATAAAGTAGTCCGTGAGCTGCTTTTTCAAAAAGCGCGCAGGCGTATAGTTACCAATCCCTTCCCCGCAGCCTATCAGTTGGTGCCTTACCAGTTTACCGCTGCTGGTGGTGGGCAAAGATGCGCGGTGAGTCATTGTAGCGCCGTAACGCGATATTCTCAACCTCGGGCGCGGCGTGCGTGTGATAACTCATAGGAGTATTTTGTAACCAAACCATGGGATGGGCTACGATCGCAATCGAACTCAGGGAGTCAGTGACAGGCAGTAATAAATATTAAAAAGGAGCGATGAAGATTACATTGATGGAGCTGCGACGCCACCCCCCAAAAAACGGTCTCTGTCATGTACTTACTTGAAAAAAATGGGAAGCAACATCCTAAAAAAAAAATCTTATCTGATTAGCTCCCTATTTCTTTTCATTTTATTGCTTCATAATTTTCACAGAATCACTCTCAAATGCGTTTTAACTTTTTAAGCCCTTCCCCGAAAATCTTAACCCCAAAAAATTTTCGACTCCAGCAGCTGGGGAGCCCCAGACCCCAGTTAAATTTTTCCAAAGTACTGTCCCGTATTTTAGTTTCCCTAATCTGGCAACCATAGTAGCGACCCCACTAGTGGGATGGGGACATTTTAAATTGGGTTGCCGAATCTGGTTCTCAGATATATGCAGTAGGTTTACTTTAACCATACACATTGTTATTTCTTTGGTTTGATGTGTGTTAGAACTTACATACATTTTGAAAATAAATAATTAAAAATTCATCAACAAGGTAAGGCCACTAAACCACTCTAAAAGTAATTATCCGAGTTCGCATATTGTGTTTATGCGACCAAAAAAATAGGCTATCTTTCGTGGGTGTACCGTGTACTACGTGGCTGAACAGGCACATTCGTCTTCCTAGCCGGCCGCAGAGAAAGACAAACCCTTCCTACCAACTGGACCGGACAGGTCAGTGAACCAAACAAAGGCAGGACGGGGTAAAGAAAGTCCCGTTACGGCCGGGGTGGAGAGGGTGGCGACAAATGCTTGCAGATATTTCTGGCAGTCGAGTGTCGGTCCATCTTGCGCGAACACTCAGTGTGAGGCCGGGTTTCACTCAGCAACTAACAGTGTCATAAATGCGAACTCAAGTGTTGCGAATTTTGTCAGACGTGAATGCTTGAAAATTGAGTTACCTCTACGAATATTTGTGTTTTTTTAGTTTATTTTACATGTAGCCGACATTGCGTATTGATGTATTTTGTAATTAATACGTGAACAGTGGCCCATAAAAATGGATAGGTTTGTTATTCACAAGACACAGCTGTTACCTTCATTTACACCAAACACTCCATTACGAAATGCAGTCGTGGAAGTGCCGATTCCATCGACTTCAACTGCAGAATCCGACCAAACCTTGACGTCTACCTTAACTGGAGTATCTGAAAGTAAGAGACCAAAACCACATGCTACCTCTGTAATAACACCCATGCTCAAGTGTCACATTAAGTAAAGGTAGGCCTACTTTTACGTAATAAAGTTTTGTAATTATTTGAATTTGCATTTATATTTTATACATTCATTATTACAGTATTATGTTTTTACCGAAAGAATTAATTGGTAGGAGAAAATATACAATGGTAACAGGGTCACTTACTTCCCCCTCCTCTTCCCCCCTCCCCCCAAAAAATGGTCTAGGAAAAGTGTTGCCTGGGGTCGCGAAAAAATATGGCCCTTAAAGTGGGTTGTGGGTTACAAAAGGTTGAAGACCACTGCACTAGATAATGAAGTGAGTTATCACAATGGCATCAACCCTCCAATCTGATCATAAAGATCTTTGGCTACAGCGTTGCCACGTCACCCAATCTACAAACCTGAGAGAAGGTACATAGTATAAATTGCGTGCATGCTACCTGGATAATCTCTCCGCCGATAATACGATTAATATAATAAAATTTAATTCTGATTACATTTGCATTTATTTTAAATATCAATTCCAAAAAATATTTCCCCTTGGAGAAACATAATTGGGCCCCTAGGCTTAGCTGGAATAGTTCAGTCAAATGTCATTAACAAACTTTACCACAAAAGGTCGAAGTATAATAAAACAACATTTACGTAATTAAAAGCAACAAGTCGTAAAACTAGAGTTGATTGGAATGGAGGTATTTTCTTACCGGTCTCTATAAGCTCGGAAGTTTCCTCTAAATTGTCTGCAATGATGTTCTTGTGGTGGTCTAGAATCAACTCCATCATAACGTAGGATTCGTGAAACACTTCATAGTGGTACTTGGTTTGAAGCAGGTAGTAGTACGAGATGGACAGTTGGTATGGCAGCGAAGATACGGGCAGATAACTCCCGGTACGATGAAGCATCCGCGCATACGACTTCCTCGCCGACACCATCTGATCGGCCCTTATCTTCGCCATCACGGATCTTAGCAGGTTATCCGGGTATTGTTGGTAGATTTTGAACAGTTGGTACATGTAAGACTTCTTGTCAGTGATACCGCAGAGTGTACTGTGTACAATCGCATTGACGGTGGCACAGCATATGTCGACGACGTTTTTCACGTCTTGAAACTTGCCTTTGGTTTTAAGAGACGATGCGTTTAACACCTCGTATTTACCGTGGAGTTTCTGCAGATCGTCGGGTATGATCGAACGGAATTTGCTTTGCGGAATGTTCCTGATTAGATTTACTTTGCTGAATTTCTTCTTTAGAACATGAACTAGTACTGTGTAGCGGTCACAAATCTCCTTTTCCAGCTCCTCAGGGGTATTTGTAATGGCACGAGCATCTTGTACAATGTTCTAAATTAAAAAATTAAAAAAACAGATTACCAGTGAAAAGAAATAATTCTTAAACATGACAACCTATAATGGTTCTGAACTAACCTTGCTGATGCTGGCGGCATCCTCAGGTAAATCTTAGCCAATCAGTGATCGACAATTTAAATGGGACTACGATTCACCTCAGCTTCGGCAAGGTGTTTTAGGAACAACTATTATTGTCACTGGTTATTTTGAAAAACTCTTTTGTGACAATGGTACATACAATGTATGTTAGATTTGAACAGTTAACTACCTACTTTTCTAACAAAATGTTTTGGAATATCATTTGCAGCTTGGGGAAAAGTTTTTTAACTTAAAAACAGCTTAATTTTTTAGTTATTATAAAAACTTCTAACATCCAAATAAACTTCATCATAAAATTATGAGTTCAGCAGCCACTATCACTTTTCGAAGGTAAGCTGTTGGATCCTATCTCACACCAATATACTTACTTCATCACAAGATGTTACTTATCAATTATCATCAATCACAAACTAAAAACTATGGTAAGCCCCATGGCCATAACTGAATGGTCTTGCACAGAACTTACATTCATTTTATTTGGCCATCCATTCTTAAAGAACAAGCATGTTATTGTAATTTGTATGCAAGTATTTTCTGATGATACAACAGAGATTTTATCAACAGAATAAATCAAAATGAATTTGAAGGACCAGAGTGAGACAAATTACATGGGACTACAGAACAATTTTCTTACCTACCAGGCTATCTTTATGGTACAGATTTAGTACCGTATATTCAAATGCATCCACAATTTTCCTTCAACCAAAATTTTTCTCCATTCACATACATATCTGAATTCTACTGACATGAAAATATAGCAGCAATGTTGACCAAAATGTTATACTAATAGCATATCAAGATGCTCACTTATTACGTAGATTTGCAGAAGTGTGCACAATGTGGACTCACCTCAAAGTTCTTGACAAGGTACTCGTCCTGTTTTACTTCTTCAAGATGCAGACAGAGGCTGTTGTTGGTGCTAGTGTTCTTCATCATGTAAGAGATGCGCCTCTGACACGCTCGCGACGTTTTAGTGCGGGAGTTCTGAAATTAACAAACAGAATATGAGAAACTAGGGGTGTGCGTGTTCTGATTCGAGTTCTAGTCAAGTCCGAATACTAAAATTTGCTCGAGTCTTGAGTCTTATTCGAGTTGGAGTACTTCGATCTTTGTAACTACACTTTGATAAAAAATTGGAAGTAAAACCACATTATTATTATTTACTACAATTCAGAAATTAAAAAAGTCCGCCCCAACCGGGATTCGAACCAAGGGTCTCCCGCATTCCAGGCGAGCGTCTTAACTACTAGACCATCAGGACGGGTACATTTTAATCTCTGAATTGTAGTTGCATTATTATTATTATTATTATTATTATTAGTAAATAATAACAATTACACCTTCTGGAGTGTTTCCCGACTAACCAAATCGAGAAGTAAAACCACTATGTTATCTATTGACGTTAGTCTGTGTGTAGGTTCCAAAGCAGCAACAGTAGGGATCATTAACATTTAATTGAATTTGTTTTAAATTGAATCTCTATTGTACAGAGAATTTTGATGATGAAGGTGGTCCAAAACGTCATCTGCAGTGACCAAATATTACCAGTCTAGTCGAGTAAAAATGTCAGGTAGGCTTCTCACACACACCTAAAGAAAAGCTTCCAAGTACCCACTTAAATGCTACCGGTTCTGTAATTCCACTATTCTAAAATGTTGATTAGCTGAATTAATTTTAATTAAAGAGTCAACTGATGAGGTGAATCATTGCCTATTTATTGTTTTGTAAATTACTACCATAATGCCAAGCTTGCCATTGGTTTAGGGATGGTACAGATTTGAGATTAGTGGCCAAGACCCTTAGAAGACGATTCTGAGAACACATCAAACTATGACAATCATTGGTCATAATTTTTTTAATATTTTAATTTTAATATTTTTTAAATCAAATTATAGTTAACTATCCATGTAGTCTTACCCGCAAAGCAGAGTGAAGAATATCTCTTATGACTGAGAAGCTGACGTACTGCTTGCGATGGTTCGGGCAGATGAACATGCTGGCCACTTTGCACAGCAATAGCAGATTGTCCTCTTCTTCATCCCATTGTACACGCCTTAACCAACAAATATTCAAATTATAACATTTATTTTTACTTTCTATATCATTTTAATTCAGATTGGCTACTTTTAATAAAATCAAAGACACAAAGAAAAAATAATTTATTTGGTATCCTTCCCACAACCAACAAAACTTGACCAATTTTGTTGAAATCTTACTTTTGCTAAGCGTCAAAGTTCCACTAGAATAGACTACCAAAACTTTTAAAATATTAACATGTTTGAACGGCAATAGCTTGTAAATAAATGTTAATTTTGCGGAAACCAGGGGCATGTTGCATTACTTTACCATTGCCTAAACCTATTGTCTCAAATATAGATATGAGATAAGTACGTAAGTGAATGTCTTGCATAACGAACTCACCATCGTGTCATTGATTTCTGTGCTTTCTCGTCCACCTCATCGTAAAACGGTTTCTTGGAGAGACCAGACTTCTTCCGTGGGAGGATGCGTCTACGTACAGCAATAGCTTTTGGAGACTTGGTCGCCTCCGAGATGTGAACGTTATGTGGAAGCCTCTCGGGTTCGGGAGCGACAATCTTAGGCATTACTTTAACTTGAGCAACAGGTGCTATAAAAGACAAAAAGAACATTTTTGAGATTATGTAGTCTCACTCTTATATTATGATGATTGGTTGCAATGCAACCAAGGTCAGCTAAATCTCAGTTGAAACCTTGAAACAAGGTCGTCAATTATTTGCAGTGTTAAAAATCATACTTTTATGGAATAAAAAAACAATGAATGTTTTGAAACTTGAATGACGAAATAATAATATTCCTAACGGTAGAGTTGTGCAAACCCACTATTTTTACTTCAAACTCAAATTTTCAGAGTTTTGAAAATCAAACTTCGAACTTCACAAAAATTTTGAACCAAAACAGTTATAAAAGGTAAAATAGAGACAAGTCTGGACCGGCACCTCCACCAAGAAAGTACCATATTGTGCCGAATATAGACTGACCCTGAATATAGGCCGACCCCCTAACTTTGGTCATCGAAATTTAAAAAAAGGAATAACGAAATATTTTTATTTTACGCGCCGTTATTCCTGCGGTCTATTTCTTTTCCGTGGAGCTCGTGCCGACGTCGTATTTCCCGCTGTCTATTTACACCGAGCCCGTGATGATGTAGCGATATCTCTACGCGGACCGGTTCTTATCGCCCAGTCAGCTGTTCTTCATGTAGGCCTGGAACTACTATGGAGATAGTGTCGCGTCCTCCGTGCCTGCCGTATTGTTGGCGCAGCCTCAGACAGAAGCAGTGAACTATACGTATATCCTTGTCACATGGCGCTGTAACTTTGTGTTTGAAATTGGCGCCTAAAAATGCTGATGCTCACATATAGGCCGAGGAGGGATTTTGAGACCTAAAAAAATGAAAAAAGGACGGCCTATATTTGGTACAATACGGTATGTAACTTCTGGACCGGCCCCTCCACCATCCAATTTTTTTGTTTTTAAATTTGTACCTACCTATAAACTGAGAACCATTTTTTGACATGTCAAATAATAGGTGACCGCAAACTTTTTTTCACCTTACCTTCAAACTTTTTTTCACTCGAACTCGAACTTTTTCTAAGTTTGAATTTCGAATGATCGCACATCCCTACCCAACGGTAATAATAATCTACCTATATTAAATATTGATTGACAGCTGGCTAATTGACATTGCATGACCACGGAGGTCCAGCTGATTGGTACAATCAGTAAAAATATCATATAATATTAATGTTTATATCAAATTAAAAATTCAACAACAAAAGTGTGAAATTAATGGTTATGAACATTGATGTAGATGATGTACTGTAAGATGTAAGAAGACCATATATCATTTGACGATCAATATATTTATTCATTGATAAACATTCGGGTTAGAGGAGAGTTGAGGTGAGCAAAATAATACAAATTCCTTCTCTCCTGGAATTCGGACCAAATAGGTCGTCTGTTTTCTAGTTTTCAAACTGAGGACTTACCTTTCATTGCCTGTGAACCCAAAAACACATCGAACCTCACTGGCTGAGGCTTCAGACTGGCAATGCGAGCCATTCTCTGGTTCTCTGGCTGAGGACCAAGAAGCCTGATATCTGACTCGAGGTTCAATGTGCTCGTGTGAGCGTTTGTCCAATTCCAGTTGCGTTTTAAGTGACTGTAACATAAATTATTAACGTTGTGGTCTCAGGCAGAAATGTAATTTGATTTTTTTTAGATTTGGGTTACAAAATAGTTCAGAAATTGTTAAATATGGGTACCATAAGGCAGTTCTCAAATTATCCAAATAGTCCATTTTCTTGTATTGTCATGACAGGACAAGTTAACGGACTCCACATTTCAGCTCACAAAACAGTTTATTAACAGTCTCAAGACTTGAATGAGTAGTCAGCAGAGGATTTTTGTCGTACGAAAGAGAATACAAGTAATTGTGGCTGCAAAGGTGTTGTGTAAGAATGTGAGCCTCACACTTTAACACTTGGTGTTAAAAAATTATGATTTTTAAGCGAGCGAAGCGAGCGTTTCCATTTGACTCTGCCGGAAAAATTAGTCACTGGTTTTGTTTTTTTTTTGTTTTTTGTTTGTTTTTTTTTGTATGTCTCGCCATAACGTTCGAACGGAGGCTCGGATCGAGTTGAAATTTTGACCATCCGCAAGCTTCGTTTCTCGATTGAATGCCATTAGTTTTGTGGCAAAATCGTTCAAAAAGTTAAAAAGTTACATTAAAGTTAATCGAAAGTTTTTTTTTCAAACTAAACGGCGACAAAATCTGAGATAGCCAAATCATTTAGAATGTCCGTCCGGTCACGAATATGTTAATTTTATTTTGATCCGATAAGTAGTGTGGATGGAAATTACATTATAACAAAAGTAACGTTGCCATGGCAACGAAAAGACGCGCGAAGTTTCTAATGCACTGCCACCTAGAAGTAATCAAAATACTTTCGAGGAAGCAGTCTATTATTTGTCAACAAAGAGTTTAAATAGTTTTCCCAAGGAGTCAAGGTCCTCTAGATGGCGGTGGATTTTATCCACAAAGTAAAGGTTTACACACGGGTTTACCCAAATACCTTGGCAATATATATATATATATATATATCTATCTGACTCCTGTTTCCAACTTAAGTTAGGTCAGGGGGTGGCTATAGCCACCAATTTTCTAGGGCAATATATGAGTTGTTAACACCGGCTTGCCAGGCCTGTCATGTCCTCTTCAGGTTCACTCGCACTTCTTCCCACCAGTTCACGCCATCCACTTCTGTCTTCCCACAGTTTCCTTGCTTCGACTTCTTCCCACTTCTCACCTCTTTCCTGTATATCATTTCTTATTTGATCTTTCCACTTCTCTCTTGGTCTACCGACTCGTCTTTTAACTTTGTCCCCACTTTCAAATTCTGTCCTTGGAATTCTTTCTTCTCCCATTCTTCTGACATGTCCATACCATCTCAACCTTTCTCGTCCATTTTGAATAATAGCTTCTCAACTCCAACTTTTGTCCTGATTTCTTGGCTTCTAATTTTGTCTAACTTCGATATTCCGGCTATGCTTCTTACAAACTTCATTTCAGCTGCTTGAATCCTACTTGCATCTACGGCTCCTAGTGTCCAGGTCACTGAAGCATATGTAAGGATGGGTAGATAGTATACCTTGTACAATAACACCTTGCATTCATTAGGGAAATCCTCGTTCCAAAGTAACTTCCTTACTTGCTGATAAAAGGATTCTGCCTGGGCCACCCTTTTACTGATCTCACTTCCCATCTTTGCCTCCTTTGTGATAATGCTACCTACGTACGCAAACTCTTCTGCCTCTTCCCGTTCCTCATCTCCAATTTTAATTTTCTCTCTAGTTACTTTACTTGTTCCTTTCTTTCTAGATTTTTCCATCACAATAGTTTTACTTTTTCCTACACTGATCTTTAGTCCAAATTCTTCTGTTACAAGATCCCACTTCTTCACTTTTGTCTGCACTTCTTCAGCTGTCTCTCCCCACACTAGGATGTAATCCGCATAAATCATTGTCCTTGTGCCAGTTCCCGTCTCTGGTTCCACCTTATTTAATATTTCGTCCATTACTATTGAGAATAGTAATGGGGATATTACACTGCCTTGCCTTAGGCCAGAGTTAGTGTTAAACCACTCAGTATTTCCATGGTTTGTTTGAACACAACATGTGCATTGTTGGTACATACTTTTTATTCTTTCGATCATGCCGTTGTTAACACCCTTCTTTTTTAGGCAATCCCATACTTTCCCTTGGGGCATGCGATCATAGGCTTTTTCTAGGTCTAAAAATACTAGGTGCACCATTTGTCCTGCCTCCCATCTAGTTTCCATGATTTGTCTAACTGCGAATATCAAATCAGTGGTTGACCTTCCACTCCGAAACCCATACTGCTCTTCCCTTAGCTGTGGTTCTATTATTTCATTTAATCTTGCTTGTATTATTCTTTTCTTTATTATTCTCTGTATTACTATTCTAATAATAAATAATATTGGAAACATGGCCCTGTGGACAGCGAACGTCGCTAATTTTAAAATTTAAAAAAATGTGCAATGTGGGTCTAGCTAAAACTAGAGGTAATGAGAAATGGTGATATAAAAACCCAAATTTCGTTTTAAAAAACCCAAATTTCGCGTTTTTCGCGATTTCAAAAAAAATTGTCAAAACGTTACTAAAAATAAAAAAATCACTAAAAAAAAATTGTACGCACTGTTATTTTGGTATACTATTTTCGCGGAAGCCGTGATACGCGCCGTTATTTTGGAGGTATATTTCCGTGAAGCCCGTGACGTCACGGTACCCCGCCTACCGCGCGCGTAATATTCGGTCTGGACCGGCACCTCCACCAAAACTGGACCGGCACCTCCACATCACTTAACATTTTGCACACTAAAAGGTCCAATTTCGCGATTTAATTCGCGTTTTGACCAGTTTGATGTAATTTCGTTCGTTATTTCGCGCTATACACGAAATTTCGCGAAATTCGCGTTTTCAAAATGTGTTTTTTCCATCACTAAATGATGTAATTCGTCGACAATATTACATTTTAGGCAATAAAAAGGATATTTTAAAAAAATCGCGAATTTCGTTATCACCATTTTTCACTACCTCTAGCTATAGCACGTGCTCGCTTATCAATGCGTCCAACTGAGCGTTTCCTAGTTAAATAAAATAATTACAAACAGTAGCATGCCACATTTATAAGTAGCAATTAAAAATAAAACACTAGTTCTGTATCAACCAATCTCCATGGATACAAGCCCAAACAAGGTAGTTTGTTATAGGCTTGTATAGGCCAATGTAAATTAGATGTTGACAGTCAAGCGGTTCAAACCATGTTTTAAAACCAAGCAACCAGTTATAAATGAATACACTTGTATACATCTTTATTTATATTGGCCTAAAATGCACTGTAGACCTAAAGTATATACACAATTATCCAAGACCCCATTGTATAATATTGATTGTTCATCCTAGCTGGATTGCTGCATATATTTTCTCATTGCACCATAGAATTTATTAACACCAATTTTAAATAACTAAGAACGTATTAAGAAAGGCGTGCAATGGATAATTTTTTTCTTTTTCTCTTTCTTGTATGTGGCTTTGAAGTTTTGGAACCGCCGTGGGCTCCATCTGATGATAATGGAGTCCACAGCCATTCCGAACATCAAATCCTCATACAAGGGAAGAAGATCCGCAACGTGGCAAAATAACCCGTTTCACACCTTTCTTAATATAATCAGGCCGCAAAAGCCTGAAGTGTTTAATTACATTGTGTTCTACTTACGAGAATATTGCTGAGTCAAGGCCGGCCGCCCCCCTATGGTCCCCAGGCACCAACCCCTTGTCTAATGCCACTGCCTCGTAGGGAGCCCGGGGCCTTACAGCGCTCACCATAGGCTGCTTCATAGACAGAACCTCTAGGATGATGTCCTGGCCTGACATACAGACGCGACCACCTGAAGACAGAGACATGCTGAATGTCAGGTATAACACGGATGTTGGGATCCACTCATTTGTGAGTTCGACAACTAGAAGCTGGAATGACCTTGACAAATGTATATTCAACCCTCTACCAACAAATGTTACCACGTTCAAGCAGAGAATTGATTGTAATAAGAGACCAGAAAAAGTTCAGAATCTTAATGTTGTTCAACATTACATGTGTTTGGGTCGATACATCGATCAACAGGATTATTTCCCAAAACAATCAAAAATCGACAATCGAATTACACTCCCAAATTGTAATTAACTGCTCATTTCGCGGCTATCTTCCCTCGCGAGTGCCACAACAGTTTAACTTTCACTTCTCTAAGAATGATAAAGATCAATTTGACCCAGTCCTTCACAGTTGTGCTAACTTGTTCACTGGGTTAATTCATTTTATTGATTTTTGTGCCTGATGCAAATGTGGGGTGGTGTAACTAGTTTAATCATTGAAGCAGATAAAACCATTAATTTGGTTAAAAACATAATTTTTAATTTGATTATTTATAGTAGATCAAATGTGGAAGACAAGTACGAGTGGAGGTGGGAGTAAATAATAGGGTGAAGTCTATTGTCTAAGCAAACAGACGACAGAACATTCACACTATTCTTACCTAGTTGAGTGTTAAGACAAATGTTCCACAGCTCGTACCAGTACTTGTCAACATCGTGGCAGGAGGTGAACTCGTGTTCGTGTTTTATGTACTGTATGTCGTCCGATACTTGATGGTAGCCGGGGCGAGTGGAGGTCGTGTCCAAGAGACTAGTGCGCCGGTTCAAGTACATGAATATCTAAAGGGAAGAGAAACTACAGATGAGAAGAAATAATGCAAACAAGTTTGTTTGAAACTACTGAGCAGAAGAAAAATAGATTCAAGAAAAAGTTATGAAAATGTCTAATTTATCTGGGTTTATTCCTGCTTCCAATGCAGGCAACAATATGGAAGTGAGTTAAAACGTGTTTAATTTTCTCAAAATAAATAAAATAAAATATCCACTAATGAGATACATAGTACCTTGCTAGTAGGTGTTAGTGGTTAACAAAAGTGATATACATTTTGTAAATCAAATAAATTTACTAATTTAAGTAGTAGGTAGTTGCTCACCACATGTTTATTTCTTGGTTTACGACGTTACGTAGGTCATTACGTTACGAACAGAGTATTTTTAATATATTGTTGTTATAATATTATTACTATTTCAAACTTGACTAACTTTTAGTTCATTGTTACGGTATATCTGCATTTATGAAATATATTTATTCAGTTGTCCTCCTTCGTAAATCAGATTTTTAACTGAATAAGATAGACGTTAAATAAATAAAAAATAATAAAATTAGCAACCCCATTTCAATTTCTGCTAATTGAAAATATTTTTTAACGTTCCTACTTCCTACCAACTGAGAGCATTGTAATAGGAGACAATTAATAAACAAATGCATTTTTGATAAGTCAAAGAGGGTGGCAATCATTTAAAATGTTTAAATATTAAGTTTAATAAATGATCACGATTAGCGATCATCAATATTGTGCATGCAAAGCATTATGGAAAAAACAGTCTAATACTTTGGCTGTCATATGGTCGGCCATCCCACCAGAATGTGTAGCAGACTGCGTAAGATAGTCACACAGACACCACAGATGACTCATCTTTTCAACGGAGGGCGCATCTAGGGTTAATTCTGCATTCATAAAACATGTACATGTACATCCATAAAGAGAGCAAGAGTAAAGCCCACCTGATCCTTGTCCTTGAGCCTCTGCTGGCCAAACTGCGCGAGTCCCATGAAGCACAAGCGCGACACGATCTCGTGGAAACTGAAGATGTACTTGCGGGCAACCAACAGGTTGTTGCGCATGTGCGACGGCAGGCTCTTGATCAGGTAGTGTCTTCGCATCGGGTGGTTGAGGTAGGCCTCAAGGTCGGGGACGTTGTACGTCACGTTGATGATGCGCACAAAGATCGACAGAGGCAGACGAAGCAGGACGTCACAGATTATGGACCAGCCCTGCGGCCAACCTGGAAACAACAATCGGATCCTTGACCATTAAAAACCACTAATTTTGTATTGTTGATTTTGTGTTGTTGTGTGTTAAGAATTTGAATAACAATCATTAGGAAGTTTGCTAAACAATTTTCCTTGACCCCCAGCAACCATCTCGAAAGCAAACTGCCAAGCAGCGAGCGGTACCTGGGTGATGTGGCAACGGAGGCACGAATGTTCTCCACGAGACCTCGCTGAGGTAGATGGTCGGCAGCTCGGCTATCTCTGCCGGGCTCAGCTCCACCCCGCCAGACTTGATGTCCGCCACAGCTTGCGCCTGGTCCAGATCCTCCACTCCAGAGTAGCCGTACACAATGTAGTACAGGAACTGGTGCAACGTTCGCAGGCGGATGAACTTTGGAGAGAAGCCATACTTCTTGCCAGCCGACTGGAATCACAAGCAATTATTTCAGAACTATGGGTCAAGCCTAACATTGGCAAGTCTTATTGACTACCTTATGGTTTTATTATTATTTAAACCTCAGAGAATTCAGTAAAAACTTAAGCGTCCGATACACGGGAGTGTTTTCTCCGCAAATTCTCCTCGGAGAATTATTTTCAAAAAGTAAATAGGCCTACATGTGTTTCAATAGAGGGTGACACAGGAGGAAAGAAATTTTCTTACGAGATAACCGCTAGAAACCTCGAGAGAGAAATCTTTGGACGCTTTCGAGGCAATATTCATAGGGTTACCATAATTCTGAAAGTAAAATCCGGGACACATGTACTTTCGTTGTGTCTGGACTTGCGTGGGCTACCCGGGGTCTGGGGCGAAGCCCCAGCCGTCGGAGGCGAAAATTTTTTGGGCCTTTTTTTCCCCCAAGATCGCCTGCAGTGAGATCTGAGAGTGTCGGGACAATTTTTAAATGATCTAAAATGTCTGAACGTCCACCATGCTCTATCCCGAACACACCACGGCACACAGAACAATCAACTTTTCCTTCGATTTGCGTATTTCTAGACAAGAACGGATATTCGTCTTTCAGTTTGTCTGAAAAACGACACTTGCGTTTGGCCATTGTATTTTGCCACACACGCACACCACTGGCACAGTCTGTAAGCTAAGCAATGTCAATGTCACAAGTCACAACGCGAACTCAACACTCACTGATTACACAACGGTGACTGCAGACTGTGCAGTGAATCATTGACAACGACTGGACTAGCCTACTAGTGGGTTGACACTGTACGTACTGTCGCAGCCCGTTGCCCTGGCCTTGAGCTCGACTCAATGACAACATTATTGGTTACATTGCGCATCCCCGCGTCCCGGCCCAGCCACCGTCGGTGCCGCGAAATATTTGAAAGCAGAAATTTGCTACGACAATTTGGAATTGGATTTTCGATTTCCGGGACAATTTGGCGTCCCGAAAATGTTTTTCGGGACACCGGGACAGCAACAAGAAAAACGGGACTGTCCCGGAAAATCCGGGACGTATGGTAACCCTAAATATTCATACATATTTCAATTTATTGTGAAAACAGAATATTGTATTTTTTGATTAACCATTTCCACAAAATAGACCAAGTTTCAGAGAAACAGTAACATTATAGAAAAACACAGGCCTAACAGCTCAGTCCAGAAATATAGAATGAACCTACCATAGTAGGCCTACCCAAAATTTGCTACAAATAAAATATAAATAAATAATTGTACTTGTAGCCGACTGACGGTGGTTATATAAAGGTAACATAACCAAATGAAAAAATAATGAAGAGAAAAAAACGAGAAATTACCTCAAAATTATATGCCCAGAGAATGTATGAAATAAGGATTGAAGAAGGACAAGGAATGAGATGGAAGGATAGTTTATAGTTTATAGTTTATAGTTTATTTATTCACATTTGATCATACATTGTAGGTAGGATATGCTTCTCAGTGAGAGAGTGTGAATAACTATAGCTAGGTAAATCATATTACCGGTATGTTAGTAGGTATTCATAAATAATACAGTAATACAGTAACTGAATACAAATCTAATCTAAATCTAACAATAGATAGATAATATTAATATTTAATAACATTTGAGGTCAATTTAAATAGTATTAATAATGCTGACATTAATGTTTATGTTTCATTAGTTATCATGGGGGATGATGTTGGGTTTTGGATTCTCTGAGTGGAAGTGATTAAGGTAATCCTCCAGCTTATAGAAAGTGTTTTCCTGTAGGAATGCCTTAAGTTTTATTCTAAAACTAATATCATTTAAAGTATTTATTATATGGAGGGGAAGATTGTTGTAGATAAGAAGCTAGATACATGGGTCCTTTGGAAAACTAACTTGAGTTGTGGGATGTGATGTGAACAGAAGAATGGGCTCTAGTATGATGGTTATGGAAGGGAGTGTTTCTTGGGAAAATTTCTGCATTATCATGGACAAAGACGGAAGCTACTTGGATCAGTACATTTATAAAAGGGAGGATACCTAATTTCAGTAATTTGGAGAAATATTCTCTACATGATGATCGCCTTGAAATTCCAGCAATAAGAGGTACTGCCCTCTTTTTTTATACCATAGCAGGAGACTAGACAAGAGGACGGAGCTGCATGATAGGATGTGTAAGAGATAAATTTATGAGGGGACAGAAAGAAGTAGAAAAATTTGGTTGTAAAATCCAAGCTGACCCTGCCAGAAGCGAGAAATATAAATTTAATTATTTATCATGTTGGTGGCAGCATTTTTAACACTAGAACACATTTAAGAGGATGATGATGATAATTAATAAGTAATAACTAGAGGTAGTGAAAAATGGTGATAACGAAATTCGCGATTTTTTTTTAAATGTCCTTTTTAGTGCCTAAAATGTAATATTGTCGACGAATTACATCATTTAGAGATGGAATAAACACATTTTGAAATCGCGAAATTCGCGAAATCTGGTGTATAGCGCGAAATAACGAACGAAATTGTATGAAACTGGGCAAAACGCGAATTAACTCGCGAAATTGAACCGTTTAGAGTGCAAAATGTAAGGGATGGTGGAGGTGCCGGTCCAGTTTTGGTGGAGGTGCCGGTCCAGACTGAATATTACGCGTGCGTAGGCGGTACAGTCATCAAACAGTCAACACAACGCGCGTGTCACGGGCTTCACGGAAATAGACCGCGGAAATAACGGCGCGTATATAGCTCCGCGAAAATAGTCCACCAAAATAACAGGTGCATACAAATATTTATTTTTTGTTGGGAATCGACTCTGAATCGATTTTTAGGTCACAATGATCGATTCTAACTTTTTGTAATCGATGTCATCCCTAACTTAAGGGGCTCCGTTTTTTTTTTTTTTTTTTGGATTTTTGGATTTTTTTGAAACGTTTTTGACAATTTTTTCGAAATCGCGAAAAACGCGAAATTTGGGTTTTTAAAAACGAAATTTGCGTTTTTATATCACCATTTTTCATTACCTCTAGTAATAACTAGTACAAACATAAAAATCCTTCTGAACATGCCATGGCAAATACAAAATATATTGCAAAAGCATTGAACTGATTTTGTCACAACAATATATATTTTTGTTTTTTGTTTTGTCTCTCTCTATATATAATAGATATATATATAGGCCTAGGTATAGTATAACTTACTCGGTTGTACTCGAACGTGTTGTTCGTGACCCGGCTGCTCATTGCTTTGAGTTCCTCGGAGCTTTTCACAATAAGTTCGTTTTGTAGCTTGTCACTGGTGTCTGGAATTTCAACCGGTTCTTTCGGTGGAGGCTTCGGAAGTTTGTCCTTGGGTAGGAGGAAGAACTTTAACTTGTGTTGCTCAATGGCAGACTGAATAATAGGATGATCTGGAAAGAAAATAGTTAGATTATAATAAATGAAACGATGAACAGTTGGCTGCCCTGGGGAAACCTAATGGGCGTTGTCCGATCTCCCCGGTCAGCGTGGTATGGGGCGATTAACCCCGTCAAAAGTTCGTAAGCGATACGCGAGCCCCGGCCCAAACCAAATTTAATTCATACTGTAAGAAAATAATTTTTCCCCTCTTTGCTGGAATACATAACTTGCTCTATCAAAAATATTAAGACATTTGTTTTGGTTAAAAGTAAAACCTACATTACACGTTGCCAAACCCTTCCCCAAACTGCCGGAAAAGCACGTAAAAAAATTTTGCCCGTGGCAGCCTAACTTTTGGTATCCGACTTGTTTTTGTGGCTACTGTGGGGTCAGGGGGTTTACTAGATTTCCCCATTACTAAAAAAATATCCTTAATGTCCCAACAAAATCTGAATGCAAGTACTTTAGCAACATGGACAGGCGCTGGTATGCGGGTTTGCCACAGCTGCACAAAACGGAGCTCTCGTTTAGGTTGTCGCTCAGAAGAGTACATTTGCGACAGCGCGAAACAGGGTCCCTTTTAATTTCAAAATATTTAAATTTTGGAAGCGCATCGAGCAAAGTAAATCCATCATTTTCATCACAAAATTATGCATTTTTTGCGAGGGTATTGGTTTAGATTTCTTTGGGGGAGTCAAAAGATCGGCGAGTTACTTTTTTCTAAAAATGCTAATTCTTATGGGCGCTAAACCCCAAGAGAACCAATTTTTCCCCTTAAAAACTTGTTCCCTTTATTTCATACTTTTAAAAAATCTACTGACAGCTTTGAAAGCATCCCCCTCCCCAAATACTAAACCAAATTTGGAATCATCAATTCTTTCAATTCTAAATCATTTTTATTTTTTTATTATTTCAATTATGAAGAATTAGGACTGGGGGAAAAGGAATTATAGGGCCAACATTTAAAAAAGGGGACAGGAAGAAATGAAAAACTGTAGGGGGATAACTCTGATCCCCCTGTTCAAAGATATTTTTCAGCCCTGTAAGGGGAAAAACCCCATCAACCCGACATAGTTGGAACTGAGTTATGATGATTATTTAATTATCTATGTGGGTCATGTTATGTTGTGTATGTTGAATGTTGTGTGCAATTTTCTATTTTGCATTATATAGCCTATTTAAATAAATAATACCATTAATTTTTAAAAAATCTTATTTGTGTAATACTTATTTCCAAAAAAAAATTAAAATATTTCTTTCCCACCAGCTTTAAGAGTAATTTTGATGAACTTCAGATATTTGTCTTTATTTAGTTTCATCAACAACCGTATTAATGACTTCTTATCCATCTTTGTCAGTAACCCTTCTTTCTCTTCTTCTTCGCTCATCATCTGCAACACGACAAAGAAATTACACGATTGAACCTCGGCTCGGTGATGACTGATGAGGGATGGGAGGAAACAACCAAGAAAACAAAAAATGAAGAACCATTCATAAAAATTTTGGGCCCAGAGTAGGTAAATATGAAATTCTTTATCCTAAAAACTTGTAAATTGACTTTAAAAAAAGGGGGGGCGAAAGGGGGCAAACTCCTCTTGCCTGTGTACCCGTGGGGCAAATTGTCCTATTTAAACCAAGTACTTTCGGGTGCAAATTGTCGGGGGGGGGGGAATATTTTTGTGCTGGCGCGACACGCGCATGGGTCGCTTGTATTTCACAAAAACTTGAAATTTGTCATCGAAAATATTCGAGTAGGCCTACACTTATTCTCTTCGTAACAAAGTGGAGAATGTAAGACTTTTTTATTTTCGTATTTAAACATTGGAAATATCATAGTTTATTATATTGACTATTCTATAGTAGTTTTTCACCGGTAGCCATTAGAACAACACTAGCCAACAGCTGATGTGAGCACAATTTACAGGCATCCTTTCGTTTACACTGCTACTTAAAGGTATGCTATTTTGTTCTTAGATGGCGTAATTTTTCTTGATAAATAGACAAATATTCAGATATGGCATGGCGTCGATGCATGTTACTCCCATTGTAGAACCGCGAAGAAACCACAGGAACGTCTATCCAGGACATACGTGTATAAACATGTATAGACTTCCCCCAACCCCAGTTAATTGGTTAAATAAATAAATAACCACCAGTACACCTGTACGAATCGTCAATCTTGTTTGGTACAAGAACAGATTTTAAGTGGGTCCCAGTGGGGTTGAATTTTGAAAACTATCGTTGGGTCCAGGAATTTATATTTTTAAATATGATCCCCTTACAAATGATGTTAGCAAAGTGGAAAATCAACTCAATATGAAGAAAGTAATACGTTTTAAATGTAATTATTTACACTAGTAAATGTTTACTGGGTATTAATAATTTACTGACCATGTACCATGTATTAGTGTTAGGTATCACTAGCTAGAGGTAATGAGAAATGGTGATATCAAAACCCAAATTTTGTTAAAAAAAAAAAAATCGTGTTTTTTTGCAAAATTTCACAAAAATTGTCGAAAAAGTTGCTAGATTTTAAAAAAAAAAACTAAGCCTCCTACATTGATGACATTGATTCCAAACTGTTAAAATCGATCATTGTGACCTAAGAATCGATTTAGAATAGATTCTTGAGGAAAACTAATATTTGTACGAGACATTATTTTGGTCGACTGTTTCCGCAGTCTTTTTACGCGCCGTAATTTTGGCGGTCTGTTTCCGCAGAGCCCGCTTCACAGAACGATGTTGCGTTGTTTCCGTTCTTTTGGCCGGCACCTCCCCCCATTTCCGCCGGGGGTTTTAACACTAAAAGGTGGAATTTTTTGCGAGTTAATTCGAGTTTTTTACCCGTTTCGTGCAATTTTTTTTATTTTGCTTATAAAAAGATTTAGCAAAATTCGCGTTATCAAAATGTTTTTTTCCTCATTAAATGATTAATCGTCCAAAATTTTACATTTAAAGCATTTTAAAAGGACATTAAAAAAAAAAAAAGATTCACCATTTTTCCCTACCCCTTGTTATCACACAAAATACCTAGTATGGGACAAAAAAAGAACGAACGAAAAATTAACGCACTAGGCCAACTACTATAGGGTACAGGGACAAAAAATGGGTAAAAGTGCATGTAAAGATTTTTTTAACACCACGTTTACCTCATTATTTTTTTTTTTCCCTGACATCACCTATATATAAGGAAAAATTTGCATTTTATGAGTATAAATTATTCCAGATTAAATACATACATTAATTAAGGTCTTATTTTAAACCTCACCATAATGGACGAAGAATTGCACAAAATTCAGAACCTACCTTCATCAGTTTGCTTAGGTCGTCAATCACTTTATTAGCCTCAACAGCTTGTATGATGAAATTAGCTCGTTTAAGAATGCGGTACGTAATCGCTGGAGCGTCCTTTTTTGCATTTGGGTTTCTTTTTAGTTTTTCAATAATCCCAGGACCGGACCTCCGAAACATATAAAATTTTGTCTAAAGTTGGATTTTTCCTATTCCTTTGATGGTCTTGTTTCATTTTGAGCAGCAACCACATCAGGTTATGAAAACAATACCGTACCTCTCACTCGCCTACGTTTCACTTACTTTTTTAGGCTTGATTGTCTACAATCCAACCCACTGCCTATTGCTAGCAGAATTTGAAATAGAAGTGGAAGGATGAGAATCGTAAGGGGAACAGAACTGCTTGTTTTACAATTTTGTTGTTTTTTGTTATTGATACTGTATTTATGCCTCAGCCCTCAGATATTATTTAAAATTATTAAGTTCAAAAAGTAGGGTGCAGCCATTATGATAAGCCATTTTTGAATAGGCCTATAATTGAGTAAATCATAATGTTGATTGTTAATACATATATGCATGAGGTCCAACAAACCAACATCTTACCTTTGAGGTAGGGATGCACACGATAATCGATAATCAATATTGGATACGGCCCGAAACACGTAATTCGTTTTTCCACACAAAGTGTCTTACTCGAGATTTATGTTTGGGAGCGGACTTAGCCGATAGCGGGAGGCAAAAACAAAGACAGGACAAATCAGCAAGTGGCACGGATAGTATTGTTTTGATTTTCATTTACCACATACCATCTGTCGGAACGGGCTTGAATTTTTTATTGGTAATATTGATATTATCCGATTTGATGACATTACCATTTCGATAATCGATAATGAAAAAAGTATCGATGTGCATCCATACTTCGAGGTGTTATGGAAGCTGCCGAATTTAAAAGGTAAAATAAAAAAATAATAGTATAGAATACAGATACAAAAACGGAGAAGTTGCATGCAAATGTCTTGATCATTCGGAAGAAAGGAAAGAAAGATCCCTCAGACTACATTATCCAAAGTCAACACCAAATATAAAATTAATTACGCTACATAATAGTACCTACAAAGCGTACAAGGCACTGTTGGGAGGTGTGGTTGTGAAAGGTGTTACGTATTGACATTGTTGTATATTTTTGTTGCCATTTGGTTAGTATAGTTGGTGGCCATTTTTATTTCATTTTTTGTGATTGATCAAAGACATTGCGTGGAACTTTTATTATTATTAATTATTTTGATGTTTCTTTCACTTATTAAATTTAGCAATGTCCATCACACCTTGAAGGTAAGCTGTTGAATCCTACCCCAACACTCAAAGCTAGTGTAATGGCTTTGTTCTCCTCGACGTCTGCTCTGCAGTCCGGCTTAGTGGAGGAACCTATATGACTGTCAAGGTTACACCGTCCTTTTGGATGGGACGTTACGCCGTTGGTCCCCTTGCTACTTTTCGAAAGGAGTAGGCTACGTGCCGGTACCGGGTTTCCCCTCCTCCCATCTATTCACACCTCATCCTCATTTATCACCACTCATCGTCTCGAATAGACTACTAAGTGCATTAATATGAGACGTTAAGCAATATCCAATCAATCAATTAACCCAACACTCAATACTTAAGCTGGCTGGTATTCTTTCAACATACCTAACCCATATGTACCTATTCATGTGGGGACAAAAGGGCACCATACCATTTGAGGATAGGTAAGGTATGTCTTTATGCACTGCCAATTTAATTTTTTTTTAGCTTGAGGAGATCAACCCTTAAATGTTAAACAAGGCTATTATTTGATAATGCAGTCACCTTTCCAATTATCGATAACTTTTATTTCATCATGGTGCATCCCTAATTATTAATGAAAAATTTATCACAAATGAATATACTGGGTGGCAAGTATATTTTAAATATTAAGTTCAAAAAGTGCATCCATTATGTGCTAGCATTTGTAAATAAATATAAATTGTAAGGATATAGGGCATAGATAGGATACTTTAAAAATTACATTGGTAAAAACAGGGGTGCGGCCATTATTCGACAGCTGCTTATAATCATGTAGGGCCTACTGTGTGTACATGGTGTTAAGTGTAAACTGTTATACAAATTTTCATAAATGCCTATTGAAAGTGAAATTATAGAGTGACTTACTCTTCAACGTCGCATATCTCAGTTCCAATCAGCTGCATTTGAGACTCAGCTGTGTCAATGCCAGAGGTGCTTGGCATGGAATCAACAACAAATGATTCATCAGTCTTCATTTTCTTCGCTGGATTAAAATCGGTAGTATCCATGCTCAGAGTGTCTTTACGCTTTGCGTTTATTTGCGCGGTTTGTTCCTCTATTTTGGACTGAAGTACTTTGTCAATGGATTGAATATTTTCATTTCCGTCTGCATCTGCTTTTTGGTTAACAAGTTTCTTTTTTTTTATCTCAACATTTCTTTTTCGAACCAAAGCCAATTTCTTCTCTTTTTCTTTTATTAGCGCAAAGAGCTTGTTCTTTTCAGTATTAAAATTAATGGCAAGTTTGCTCTGTTTAATATATCTTTTCGACATATACCTAGAAATATACATGTACATAGTTAGCGTACAAAACTAAAATTAGTGTCTAAAATTACTTTTTAGTGGTAGGTCTGCACAGCAAAGCAGAGAGTTTGTGACCTGCCGTCAGATCTTCTCCGTGTGACAAAAGATAAGCTTAATCATCAAAAGGTTCAGTGCTGTACTAGGCCTAGGTGCAAAAATGGTTTGTTTCTAGGGTCCACTTGTAAGCTTATGTCAGCCATGGCTTTACAAATATAAAAATACAATTTATACATTATTATTATTGTTATAAGTCAAACAACATTATAAATTAGAAATAAATACAAGTTTTACTGAAGGCCTACCTGGGTGGGTTAATTAGTAGGCCTATAAGAAAAAGGCTGGTTGGAGAAATGGTAGGCCTACATTTTAACTATAGTGCATTGACTAGGTTGCCAAATAATGGAAAGCTACGTAATTGATCCTGTAGTAATAAAATCACGTATTTAAACAGTGGTTCGATCCAGTCCCACAGGTTTTAAGAGAGTAGAAAGGTTAGATATAGATAAATCTTAAAAGATAGCACAGGGCCTTAGATCTTTTCTCACCTGGCTACTCTCTGCCGCCCCACATCATCAAGATACGTGGAGACCACCCCCAACTTCAAGAGGTTGCGACATATCGCTCTCGACTGCAGACGGTTTGCGCCCATGGCTGCGCTGAGCTCCATTTGACTCAGGCCCTGTGAGCCAGCCCTGTCGAGTACGTAGAATGCTTGATGCAGGAGGGAGCGATCGTAGAGCATCTGCACAGGCTGGACATCTGAAATATGAGTCAATCATAATAGTACTACATAGTTGGATGAGCAAAGCAAAGACTTCAATTTCACTTACCCTGAGAAAAATAGCTCGGGTGATTATTATTATTATTATTATTATTATTATTATTATTATTATTATTGTTGTTGTTTTTTTGTTGTTTTTTTGTCTTTTTTGTTTGCTCTCTACCGGGCAAACGACATATGCAATCTTGGTGAAATTTTCAGTGGAAATTTCTGAACTTAGATCTGCCAAGTTTTTGGGTACCGGTACCATCGAAGAAATATTTATCATGAATATCGTAGGTACCTACCTACTGTTCCGATTTTGTCAGATTTTGAATGTGATATATTCGTGATATTTGGTTGAAATGTTTTGAAATGTCAACTTTTATACTGTATTATTTTAATCTCATGTAACATGGGTGACATATTATACTACATTGAAACACTAGGGCCTACCTGACAAATCCTATACTTTTGTAAAGTCCTAGAGGATGATAATAAAACTAACTTAAAAGTCATATCTTCAGATTAGCATAAAATAATTTAGTCTACAAAGGAGGTTTACAATCCAAGTAAGAACTTAAGAAGTAATTTAGATTGAATAATATTGTATTCATTATGGGTTTTACCAGTTACCCTATAGATTAAAAATATAAATGAATTACCTACTATTTATTTCTTTAGTGTTGGGTGGGGAAAGATTGATAGGAGGCTAGGAGCCAACAGCTTACCTTGAAAGAGTTCGGCGGCTGTGTACACAAGGTATGTTGATTGATTGGATATTGCTTAACGTCTCATATTTATGCACTTGGCTAATCGAGACGATGAGTGGTGATAGATGAGGATGAGGTATGAACAGAAGGGAGGAGGGGAAACTCGGTACCGGCACGTAGCCTACTCCTTTCGAAAAGTACCAAGGGGACCAACGGCTTAACGTCCCATCCGAAAGGACGGTGTAACTTTGACAGACATATAGGTTCCTCCACTAACCCGGACTGCCGAGCAGACGTCGAGGAGAACGAAGCCGTTACACTAGCTTTCAAACCCTCCATCTGCTCTAACCAGCGGTATACGTGAGTTTCAGGACAGAGCGGTCATCCACTCTACCCATTACCACGCCCGATTCTGCTTAACTTCGGTGATCGAGTGGGAACTGGTTAAACGAGCTTGGCTAAACCGCTGGCTCACAAGGTACGTGGTTCTACCGTTAAACATTTTAATATGACATCATATCCCAACCACGAAAGTCTAAAATCTCATATAGGCCTATATAATATATATATATATAGGGCCTACACACAAATAACATAACGACAAAATGTTTTGGCTTCTGAATAGGTTACAACAATTTAGTAATATTTACTTTTTGGATGAGCGAAGCGAGTGAAGCGAAGATTCCATTTCACTACACTGGAGAAAAAAATCCGGAATGTTTTTTTTTTTTGTTTGTGTGTCTGTGAACATGATTCCGGCTTAACCGATACTCCAATTGCGATGAAATTTTCTGGAGACCTTTGAAATCTCTGAACTTAGAACTGCACGGTTCAAAAAATCGATCGAAAAATTATTTCTCATGAAAATTGCAATTTTACGATTTTTTTCGATTTTCTTGTTTTTTTCTGTTCGTATTTTTGTGTGTTTGTTAACACGATTCCGGCTAAACCGATACTCCAATTGCGATGAAATTTTCTGGAGGCCTTCGAAATCTCTGAACTTAAAACTGCCACGTTTTTGAGCGCAATCGAAAGATTATTTCTCATGAAAATCGCAATTTTACGATTTTTTTGTTTTTCTTATTTTTTCTGTTTGTATTTTTGTCTGTTTGTTAACACGATTCCGGCTAAACCGATACTTCAATTGCGATGAAATTTTCTGGAGACCTTTGAAATCTCTGAACTTAGAACTGCACGGTTCAAAAAATCGATCGAAAAATTATTTCTCATTAAAATCGCAATTTTACGATTTTTTTTTGATTTTTAAAAAAATTTCTTCGACTTATAACGCCTACATGCTTTATCCGATTTTAATTATTTTTTCACAGAACCTTAATTTTATGAATTAAGATATTCATGTGAAATTTGATCGCAATCAAAAAATTATTTTTCATGAAAATCTAAATTTTGGTTTTTTTTTCTTTTTTAAAACAATTTTTTGACTTAATACCTACATGCTAAAATATCCTATTGTAATGATTTTTTCACAGAACCTTAAATTTTATGAATTTATATATTCGTGTGAAATTTGAGCGCAATCGAATAATTATTTCTTATAAAAATCGCAATTTTTCAATTTTTTTTTAAAAATTATGATTAATTTAAAAAAAAAGTTTATTTTTTATTTAATTTTATGGTACTTGTTCATTAACGGGACCCCCCTCAATTTTTTGTTAATTGGTCCCCCCAATCGTCGTTGTTTTACTTATTTCAGTTTACAATAAATAATTACAACTTGCGAGGAGTTGAATATGACTCTTACAGTGAACTTGACTCACACGTTCAATGTGACAGTCATTAATATTTAAAATAGCGACGTTAAAGGTTTTGTAGGTGGAGTATGTTGGCCTAGGCCGTGTCTTTCCTGGCGCAAAGTATGTAGCCGGAAAGGATGTTTTTCGAGGCTTTGTTGGAAATAATTGTGTTTTCCTGACCTCCTGAAATTCAGATGGAGTAGATGTAGTAGTTATGATTCTCTAATGAAATGTTTTTACTGAATTTTTACATTTTTTGGAGGGGGGTCCCGTTAATGAACAAGTACCAATTTTATTTAATTTAAAAAAAATCTTGAACTTAGTAATAATTTTTTTACAGAACAACAGAAAATCCGCATAACACATGGCAGCTCAATGCACCAATTACGCTCATCCAACAACGCGGCGGGACTTAAGCGTTTTCCTAGTCTAACATAACAAACATGTGCCTTAAAAAGATGCTATGTTTTCATTTTCAACTTTTCACAAGTATGAGTCTATGTATGCCACAAGTATGAGTTACAGAAGTATGAGTATGAGTTACAAAGTTCCTTATTTTGAGAATCGGTAAATATTCAGTATAGCGGTGGACTTACAGTGTATTGATAATAGTGATCGTCTCAAGTAATTTCCCGCAGAATTTTAGTGAATAGTGCCAAAAGTTAAAAACCAAATTATGCTTACATAATTTATTGCTTTTTGATGTTCATCATTTACTGTGCGCTTTAACCATAAATATCTTACAGTTGGCACGGCAAAAGGTGAATTTCTTTGTTTTACAGCCAACCCAACGTCGTTTTCTGTGCGCTTCATCCAAAACTATCTCATCCATATTTTACTATTGACATAATTGCCGTCAATTGTAAAACAAAAGTTGACTTTCATACTTTACCATTGGCACATCCGAAAGTACAAAACACAAGGCAGTCAATCTGCTGAGCCGATATACTGAATAAATAATTTTGAAACTTGCCCAAGAGTAAGACTGATTTAATGATCTTACGAACGGCCAAACAATAGGTAGATAACGAGACTAAGAGTATCTAGGCCTACAGGAAGGCAATCAATATTTTCAATGCCACTTGTCGTCCTACAGTTCTGAATTCAACACACTTAAAAGAACACTCACCCTTTGGGGTCTCTGGCTCCGGATCACCATCGTCACCCTTTCATCCATATTTCGTTTTCATCCAAGTCGGGATCAATCAGTTGAAGGGCTCGTATTGTCTTCTCACTGTCTTTACCCTTGAGACGCCATTCCTTTACACTAGCGGTGGGGTACAGTGAGCGGTAGCGAAGTTTCTGCAAACACAGGACAGGCACTAAGCTTATAGCTTGCACAACTAGAAGTGGGAACAATTGTTTAGTTGTTCAAGTTCAATGACCAAGCAACTAAATATATATGTTTTAGGTGGAGTTCGACGGTACCAGCAGTTGAAAAAAATATGTCATTTGACCGTGTGAAACTATTCTTGGGCTAAAATGATCTTAAATCAAACTTTTGACTTTTAAACTTTTAACGTGTGGCTCGTTGGTCTTGTGGTTAGCGTATCTGCTTCCAATGCAGAAGGTCAAGGTTTCGATTCCCGCTAAAGTCAGAAGTTTTTTAACTTCTGATTTGGACTTAAGTCCATCAGTTCTTGTCTTAGGAGTTTGTAAACGGTGACTTTGGAGCCGTCCTAGCAACGAAGTACATAACAAATTCAGAGTTGTTCTGAATCGGCCTTGTTGATTCTGGCGTGGATCCGTGGGTGTTCGCACTGTCCATACCACTGATTGCTATATTTCCTATTAAAAATATTGGTCTTTGGTTGGTTGGTTGGCTTAGTCACTTTGATTTAAAGTCCCCCACTGAAAATCAGTTATATAACTGAGTGGGTAGACTCTAAATACAATTTATTTATTTATTTTTAATAATTTTAATAGGGGTTTATGTACTTACCAAGTCAGTTCTGATAAACCGCTGAAATTCGGGAGCTTTGAAAAGTTTCTTCAACATATTTGGTATTCCAAGTTCTTTACGTATTTCTTCATAGTCTGCAGTATAGTTTGGCCGGCTCTTCAAAATTTTCACTACTTGGTGAGTTAATATCAATGTTTTTGATTTACGTTCAATATAAAAACGGGGTAAATGTAGAAGACTTCCACTACAGTTCATTTTCCCCTGCTTTTGGTGATAAACCTGTAACAATATTATTGCAGTAGGGTAATAAATTATATAAGTAATAACTAATAAGTGTTCTAAGCAGTGGCGTGGCGAACATACCAAATCGGAGCCCAGGCACCGATACCAAAAGGGGTGGGTGGGTGGTCCCGCAGGGACCCACCCACTCATTACTTTTTATTGAAACATAATATTTTATATACTTTGTATGACTATTTTAATTGTTAAAATCACATCCTACTGAATTGTATGGCTACAGCTCTTACTTACCTTATAGTTTTACTAAACCGTTGAAAAGTTTGTCATGAATCATGATTAAGTAAAAGTGCAGACAACATGCATGATGGATATTCATCCAGTAGTTCTCAACTAAACTAATAACAGGTAGCAATTCAACAATTCTGCTAAATGAATAGACAAGCTCGCTTATATTTGATTGAATAGATTGATTTGGGGAATTTAAGTAAATAAACAGCCGGTGGCATGGAGGAAGTCAGGAACATTTTCGAGTTATCTGTTTTAATTTTTAGTTACCGTCTTATAAAGCAGGATTATCGACGTCGTGAATGCAATAAGAAGAACATTCTTGGACCTATTTCAATTGAGGTATTTCCAGTACAATTTCTACATAAAATAGCATTGATTTCAATGAGATCGAGACAGCAAGTTTGTCCGTAAAAGAATAAAATCGTATCTTTTCTCTTCAAATATTTGTTAACAAAGTGTTTCTTTAAAACACACAGATTTGTACCAAATTACTTTGAACATACATTTTTCCAGGGGAACGCCCACGGAGCCCCTAATTTTCATTATTATGCGTTTAAGTAGTTTTCCTAAATCCCAAATAATGGCTCTGCCAATAAACGGAGAAAACAAAAAAAATAACAAAATAGTTTTCCAAAACGCACAGATTATCTAACGGTCTAGGACATACAATTTTTTTTTCAAATGGGAAGGCCCCCGGATTCCTCTTGTAGGTATTAAATTCTTCATTGATTACTTTCACAATGTGTATTTTTTCCCAAATTCTGGCTATGCCGCTACGAGGAGGCAAAAAGGAATAACACACTGTTGGCTTTATGAGTTAACAATTAAAACAAAAGCGCAATGTGTTCAGCGATTCGGCTGATTTTTATAGTACACACTAGCACACACACACACACACACACACACACACACACACACAAAGTCACAGAATAAGTGCCGTTTATCTTGAATAGTAATCCTCATTCGCTTCGCTCACTCGCTCGTTTAATAAATCATATTAATTGCCAGTAAAACGCACCAAATCCATTCTAGGAACACCAAAATTAAAAAAATTCCCTGCGGGGCTAATCTGGGGAAGACAAAAAAAAGAACTATAAACCGTTGGCTTTATGAGTTCAACAAAAAAATTATATTTTCAGCCATTTCATTAAAATTCCATTACATAAAAATGAGGCTATCATATCATGTTAATTGCTGGTAAAACGCACCAAATCCATTCTAGGATCACCAAAATTTAAAAAAATCCCCGCGGGGCTAATCTGGGGAAGACAAAAAAGAATTAAAAACCGTTGGCTTTATGAGTTCAACAAAAAAATTGTATTTTCAGCCATTTCATTAAAATTTCATTACATAAAAATGAGGCTATCAAATCATGTTAATTGCTGGTAAAACGCACCAAATCCATTCTAGGATCACCAAAATTGAAAACATTCCCTGTGGGGCTAAACTGGGGAAGACAAAAAAGAATGACAAACCGTTGGTTTTACGAGTTCAACAAAAAACATTTTTTCATCCATTTCATTAAAATTTCATCACATAAAAATGAGGCTATCAACATCTATAAAATCATATTAATTGCCGGTAAAACCGTTAAAACGCACCAAATCCATTCTTGGATCACCAAAATTGAAAAAATTCCCTGCGGGGCTAAACTGGGGGCGCGCCCCCAGACCCCCTTGTAGCCCACGAAAGTAGGGGGTGGGTATAGTTATAATATTGTAGGCACCGATCACTCTTAGTAGTTCGCCACGCCACTGGTTCTAAGGTAAGTCATTCATTATCTAGATCTATTAGTAAGCAAAGATAAAAAAGATGAAGCTTTTCCTTTAGTTTGTGATGCATTTATATAAATAAAAAGACAGGCTACTGGATGCTGTATGAAACATAAATGTGCAGTGTTTAAAAAGTGAAAGCACATGCTTTTTTAATGATAATGTAAGCACAAACAGAAAAATACGACAGGCCTACCTGCTTTGTGACTAAACCGTTGGAAGCCAGAAATTTACGATGATAGAACAGCGTTTTAGCATCGTCACCGACCAACTGCAGACTAGTCTTTCCCTGGGTTACTTCTCCCAAGTATCGGGACCGGCCAATTCGCTCTAATATGCAAAATCGTGTTGGTGCCATCGTAATGAGCGGGTCTGAATTGTATCCCATCAGAGCCAGCTCCCTCACAGACTGGATGGCTACGAGCACTAGTGACATGCCCCATCTAACAACAAACAACCAGTCGTTCAATCTAAAGACACCCTACAAGCACATCTAAACTAGGTAGTAGTGTGTTAACGTTTATTTATGTTTATTTATTTCAATGTCGATATTGGCACCATTTTGCCAATCTAAAGACACCCTACAAGCACATCTAAACTAGGTAGTAGTGTGTTTACGTTTTTTTTTTTTTTTCCCCCATGCCGAAAGCTAGATTTTTCAATCATTTTTCTTCCTGGCTATCCAGTAAATATGTGCTTCCTTCTCTGGCCCGCTCAGGTCATTTGGCAGGGCGTCAATGTCAGATTTAAGTGCGGCGCAGCTGAAGAGGTGCGCTCTGTCCTGAAAACCCGATGTACATAGTTTGCAAGTTGCTGGTTCCTTTGTGATTTGAAATCGACTCAGGTGGTGCTGCAGGACGTCATGTCCTGTGGCCAGCCGGAACTGCGCTGTAGCCACCTTTCTTGTCCAGGATTTGTCTGGCCCTTTGAGGACCTCGTCCCGCCATGGTTTGTGATACATCTTGGCCTCTTGAAGTCTTCCATAGGATGTCTTGAGGCCCTCCTTGGCAAGGTTTTTGGCAGAGTTGTAGGAGATACTCGCCGTGTCAGGGGCAGACTTCTTTGAGCCCAACTTGGCTAGCGCGTCAGCCTTCTCGTTGCCCAGGATGTTGCAGTGGCTGGGCACCCATTGAATTTTAAGCACTTTTCCATGCATCACATTTTTTATTAAACTCTTTTTAAGAGACAGGGAGGCTTCTTCACATTTTTTCATCTGACAGATCTTCTTGATGGCGGCCTTGCTGTCAGAGATAATGACAAATTTTGTCTTTTTGAGTGGAAAGGTTGGTGTTTCTGCGATTTTCTCTGCTGCTCTGGAGATGGCATTTATTTCTGCATCAAAAATGCTCGAGCCTGGTGCCATCGGGTGCGCCTCTTCAAAGAAGATGCAATGGAAGCCAAAGCCAGTATTCCTCCCCGAGCTGTTTCGGGAGCCGTCCGTAAAAACATGCACCCATTCGGATATTGGGTAGTGCTTCTTCAGATGCGCTTCGATAAGCACTTTCAGCTCGGACTGGCTTTTTTCCTCCTTCTTGCCCATACCTTCTACTTGAAGATTGAAGTCAATTTTGATAGTTGAGTTTGGAAGGCTATTGACATCTAGGCTGGCAAGCTTTTGTCGAGGATGGTGTAGCAGGTCCGGACAGTGCTCCGTTTTTAGGAGTGTTGTCTTTTGGGCAAAATTTGTGTGTCCTGCTGTGCTCGCCGTTGGAAAGGCTAGCCAAGATGTGTCAATTCTCACCAGTTTTTCATACAGTATGATGGCTTTCTGCTCTAGTCTCTGTATTAGGGGCTCTACTTTACAGTAGGCTTCCATTGCCGCCACCGGTGTTGTCTTTACTGCACCGCTGACTAGTCTAACGTTTATTTATGTTTATTTATTTCAATGTCGATATTGGCACCATTTTGCCAAACTGCCATATCGTCAGTTAACGTAGACCTATAACAGATAAGATCACTACCTATCTTCCAAGTACAAGATTGCTCGTTGCTGGCCAACAGCTATTCATAGATCACATCAGCCTGCAAGCAAGCCAACGCAGTTACTTTACCAGCTGCAAAATGACTACATTGTCGTATGGTACGACGACTTACCACCACTATGCAACTCATGACTTTGTGCCATCACCAGGCCTCTGGAACATATTTGTATGGTGTGGGTGGGGTTTATTTCAGTTCACTTGCAGGCATATGGACTAATATCAAAAGAATTAAATTAGGCTATATTAATTTGATAATAAATTAAAATGTAGGCTATACAAAAAAAGCACACAAAAAAGTAAAATTACAAGTTTTAAAAGATTCTATTGAATCTGTTTAATATTTAAGACATAAAAATAAACTAATTAATGGCTGTCAGTGTCACGGTGAAAACTCGTTATGCAACTAGGATTTAGGTCTCCTTGACATTCCGTTTTAGTTGGCCATTAGTAAGAGATGGAAGAATATCATAGCGAGAGACTTAGAGGCAAGAGGAGAGAGCTGGGAAGATGTGGAAGATACGATCAAGGGAGGTTAAAATGAAGTGGAAAAATTTTGTTGTAAAACCCAAGCTGACCCCAAAAGCGGGAAACGGTGATGGATAATGATGATGATGGTATGATGAATCTAATCTAGGTAGCACGTAGGAGATCTTATAGATTAGATTATATATAATATTTTGATTAATTAGGTCTACCAGCACCAAATTTGTTATACATACCGGTACTACGTATTTAAAGGGGTATTTAACCGCTAAACTCAAAAAATATATTTCATTCAGGCTAACTAGTAATGAATTTAGCAATTAACAGAAAAATTATTGGGACCACCATGACCTCCCAAAAAATTGTCAAACATGACATTTTTCGAGCTAGGTCCCATCAGCAAAAATCTCCCATAAGAAATAACATGGGGACGATCTTTATGCCCCGTGACCTTGGAGGATTTTGATCCAAAAAAATATTGGCTATTATTGACGTACTCTACAGCCTTTTCTGTAAATTCTCTATATTTTGTTTTGTAATTTGGGCAAGTAGTTTGGTCAAAATATGCTGATTACCAAGATGGGGTGTGATTTTGGAATGCATATTTTTGCGTGTTTGAGGGTATATTTGGGCACAGTTTCAAGACACTATGTAAAAAAATGGCATTTTAGATTGGTACTATGACTAAGTATCTATGTGGACCAAAAAAGAAGCAGGTTAAAGCCGATTTAAGAAATTTCCCAAAACACCAATTTTTGCAAATTTCTGGATCCAAAAAATTGAAAAATTCGTTTTAAATCACAGTTACAAGATATAATTTTTTAAATTATCATTTTAGTGTAGTATTGTGCTATAGATCATGTGGTAAAAAATATTTTTTTGAGTTAATACTAGCCCCTTTAATTTACATTTAGAAATGCTGGGTATAGAGAAGTTGAGTGGCAACATGTCAGATGGGAAGGACGTGGTTGAAATGGTTTGAACATATAAAACGAACAGTGGAATAGAGAGAGGATGCCCAAGAGAATGTACCAAAGTAGAAAGCAGGATTGAGAAAGGAAGAAGAAGGTAAGGGAGACCAAGGAAGAGATGGAATAATACTATACCAGGAGACTAAGTGGCAACAGGAGAGAGGGGAAAATTTCAGTTGAGGGAGGAAAGAAAGAAGTGGAAAAATTGGTTGCAAAGCAAAACACAAGCTGACCATGCCAGAAGTGGGAAACAGTGATGTATAATGATGATTACATTTAAAAATTATGCCTATTACAAAACCATCAATTAAAACTAGGACCTATCTATCTACCATCTTCAAGTAATGCGTCGTCTCTGCGCCACCACTCGTATTCAACGAAACTACGTACCTAGACAATTCACTCAATCCTACATGTGTATATGTACAGCCGGGGTCATGTAAATCAAGAGGTCTGGAAGAAACCTCTTTTGCCGACATCCCTTGGTCAACTCTCTGTGCACGTGATTTGTATCACATTGTGAACTGCATTATCGATCGATGGAAGCCCCCTAGACAATTTGATGTTATTAATATTATTTAGGAGGCTTTGAAAGACTCTTTGTCAACAAAATCGTCAAATATCTAGAAGGCAGTTAGAAGAAAAATACAATTTAAAAACAAAAGCTTAAAACAAACTTTGGTGGTTTGCAACTATGACTTGACAGCTAAGATAGAATTATTCAAAATTAATTGAAACTAACGCAAAGGTAAGAACTAAGGCAGTCTTAAAGCTATGCCTAGGCATCGATATATATAATGCTCTCTTTACGTTCCATATTATATTGCTTCTAGGCTTGATAGTTCCTCTGGTGAATAGTGAATTTTCCTTTGATATTAGAAGCCATGTTTCTTATTTACGTCGATCGTTGCAGTTCACAGGGTGATCTAAATCATGGCACAGAGAGCTGACCACGCGATGTCGGTAAAAGAGGTATCTTCCAGACCTCTTGATTTACATATGACCCAGGCTGTACACCTTATTTGTGGTCACACTCACTCACATCAATATAATATGTTTTATGCAGTAACTCACCTCTCTTCGACTTCTTCTAGATTTAACATTCCATCAATGATGTCATCAGTGACATCAATTCTTTCTTTATAGAACTGACAAGATCCTTTGATCTTCAGGAGTGTGTCATTGACTAAACAGTGTGGATACAGATCTTCTGGTATGACATCCTAAACAGAAATATTTTAGATACAGTACTTAGTGGGGATGGAAAAAAAACAGGTAGTGTCTTAAACTTTTAACCCCTTGAACGAAGCACGTTTAAACTTTAAACGGTTAACCACGTTTTATTTTGGGGTCGTGCTATCGATAATTTTACGCGCCGTTTGTTGGTGGTCTATTTCCGCAAAACCCGTAGTGACGGCGACAGCAGTTTACCCGCACTTTGCCGGTTGTTGCATGGTTGTTTAATCTACTAACGGTTAACCTTTTAAGACAAATTTACTAGCCTCTACTCTACTAAACGTTTAAACTTTTCATCCCTAGTAGTCCTACATAGCATACATATAGGCCTATAAATAGTAGTGTTGCCCAACGATATCGATATCGATATCGCGGGAAAATAGAGCCTATTTTCGATATCAATAATCGGAAATATCGCGATATCGTTTAAAAAGCGATATTGTAGTAAACTGGAAATAAATATTTCCGCAACGCAGCGTTGCTGCAGTAACTAGTACAAGTGCTGCAGAGTGCAGACATCCCGTTATCCTTAGGGGCTCGGTTCAACGGAGGTGCGTGGTTGGTTGTGGCCGCCTGCCTCATCCCCCTTTCCACCACCCACCTGGTCCACACTTGTCTTTGCTGTACGAGAGATGACCGGACAAGAAGAAACTCACTCGGTGTCAGTTCGTTTAGTGTCATAGTGCTATACTGTGCGGTGCGAGTATTGTTAAATGTCTACGTCAAATGACAGTGAATGACGAGTGCGATGAGTGAAGTTAGTTCCCTTGCAAGGCGCAAGAAGTGAAGTGTGGAAACATTTTGGTTTCAAGATTAATGCAAATGGAGTTATAATAAACTAGTGATCCGTCGTTTATGCAATTCGCCTCTTGCATATTGTGGTAACAATACTATGCTCGTTGGTCTTGTGGTTAGCGTATCTGCTTCCAATGCAGAAGGTTCAGGGTTCGATTCCCGCTAAAGTCAGAAGTTTTTTAACTTCTGATTTGGACTTAAGTCCATCAGTTCTTGTCTTAGGAGTTTGTAAACGGTGACTTTGGAGCCGTCCTAGCAACGAAGCACATAATAAATTTCAGAGTTGTTCTGAATCGGCCTTGTTGATTCTGGCGTTGATTCGCGGGTGTTCGCACTGTCCATACCACTGATTGCTATATTTCCTATTAAAAATATCGATCTTTGGTTGGTTATCGCTCACTCGTCGATTGTCGCTTTGATTTAAAGTCCCCCACTGAAAATCAGTTATATAACTGAGTGGGTAGACTCTAAATAAAATTTATTTATTTATTTATTTAATCTAAGTTCCCATTTGGTGCTACATAACAGTTTAACAAACGGTTTGGCAGTGTTGTAATTTAGCATCCCTTTTTCCTAGTCTTGTAGGCCATTGGCGACAGAGCGAATACTAGGCTTAGTCTGACTTTGGCTTTTGTGGATCATCTTGCACCGGATGGCGGCGGCGGCGGCGAGAAAGGGGCGGGAAAGAAGACAGTCGCCACAGATAACTTTTTATTACACTAACTTGAGTTATCTGTGATGGCCCATGCTCATGAGACTAAAGTTGTGATATCTTTACATATCATTCATGCATGAACCCTGCTTTGATAGAGCTTTTTGTGTTATAGTTTATCTGCCTTTAAAAGTTTTGTTGGTTTGTATTGCAGCCGAAAAAAAAAACAATATAGCGATATCGATATTGATATTGATTTTGACATTCGATATCGCGATATGATATCGTCAAAATGGCGCCGATATCAATGTTGAAAAATATATCGTTGGGCAACGCTAATAAATAGGAGAAAATAGAAATTTACCGAACAAATATAATAAGAAAATCAAAAGGTAAATAAATACCATAATACTATGTAATGATGCACACTATTGTAATTTGTGATAAAGTATGTAGGCCTACTGGTATCTAGTTTTTAAGAAGAAGTAGGTAGGCCCTAGTAGGAGAGATAGGTAGTGAGACTATTTATTTTTTGGTTCACATAGAATAGGCCTCCACACCTACATGGAATGAAGTCATAGATTAATTACTATACCGTAGGTTTTACTTTTTGCTCAATGAATGGGCGGTTCCGACTAGCAGCGGATATAGCTAAAAGTCGAAGTTCAACCCATCTGGCATTGGTTAATTTTAGGGATGCACACGATAATCGATAAATTATCGATCGATAATCAATAATGAATATATAATTTCGATAGGCCCTAATCGATAACCAAAATTCATTACCGATAATCAAAATATCAAATAATTGGTCAATAGTGGCATGAACCAAAACTCTAAAAACGTAGATTATCTCTTGTTGTGCCATGCACTGGCTGGGCTGATGGTGTCACAATCGAGATTTATGTTTGGAAATGAGCTATCACAGGGTTGCCGTTTTTACGGATTTTATCCGTTTTAACGGATTTTGAGGGTGCAAAACGGATACACGGATTTTTAGTCCAATTTACGGATTAAAAAAAAAAAAAAAAAAAAAAAAATTTTACGTTTTACGCAGTTTTTAACTAGGGCTGGTCATAAAATCTATATTTCAATGCGATATTGATAAGTGGGAATCTTTTCGATGTATAAATATCAAAATTTACACCAAAAATGTAAAATTTCGGAATTTTGGTGGAGGTGCCGGGTAGGTAGTCTAAATTAAATTAACCTGGCTGGTGCATATAGTGGAGGTGCCGGGTCATAACACGCGGTTGTGAGATCGTAAAAATAGGCATTTATGGTGATACCTTATCATTCTATCAACCCTATATGGCCTCGAATCATTTTTTTTCCCGATTGATTCGGGGCCTACAGGTTGGCTTGGTCGCTTTGATTTACTGTGTCCCACTGAAAATCAGTTATATAACTGAGTGGGTAGACTCTTTATACATTTAAAAAAAAATTATTTATTAAAAATAGGCCTACCTACTCTATAAAAAAATTATATATTCAATTTTTTTACAACAATTACATTATGATATATCGATATCGTATTGAAATTGGTACATTTAGGCATTTTAAGGATTTTTAAGGATTTGGGTGTTTCATTTAAGGATTTCTAAGGATTTTTGATCTGCTCAAACAGGATTTTTATTTTTTCTTGGTGGCAACCCTGAGCTATCAGTCAAAGGAAGCCCAACACATGACATTGAAGACAGCGAGGCAGCAAACGGAATGTGATTGTATTGTTTTGACTTAACTACACTTGCAACACTTGAGGTTCCACTTAGGCCTATAATCTTAGGTGAAGTCATAGATTAATTACTGTACCGTAGGTTTTACTTTTTGCTCAATGAATGGGCGGTTCCGACTAGCAGCGGATATAGCTAAAAGTCGAAGTTCAACCCATCTGGCATTGGTTAATTTTAGGGATGCACACGATAATCGATAAATTATTGATCGATAATCAATAATGAATATATAATTTCGATAGGCCCTAATCGATAACCAAAATTCATTACCGATAATCAAAATATCAAATAATTGGTCAATAGTGGCATGAACCAAAACTCTAAAAACGTAGATTATCTCTTGTTGTGCCATGCACTGGCTGGGCTGATGGTGTCACAATCGAGATTTATGTTTGGAAATGAGCTATCAGTCAAAGGAAGCCCAACACATGACATTGAAGACAGCGAGGCAGCAAACGGAATGTGATTGTATTGTTTTGACTTAACTACACTTGCAACACTTGAGGTTCCAGGCCTATCCTATAATCTTAGGTCGGAACAGACTTTGTTGGTGATATCGATAATGACATTACCATTTTGAAAATCGATAACGAAAAAAGTATTGATGTGCATCCCTAGTTAATTTATCTTGCTCTTGACATTCAAAATGTATTTGCCCAATTTTATTTTAACCAGAACATATAAGTTACTGCCAACAATCAATTAAACTTGCAACATGTATGCCTTTGTGCTACAAAGTTAATTGTGGGCTACTATAATAGGTTTATCCTAGGTTAGTAAGAAGTAGGTACTAGTAAGGACTCACTGGTTCCAAGACCATTCCAATATCAGGGTCAACATAATCGAAGCGGTTAAAAACAACCAGCGGATTTCTTGGCACTGGCAGCTTAAAAAAGTCGACTTGTCCACTATTTTTAATAAGACCCCACAGGTAATGTTTGCCGTAATCATCAAGCGGGTACGTGAAATGAGGTCTCTCAGACAAACGTTTCCACAAACCTGAAAAAAGTAAATACATACATTGGAGATAATATGGTAAAAAAATTAAGCCCCACTCATAATAATTTGTTTTTACGTTTGACAGTAGGCTAGTAGAAGACATAATGGATAACACGTTTACAATTAAAACTCTAAAGGCACATTCAATTTACTCTCTTGAGACAAAATAGGTATTAGTACGGTACAATAAATTAAAAACATTTGATACCTAAACAAATAGCAATTCTTCTGTTAGGTACCTATTCGGAATGGTGTGAAATAGAAGCAAGAATCAATATTTTTTACCTGCTGGAAAACTGAACCATTAAGCTTTACTGCATCCATTCCGTTAACTGCTGTCAGCAGTGTGCTGAGCGTTCCGTAAATTGCTGGCCCAACGCCTTCAGTAAGTGGAAGTGCTGGCCAGGTTTTTCGCTCAGGATTGCCAGCAGTAAACAATCCTACTATGGGAATAAATTGCTTTATTTGTCCAGAAAAAAGGAGATAAGAGATATTGTAGTGGACTAAAAAAAAAAAACAGAATAATTGGGGAAAAGCTAAGGATATTTATTTAATAATAATAATAATAATAATAATGTCTTTATTGACAACAGAATTCAAAATTCCACAAAGTGCCAATACAATAATACCTGGAAACAAGAAGTTAATTATTACACATGTGACATAAAGATACATTAATACAATCATACAAAATTAAGAACAACCCATAAGTAGTAGTTACTACTACGTCAAACTTATCCTATATTAAAAGCCCTCCACATCCTCGCCTTAAAAAGGCTTAGATTGTCCGAAAATATGTCTATTTGCCTAGCTGACGTTATATTGATTAAATTAAAATTAGTTTGAATCCTATGAAGCCCCGAGTGTTTTAAAATGTTAATCCTATTGTTAGGTATGTAAAAAGTTGGATGATTCCTCGTTTGTCTGGCAGGCACATTAAAGTTTAAAAGGCTTAGTAAAGGAGAATCAAACACATTATTTACTAGCTTGTATAAAAACACCATGTCTAAAAGTTTACGTCTATTGCACAATGTCGTCAAGGAGCTATCCTTACAAAGAGTTAAATAATTAATTCTGTGGTACACAACGTTAAAATGACTAAAACACAACATCTTGATAAACCTTTTTTGCACCTTCTCAATACTCTCAACCTTTGTTATATGGTATGGACTCCACACAACGCTTGCGTACTCCACGTGTGGGCGTACAAGAGCCACATACAATGCCCTTGTGGTTGACGCTTTAAAATGTTTAAGACAGTTGCGTCTTAATAGACCAAGCATTTTATAAGCTTTAGGTGTAATGGAGTCTACGTGAGTATTGAAAGACAAGTCAAAATTTACAATAACCCCAAGATCACGAATTGATTGTACTCTTTCCAAGGCCTTGCCATCAATCATATAATTAAAAAATATAACATGTTTTCTTTTGTTAGTGAATGTTATTACATTACATTTCGCAACATTCAAGTCGAGTCTCCAATCAGTGCACCAGGCAGAGAGCCTGTCAACATCCTTCTGCAGTTCCACACAGTCTCGCACGCTGCCAATCGGACGGTATATCTTTAAGTCGTCTGCGTACATGAGACATTTAGACGACTTAAAGCATGTCGTGATATCGTTAACATATAGAGTGAAAAGGAGTGGACCCAGGATCGAGCCCTGGGGAACTCCAGAAGAGATAGTTTCTGCCCTAGATGACCCACCATCAATAACAACTGATTGTGTGCGCCCGCACAAATAACTTGCCAAAACGTCAAAAAGAGGACCACACACACCATACCCCTTGATCTTATGAAGCAGGAGAGCGTGGTCAACACTATCGAATGCTTTTTTAAAATCCGTATAAATAGAGTCAACTTGCATTTTGTTATTGATGTTAAACGCTAAATCATTAGTGTATTCTATTAAGTTCGTCACTGTGGATCGTCGCTTGACAAAACCATGCTGCTCCAATGCTATATGTTTTGAAACGTGACTATACAAGGCCTGATGTATGAGCTTCTCGTATATTTTAGACATCACAGACAACAACGAAATAGGTCGATAGTTGCAGACCTTATACCGACTACCTTTTTTCAAGACCGGTGTAACTGAGGCATGTTTCCAACGATTTGGGAAAACTCCTGACTGTAAAGAGCTGTTAAAAATGTCAGCTAATGGTTGCGATAAAGCTCGTCGACAATGTTTGAGGACATTGATTGGGATCTGATCTGGCCCAGGTGACTTGCCATCTACCAACGATTTGAAACATTCCTCAATTTCACCTCTTGAAATTACAAAAGTTGATAGACTATCATTCCCGTATTGCGGTGCCGCTGGCAATACACCCCGCCCCGTAGAGGCTGGTAGGAACGTCGACTGGAAGTACTCTGAGAACAACCGACAGCAATCTGCCACAGTACCCGCCGTTGCTCCCTGGTACTCCACCTCGACAGGGACTCGTCTGACCTTGGTCTTACGCCTTATATAACCCCACAACATTCGCGGATTCTTAACAATGTCATTGTTCATCTTTTTTAAATACTGTTTATGCGCGATTCGAATGAGGGATTTAAACTCAGCCCTCTTGACTTGAAACTCAATTTTATGACATAATAAAAGAGTTCTCTTCCACCGCTTAAAAGCTCGGTTTTTATTTTTCAATGATTTGATGACGTCACTGTTAAACCAAGCCGGATACTTGCTTGCATTTACTTTACAGGTTGGTACAGTCTCGTCAATTGCATTGTTTATGATGTCATAGAACACGTCACACTTGTTGTTGACATCAGATGTGTTGTACAAGAGTTCCCACCGACCTGCAGAGAGCGCATGATTTAGTTGGTTGAGGTCAGCCTTAGCCCAATTATATTTTACTTGTTGCTGTTTCGTTCTGTTATTGTTCAGAATCTTTGCACTGGGGAATGCAAGGTTACACTGAAACGCCGAGTGATCTCTTGTGAGCTTACACCCATATTTTGATTCATAGCTTGCAATTAATGGGTCGTTGGCTCTATGCCTAGCCTAGGCTAGATGACGCTTTCGAATATTCCGCCAAGAGAAAAATTTATTTATTAAACCCATAGGCCTAATGGAAAATTAACATGAAATCTTGTCATTTCTCTTCACGTTTACCCTAAATAATTAATTATCATGTTTTAAACTAACTGCACAATTATTTTCCTGACATCTGCATTGCTTGTACTGGAAGCTGCAAGCTGAAACCATTCCGTTTTCTAGGCCTACTGGACTGCGCAGGCTAGCACTGTTGTTTACTGTGCTCCCAGTAGAGCCAGCAGGTAACGGAATGCAACCAATGTATGTGTAACATAACATTGGCTGTATTAAAGTCCAAGATTAATTGCTACATACACAAATAATTGCAATAGGCCTACAGCCCACAAAAGTATGATACCAAAATTCAATACTAACCTTCAAGAGTTATTCCATCCAACCCCTCCAAAGCAATTTCATCAATAAGGGCAGAACGAAAGTCAAACTGACTCCGACCCCATGCAGTCAACATTATCACGACGATATTAGATCCCAAGGCACACGACTACCCTACATTAGTCTGAAATTTAAAAAATACAAAAATTATAGAGTTAAATAATAGTAGGCCTACTGAATCGTGTGTGGTGGCATTTTGGCCTTTGTGCTGAGCAAAGAATTGAGATTATTATTGTAGTTAAGAGATCATTATTTATTGCAGACTTTAGTTGCATGGTTGTGAATAATCTCAAGTTATGGGATGTCTGGTGTTAAGTGGAATACCATACTTCAATATTAGGGGGATGAGATAGCCCCTATGCGACGAGACACGACTGGCGAAAACCAACAACTTGGAAGCTAGGTCTTTAACTCTAGGCCTATGTGCATATATAAGAAAATGGGAAAATGAGAGGAATGGTTATAAGGGAGTTCCACAGTAGGCCTCCGCCTAGCTGGTAAAGGTCCTACTCACCTCCGAGCCTACATTATGTGAAGACATAGCCCTACAGGTATTTGTTTCTTTGCAGACATAGGATTAGGCCTACATGGGTGATGGAATAAATCAATAAATAAATCAAAACCAAAAAAAGTACAGTAACATGGGCCTAAACATTTAAGGGTAATTGTGAAGAATCACTCAGCGGACCGGAATTACTTTGGAAGGTAATTTAAATAATTGAGCGGTGTTACCGTACTTACATGGTTTGTGGAGTGTTTTAAGTCGACGTAAGTTGAAATGGTTATATTTTTTGGTAATTCAAAAGGTTTGTGTTGATTGACATACCGTAATGTTAATGTTTACGTTGTGAGAATGTTGTATGTCAACCGGAGCGATAGCGAGGTGGGGAATGACGTATTGCAGTGCTGGGCCGCTGGCAATGTAATGTAAATTAGTTTTAGTATTTTCTATACATCCTAAATCAAGTCTTAGTCTTTTGAAAAGACGTGCTTAATAGCTAGCTAGCTAATAATGTATTGTTTAACTTGTTTATCTTGTCATAACATTGTAACATATGCTAGTATTAGGTATACAAAACAAGACAATAAAATGAAAAAAAAAAAACTAAAGCCAGTTGTATTTTTGGGGGATTGACTGGTTTTCCTGAGTAAGCGATTCATCGGAATGAGGTGTGTGTTCATGTGTGGTTTTGTTGTTGGGTTTGAGTTGGGGTCCAGGGGCAGAGCCCCCCATTTAGTTGTGCATAAATTTTATTTTGGAATTCATAGTAGTTGATAGCACTGGTTTGGCTGGATTTGAGTTCGAAGATGGTGGCATGTGGAAGTGATGGTGGTTGTTTGTTAGGTACATGTTGTAAGTGCCTGTTGTTTTGTGTTTTATTTTGTAAACACTTGTGTGCGCCTGTTTAAAAATCATTTAAAATTACTCTGCTGTGTTTTTATTTACTACAATTCAGAAATTAAAAAAAAGGAAACAACAAAAAAGGATTATACATTGCTGAGTAATCCTTCACTTTTACCCATTTAACATTTTACAACTGAAGATGTTGGGTAAGAACAGGCGCTGACTGGCAGGGAGTGCCGGGGTGCGATCGCACCCCGGGCTTTTGACATTCCGGGCCGCTGTGGAACATTTGTACACACTACACTTTCAGTTTCAGACAAAATATATATTATTGTGTAGGCCTATTTGTTTACTGCGAAAAAGAGTTGCCGAACAAAATACATTAGATAATATTGACGATAACTTATGGGGGTGCCTTAGGCGGCTCTTCAAAAGAGAATCGTTGTTCAGTGTTCTCACAATTCAGTTTTCAGTAGAACTAGGAACTAGTGACTAGTGTAGCTAATTCAATTAATACACAGTACACACAAACAAACATTATTGGTTGTAAGGCTTGGACCTCGAATATAATTTTCGCGAGATTTGAATTGCGAGCTCGGGTAGTGTTACTAGTTGGCGCCTGTTAATCGCGTCCTAAAATAGTGTTTTAGGCCCTAAAATATAACGAACCACACAAAAAAATCGCCTTTTGCGAAATTGCCTCCGGCAGCTGGGGCTTTGCCCCAGACCCCTGCTTTCCTACGCATCCTCGTTCGGGCCCTATACATGCCAGCATCCCGGGCTTTTTCGCCCCAGTCCGCGCCTGGGTAAGAAAGAAACAGAACAGATCTTGGAATGTAGGCCTACTGTGAAAGATGGGACGAAGAGAACAAAAAGAGATAAATCAACCTGCAACAACAGAGGATCATCATTATCATCATCAACAACAACAACAACATAGGGCTAGGCAAGCTGCTGTTTTTCACCTTGACAGGGCTAGGCTTGACCTATGCTTATTCAAAGTAGTCAAGAATAGGCTTATTCAAAGTAGCTAGTAGATCTTCAAAACTTTACACACAAAAGTGACACTTTTTAGTGTAGCAATTTAGTGCCCTAGGCCTATGCAGACTACATTTTGCAAAAATAATAATCAGCAAAACTAGGGTTAAACCTGTCATTACAACTCTTGATTTCACGTCCTAGGGCTAGTGCCATTTTGGGAAAGGAACTTACCACTTATTCTATTCAACGAAGCGTTATAAAATAATCTAAAAGTTAACTTATATTTATAAATATACCCTACACGACGTGTAAACAAGCTTGTTGTTCACGAAAACTTCTAGAGGTACGTAGGCTTCTGAACAAATGCGTTCTTTTTCTTCTTTGCTGTTTACAATTTTCACAGCCTTTAAAAAGCTGCTATCCACATTAAGAAGGCGGCGATTTTTAAACTTCAAATGTCGACGAAATCTAACCTCAAAATATTCGTACCGTAGATTTGTACTTTTTAACTTTTACCACAGTATGCTTCTACTTATTAACTTTTAACCATAATGTCTATATTGTACTAAACCTTGAATAAAGGCAATACACTGTTCACTAAGGAGTATTGGTAGACAATTTGAAATAGCTGAGGTAGGCCTATGTTAATTCTTCAAATTAATTTGTATAATGAAATGATTGACAGCCTAGGGGCCTAGGCCTACATTTTGAATATTTTAGGATGATTAGGAGCAGCATTTATTATTCAATAAGAACTTTATTAACTAAAAGACCAGAAAATAAAATATGTTCGTGTGGTATCCCTCGGCGTCAGGTTAGTGGTTCAAGTCAAAAGAGAAGGGTCGTATTGGGAATCGAAACAAGCTGCGATGATACGGGATGTGCTATTGTAAATGAAGATGGAACCATCTTGGGAGAAGCACTGCATTCGCAACAACAAACTCATATTAAGTAAGTAAACACATACCCAAATACAGTAGGCCTACTTTGAAAAAAGTGTTTTTAACTAAAGTATCAACAGGCCTAAGTCTACGCTGACCTACGACAAGACTGGCGTACGTTTTCACCCAAAACATTTGACCAAACCTACTAGGCGCTAGCCCGCACCACAAGATCAGGGAGACCCGTACTCAAGGTTCCCGTTACGCGTACCGGTATAGCTTTTATTTGAAGTTCTAAAGTATGTGCACCCATTTGTCGAACAATCCCAAACTTATTTACACATCTAAAAATACTTTGCATAAAACAATACCTACGAGAGTTTCAGACTTTTGCGGTGCAGTATCTTATAGCCTTCAACATCTGGTGAGAAACAAATACAATTCCAACATGGCTACAATAGGGCGTAAGGAAGAAATCTCTTGCTTTTCATCTCTCTCTTACACTGATTCCAAATTCCTATGGCATATACGGTAGTAGGGGCAGGGCTATAAGGAACTTTTTCAGTTGGTATGGACCGGTTGTACAAAACTACTTGCGTTAGGTTAGCCGAACTTTCAGCTGGTTACCCAGCGCCGCGCTAGTTCTAGGATATAATCGATAAGAGCGCACCCGAAATCCTTTTCGTTACAAAACTACTTACCGGTAGTTGTTTTTCAGTGTTTTTATTGAAAAAAAAAAACAGTGTTAAAAAACCGGTCCATACCAACCGAAAAAGTACCGGCTATAAAAGGTAGGCCTACTGAGAATACCAAAGTTCATCCGATAACTTTGCATCAAACAAAGCAGTACCGTAGCAATCTACAACTAAAGCATGTTAGTAGCCACCTGGCATAGCCTTAGACTCCCATTTACAGGGTCCAACTCCCATCCTTTTCTTGTTTTTGCAATCACCTTTTAAACGTCATTCGAGGCTTCATAGGCCCTAGGCCCTAGTCTATTGTTTCGTTGCTATAACGTTACAAACTAATATTGAACGTTGGACTCGTATTCGATATTGTACAACATAGAGTACCGGTAATGCAATGCAATTTTGAGAAATCTTGCAAAAAGTAGGTACCGGTAGACAAATAGCATGTGCAGGCCTACAGATGATGCCATGGATCATTTGCCCACCTAAGCGGCTAAAACTAAAACTTGTATAATTAACTAATCGACAGATAGTGGACAAGCCACAGATTGTCAACAAGGTATGGACCATGGAAAAAATATATTTATTAAGGTCTAGGTCAAGCTAAAAAAAAAGAGAACAGTGTCTATAGAATGTAGATAATAGACGATTTCGTAAATCGTCAGCGCACTCTGTCGCACTCATTGCATGCTGGGAATCATGTTGTTCCTACAGCCACCTAGTAGTCCAGTTTAGAATCGAATATCCGTTTGCATTTTGTTGAGACAGATTTTTTATGATTGATTGTTGTAGAGGGTCACTAGTAGATGAGAAATCGCGAGTATATATTTTTTCTTTGTTGGGTTCTTGGAGCCAAATTTGGATTTTGGAATTTTCATACTTTTGGCAATAACTTCTCCAATATCGCGCGAATCGAAAAAATTTAAATTGCATTTCCATTTGATTGTTCAATAGGAATAAGATAACAACGGTTAGATTTGATTTATAGTAGAAATGTACAGTCACTGACAAAAGTTCTGATAACATGTGTTTATTTTACAATACACGACCTGTTCCTAATGTGGAAAGTTGTTTGCGAATTATTCATTTGGAACTATAATTCATGAAATCTAATTACGTATCTTTTGAATGGACTAGCGTTTTTGTATCTTTAAAACTATGGAAAATAGGGGTGGTTTAGAAATCTCGTCGATTTTGAGCATAGAGATTTTATGCTGCGAAATCTCAAATCTGTGTATCTTTTGAGAGGTTTGGTAGTATTCAAGAAGGCGGTGGAACTCTTTTAGCAAAGTAATTGTTGTAAAAAGACAGTTGAATGATGGATGGTAATGAATACGGGAGGAAAATGGATTTAAATGTGAAATAGGCCGAGCCTTAATTTGGTAAGATGACTATTAAATAATATATATTTTAAAAGGGACCACAGGACTTTCACTAGTTTAAACCTATGCGTTTTGACCTCACATGTGTTTAAAATTTTACATAAACTATCTCGCATCAGTTAAAAATACTTATTTTTGTAGCCATAGAGATTAAGTTTTTATTGTAGCTATATAGTCCGGGGTCTATACGCAAATTTGAGGTCGAACCTTGGACAAATTGCAACAGAAGCGAATTTGGTATCATTGGATTCAGAAAACAAAACTTAATAATCCATAAAGAAACCCCTAAAATCCCCAAAGGGTGGGGGGGGGGTCTAATCATCCCCTAAATGAAAGTGTAATAAAATTGAATTTTAAAAAAATGAGTAAATGAAACCTAGTATCCATTGTATGTCATCAAAGCTTTTTCAAGGGTTTTTCGAAAAAAAATATGACAATTTGTTCAAAATTAATTTTGTGTCCAGCAGAGGTCAATGAAGGTCAAATTTTAAATTTTTTCAATGTAATTTGGTAAACGTTTTTTTATTGGCACAATAATGTTTTTGTTTTATGATTGTCTCATTGTTTTAAATAATAAGTAAATAGACCACACTTGATACGGTAGGCCTTTAAGTCAATCATGGCAGAAAAAGGTTATTATTACAATCTGTAGGGCCATGAACCTACGAGTATGTAGTCAAAAATCTGTTTACTTACGTTAAGGCGCACTCAAATCATGTTACGTAATAATGTAATTCGCCGATAGAGGTTTCTCAAGTACTACACATCAAGACTATATTTTGGGACTTACCTGGATCAAAACTTACACTTTAAAATCCTTACTGAAGATTTTATCCATGGATTTTCTTAAATATATTCGTTAAAATCACAGATTAAGCCCCTTAATATAGCCCTAAGATAAGTTGTTTCCACCAAATTTACACCCCATAAGTAGTAGGCATTGAGGTTGTCTACGGGGAGATTTTATTTCGCAAAATCTAGTACCTAGGTGCCCGCTATAGGGTACTGTACACTCAGGTACCTCGTTAAAAAACAAGTTTTTTTTTGCGTTTTCGGTGTGTTTCCAAGCCTCCACAAAACGTGAAATGAACTTTGAATACGTCATAATCAGTCCTATTTAGGTACCTGGCAACCCATGCTAATTTTGGTTGGGGAGCGATCATTCCTACTGAGTTAAATATGGGATGAAAATTTTTCAAAAAACGTTTATTTAACTCCTTTGAATTAGGCACCTGGCAGAGGAATTAAAAAAGCGATTTTGATAATTTTTCATCCAATTTTTAACTCGGAAGGAATGATTGCACCCCAACCTAAATAAGCATGGGTTGTCAGGTACCTAAATAGGTCTGATTATGACGTATTCAAAGTTAATTTCCCGTTTTGTTGAGGCTTGGAAACACACCGAAAACGCAAAAAAATTGTTTTTTTAACGAGGTACCTGAGTGTACAATACCCTATAGCGGGCACCTAGGTACTAGATTTTGCGAAATAAAATCTCCCCGTAGACAACCTCAATGCCTACTACTTATGGGGTGTAAATTTGGTGGAAATAACATATCTAAGGGCTATATTATTAAGGGGCTAAATCTGTGATTTTAATGAATATATTTAAGAAATACATGAATAAAATCTTTAGTAAGGATTTTAAAGTGTGGGTTTTGCGTCCCAAAATATAGTCTTGATGTATAGTACTTGAGAAACCTCTATCGGCGAATTACATTGTTACGTAACATGATTTGAGTGCGCCTTAACGTAAGTTAACAGATTTTTGACTACATACTCGTAAGTTCATGGCCCTACAGATTGTCATAATAACCTTTTTCTGCCATGATTGACTTATACCGTATCAAGTGTGGCCATTTACTAATTATTTACAACAATGAGACAATCATAAAACATTATTGTGCCAATAAAAAAACGTTTACCAAATTACATTGAAAAAATATAAAATTTGACCTTCATTGACCTCTGCTGGACACAAAATTAATTTTGAACAATTGTCATATTTTTTTTTCGAAAAACCCTTGAAAAAGCTTTGATTACATACAATGGATACTAGGTTTCATAAACTCATTTTTTTAAATTCAATTTTATTACACTTTCATTTAGGGGATAATTAGACCCCCCCCACCCTTTGGGGATTTTAGGGGTTTCTTTATGGGTTATTAAGTTTTTTTCCCTGAATCCAATGATACCAAATTCGCTTCTATTGCAATTTGTCCAAGGTTCGACCTCAAATTTGCGTATAGACCCCGGACTATATAGCTACAATAAAAATTAATCTCAATGGCTACAAAAATAAGTATTTTTGACTGATGCGAGATAGTTTATGTAAAATTTTAAACACATGTGAGGTCAAAACGCATAGGTTTAAACTAGTGAAAGTCCTGTGGTCCCTTTTAAAATACATATTATTTAATAGTCATCTTACCAAATTAAGGCTCGGCCTATTTCACAATTAAATCCATTTTCCTCCCGTATTCATTACCATCCATCATTCAACTGTCTTTTTACAACAATCACTTTGCTAAAAGAGTTCCACCACCTTCTTGAATACTACCAAACCTCTCAAAAGATACACAGATTTGAGATTTCGCAGCATAAAATCTCTATGCTCAAAATCGACGAGATTTCTAAACCACCCCTATTTTCCATAGTTTTAAAGATACAAAAACGCTAGTCCATTCAAAAGATACGTAATTAGATTTCATGAATTATAGTTCCAAATGAATAATTCGCAAAAATTTTTCCACATTAGGAACAGGTCGTGCATTGTAAAATAAACACATGTTATCAGAACTTTTGTCAGTGACTGTACATTTCAACTACAAACCTAATCTAACCGTTGTTATCTTATTTCTATTGAACAATCAAATGGAAATGCAATTTAAATTTTTTCGATTCGCGCGATATTGGAGAAGTTATCGCCAAAAGTATGAAAATTCCAAAATCCAAATTTGGCTCCAAGAACCCAACATAGAAAAAATATATACTCGCGATTTCTCATCTACTAGTGACCCTCTACAATAATCAATCATAAAAAATCTGTCTCAACAAAATGCAAACGGATATTCGATTCTAAACTGGACTATAGGTGAACTTTTTTTTATACCGGTAAAAACCTCTGAACAGAAGGCTTGTGTTTTCTTCAATGTAAACCATGATTGCCGGCTTTTGTTGAAAATTTCAGATTAAGTTGGCTGTACTTGCATTGCAACACACTACCCAGAATTCCTTGTAGAGTATGGGCATGCGCAGAGACTTTACGAAATCGTTTATTAATAATAATATGATATAAAATAGTTTTGTATGTAGTAGCAGTAGTAAATGTAGTAAATTAAATAAACATAATAGTAGCTAAATAATGTAATAGGCCAGCTTTGGCAGGTGCAGGTGGGCCACTCGCCGAGATGGGTAGGCCTACCCACATACCGGTATTTAATATTCAAGTAATAATTTTGAATAGAAAGCAAGTAGCATATTCCACTGGTAGCTGAAAATAGCAGTAGCACTCGAGCAAAAATAGCGTATTCCACTGGGCGAACTGCACTCGCTCCATGCATTCGCAATGCGCACTGAGTCGCACTGACTCCGAGGGTCAGGGCAATCTCTCCAGTGCAAATATGGTTGCTGTACCCGCAAAATTTGGTTGTGTTTGTTAGATTTGATCAGAGTTGGGGAGTAACTTAACGAAAGTAACGCGTTATATTTTTAGTAGGCCTAACTTTTAGGGTAACGCGTTACTTTTACAAAATCGGCAACCTTTTAAAGTAACCGATAGCTATTTTCGGTAACTTTCAATAAACGTTAAGTTGAAAGTTACTTTTGTTTTGCAGCCTGTACTTCGTCGAAAAAAACATCGCATCATCAGGATAGGCCTACATCTAGCCTCGTTTCCGAGAAAATCTCGCATCAGCTGTCCTGTAGGGACGGCAACCCCCCCCCCCCCACACACACGTATTGTGGTAGTGCTAGGCATTGTCGGTCATTCAAGCATCACGTGCGGCAGCGAGATTGCTTATTTTGGTGACATTTTTGTTTCAATTGCAATTTAGCAGCCAGAGTTTCCTCAGCCTTTAGGGCGCATGTAGTGCGTTATACGCTCGTTATGCCTCAATAATATTCATCGTCATAAAGCGTTGTGCGTTCCATTCAGTGTTTGTAAAAGTTAAATCTAAGTAGTAGATGCAGGATAGTGGAAATGGACTGTTTACAGTCAATTTATGTAAATTCTCATTAAAGTCAGAATCATCAATACATTACCGGAGTACATTATTGAATTCCATTTCATATTGATTTTAATTTATAATTATGAGTTTCCTAAAGTTTTTTACTTTTTCTACTTATTTCTGCCACGAACGCCGCAAATAAACTTTTACAAGTTACTTTTTATGGTAACTTAACTTTCCAGTTACTTTATTTTTGGACTAACTTTAACTTTAACTAATTACTTTTAAAGTCCACTAACTTAACTTTTAAAAAGTTAGGCCTACTATTTTTGACTAACTTCCCCAACTCTGGATTTGATCAACTTTTCATCGGATAGTACAGCGACGATGAGTTGATCAATTCAAAAGCAGAACATTTTATTTTATCAAAAACATAGGCTTATGTTGATATTGTATTTTGGCAACCTCCCTTGCAGGGTTAAAAGTTTACCTTCTCCTGTAGCGAGCGGACTCCCTTTGTTCTGTATTACTGTTCTCCTCTCCAGGGTGCAAATTGACGGCTTGGCAGAGGGGGGGATGGTCAAGTATAGTATCTGTAGGGCTGTAAGAGGTTTGGGGCGAAGCCCCAGCCGCCGGAGGCAAATTTTTTGGGGGGTATATTGCCCTCGAGATGGCATTAGAAGTGATCTGAGGTATTATTTTGAAAGGCATATAATATGTAAATTGACGCATTATGTATTAACATTACGAGATAAAGTTATTTGATATGATATGAGAAGATATGGATATCCAGAAGTGGGGATTTAGCCATCCCCGGCGGGGATACCTTTCAGTAAAACAGAGCCAGGGATGGAATTACCAGTTCCCGTCAATTTGCACCCTGCTCCTCTCTTCTCCTTAGGACTTGGTTGATTGCTTTTTAATCCCTCAACTTGTGGATGGTATATTTGGGCAAACACTTGTGGTAGCTGGTAATATCATCACCTATGGTGTCAGATATTCTTTACACTATAAAGTAATGTAGGCCTACCTAAGCTTCTTTGTTTTGGGGCATAGGTTACCAGTAGTCACAAACTTAACAAGGCTTCTCATGGCCAGTCTTACCACAGGCAGTGATAGTCAACCTATAAAGCTTATTCAAATGACCGCCATCAATCCCATTTTACCAGAAAATACAGCCCGCACACTTGTGTCCATTCCGTGTGTTTGCAAATAGGGTGGGGAATATAAAATATTAAATTACTATGCTTATTAAAAACGTTAGGATAGGGTGGCTATAGGCCTATATTAGGGATGCACTGCACAACGATAATATAAAAATTATCAATACCGGTACCGGTAATCGAAACGGTACTAACAGAATTAACAATCGATAATATTTTGTAATTTTTTCCAACGGACAAGAATGATGAAAATAGGTGTCTCAAAATGCCAACAGACACCAATTAGTATTTACAGTAGCCTACAAGCACAATAGCAATGTTATAGCGGCCCACTTTTAAAATTTATTATAAAAAGCATTTAATTATTATTTTTTAAATATTTTTTTATCAGATAACGTGTGCAGTTCGATAATATTTTCATTATCAATTATCGAAATATTATTGAATACCGGTATTGATTATTGAACAGAACCTAGTTATCGATTGATTATCGTGTGCATTCCAAGTAGGCCTACATATAGTAAGTAGGCTACCTTATATATTGCTAAAAATATATTTAATACACTACAATGCATATTTTCTATAGGCGGGCCTAATGTTCTATAAAGGCAACCATGTACGTTCTTCCAGAATTTATTTAAAAGGCCTTCCACTGACCGTAAAGGATTGGCTAATTACGCAAGTCTTTTAAATAAAAATAAAAATACTGTAGGCCCTACAGTACTATTGAACAGGTACTTGCTTATTATAGGGACCCCTCCCCCCCCAATCCCACTAACCTACTTTTCACTTTTTGGGGGGTATTGTTAATGAACAAGTGCCATTAAACTATAGGCCTACTAGGTCTGACTGATGATTGCAACATTTTAATTGGGCTTTTTTTACTTTTTAGCCTCTGATAGGGAGGCTATAGTCAAGTTAAGCGTTCGCCTGTCAATCGCGAGCGGTCCTTTGACACTATGCCACCAGCTGTTTTAAAAAGCCTCTCACACGGTACACTCGTTGCCGTACAACTAATAATAGGCTTACATTAAATAAATTATTAAATTCGTATAGAGTCTATCCACTCAGTCATATAACTGATTTTCAGTGGGGGACATTAAACCAAAGTGCCAAGCCAACCCTGTAGGCCCCGACGCAATCGTCCAGTGAGTGATAACCAACCAAAGACCGTTTTTTTTTTTTTTTTTTTATAAATATAGTTTCATAGACATACGAAAAGGATGGGCAGAGATAGGATTCCAAGAAGAGAATTTGAAGTGGCAGAGGAGGGGAAAAGAAGAGTAGGAAGGCCAAGAGGGAAATGGGAAAGATTAATTCAAGAAGACGTTGGAAAACGGGATGAAGTGTGGGAGCATGTGACAAGAGTCAAGCTGTGGGAGGACAGAAGAGAGTGGAGTAATTAGTGGAGAGGAAGGAGTTAGATGATGAGGAAGAAACACTGAGTCTGGCAAGCTTAGTATCTACAGTTTCATGCCCTAGATAATGGTGGAAAACCACCACTCAACCCGACATAGTTGGAACTGAGTTATGTGGATGATTATATTATTATAGCAATCAGTGGTATGGACAGTGCGAACACCCGCGGATCAATGCCAGAATCAACAAGGCCGATTCACAACAACTTTGAATTTATTATGTGCCTAGTTGCTAGGACGGCTCCAAAGTCACCGTTTACAAATTCCTAACCCAAGAACTGATAGACTAAGTCTAAATCAGAAGTTAAAAAACTTCTACCTATATCGGGAATCAAACCCTGGCCCTTCTGCATTGGAAGCAGAGACGCTAACCACAAGACCAACAAGCCACACAACATTCAACTATAGACTGTTTCTGGCCTCCGGCCTACACTTTAAGCCTACACCTGCACCGCAGGAAAGTGCTGGACAAAAAGATGAACATCGTACTAATTGAACTGTTGAGCAGTTACTGTTGCCAAAACTTTTACTCCTTTAAATTTGTGGTTTGGTGTCATATAGTCAATCTGTGGCTGCCTTTGCACTTCAGTTCAAGTTCATTTGTTTCACTGCAGAGTGCTGGTAGTACTAGTTAGTAGTGTTGGTTTGGTGGTTCTAGGCTAGATACAAAGTTGCCCCAAACTAAAGACTAAACTTAAAAACGGATTTGGGTATTGAATCCATACCTTACTAGTTACTACCCGGTGTCATCCCTGGTACCGGTACATATACTGTCTGTACACCTACAGTAGGTACGGTACTTTTTTTGATCAAAACAGTCCATACCTAACCCTGAGCCCATAAGCTAGGTATTTTTCATTGCAAAATGCAAAAGAATTGGCGTAGATAAAAATCATGTATTAGGACTCGTACACATGTCCTACTGGATTGCTTGAAAGAAGAGTTCCACATGACCAATGGCAACAATCAATAGATAATCATGGATGCTGATTTATATAAATCTTACTTCATTTGTCAATACCGGTACACAAACATACAGTGGAATTTCATTATAAAATAAAATTATATACTAATTGTAATTGAAGTTTCACAAAAAATTGTTTATGTACCATAATAACCATCTAGGTCTACTTAGCTCAATTATTTATAACGTAAACAACTGTACCATTTGAATGTAAACTTGTACCGTACATAGGCATATTATATACCATCAAAGTAAATGTTAATTCCGAACAGCTATGCGGGATGTGTAAAAGTATAAACACTTTGATCAAAGAATAACGAAAAATAAATGTACAAAACAAATATAGGTACAGCCGGGATCATATATAAATCAAGAGGTCTGAAAGATACCTCTTTCACCGACATCTCGTGGTCAACTCTTGGTGCCATTATATATATCGCCCTGTGAACTGCATTATCGATCGATGGAAGCCCCCTAGACTATTTGATGTTATTAATATTATTTAGGAGGCTTTGAAAGACTCTTGGTCAACAAAATAGTCAATATCTAGAAGGCAGTCAGAAGTGAAATACAATTTTATCAAAACAAAAGCATAAAACAAACTTTAGTGGTTTGCAAATAAGACTTGACACTTGACAGCCAAGATAGAATTATTCGAAATTAATTAGAAACTAAGGCAAATATAAGATCTAAGGCATAGTCTTAATGCTATGCCTAGGCCAAGGTATCGATATATAATGCTCTCTTTACCTTCCATATTATATTTCTTCTAGGCTTGATAGTTTCTCTGGTGAATAGAGAATTTTCCCTTGACATTAGCAGCCATGTTTCTTATTTATGTCGAAAATGCAGTTCACAGGGCGATATAAATAATGGCACCAAGAGTTGACCACGAGATGTCGGTGAAAGAGGTATCTTTCAGACCTCTTGATTTATATATGACCCCGGCTGTACATACTGCATGCATAGGCTATGCATTGGGCTACTGTACAAAAAATGAAGTGCAGAATCCTGGTCCTGGGGTCCGCGTACTGAAGTGACGAAACTACATTTAAGACGAAGAGGCTTAAGTTATTTTGAATATCGATAGGCCCTACTAAAAAAATCAGTGGTAAGCCTACCTTTTATAGGACAGCATGAACTAGTAAGTTTTTTGGATATTGTATGGTTAGAGATGTGCAAAAATGGTTTTTTAAAGTTTGAAAATTCGCGCCTTAAAAATAAAAATTCGCGATTTGTCGCGATTTACCAAAAAACACAATTTTCTCATGCACAACTTTAAAAAAAAAAGGTTTCAGGATAATTTGATTGATTTTAATTATTTAAAAGAAAAACAAGCTCATGAATGAAGTTCAGAATCAGTTTTAATTTTAAGCTCAATTTCAGCCTTCAGTTTTCGAAGTTTCCGACAGTTTTTACCAGAATTAAATTTACGAAATTATGCATTTTTTATGTAATGTCTTTTGATATGGATATGAAGTATTTTGAGCTTACTCTCGTTCAAACGATTATTAAGATCTCACAATCGGTATGACCCGGCGCCTCCACCATATGTACCAGCCAGTATTAATTTAATTTCGACTTCGACCCGGCACCTCCACCAAAACTTTGAAATTTTTTAATTTTTTTAAATTTCGTGACCTAATTCGCATTTAAGGACATAATTGCTAATTTCGCCACTAGTTCGCGGTATCAACTAAAATTTCGCAAAAATTCGCGAATTGGAAATTGGTACCATTCAATCACAATTCATGAGATTCATGTGCAAACTGAATTTGAAGGGATTATTGCAACTTTAAAAAAATTCGCGAATTTCGTTGTCACCATTTTTGCACATCTCTATGTATGGTTCATACACCTGTACCACATCGGGGCTATCATCACTAGGCAAGTTGGTTTATCTTTATGGCACTGCTTTCTGTTCATGAGATCTGTGATGAAATGCAAAGGAAATGCCTGCATCCCAGCATTGTTTCAGAACTACATCTACCAAACCCTTTTTATCTGCACAGTGATTCCAACACGATAGATCAGAAGTACAGTCTGTGTTAGCTGCCGGAGGACGCACTTGAATTTTGTTGACGCATCTCGTGCACTTGAATTTATCGTGAGTGTCACTGATTGTTCCCTCTTCGAGTTTAAAAAGATCCCTAAGGTCTGAAAGACTGAAATGTCTCGCCACGTCCTCCTCGTTGTCAACTACGCACGAGCTCAGCGCTTTTTTATGCGCTTGCCGCTGGAAGATCTTCTCCTCAATCGTACCGGTGCAAAGTAACCTGTAGATGAAGCATTGCTTCTTCTGGCCGTCTCTCCACACCCGAGCCATTGCTTGGTCGTCGTTAGCTGGATTCCAGTCTGGATCAAACATGACCAGACGATTGGCACCAATCAAGTTCAGACCACAGCCACCTGCTTTCGAGCTGAGCATAAAAATAAAGTCTCCACTAACTGGGTCATTAAACTTGTCTACCACCTTAGCTCGTTTCTTTATAGACATGGATCCATCCAACCTGACATACTGGTAACCTCTAGTGCGGCTCAGCTTTTCAAACAGATCTAGAGTTTGGGTATAGTTGGACACCAAGACAACCTTGTCGGTAGTGGTTGCTTTCACTATTGCTAGAAGTTGGTCCAGAAGTTTCAGTTTACCAGATAGCTCGGGAAGCAAAATCTTCGTGTCAAATTTGTCTGGCAAGTGTTTGTACGCATCTTCAAAACCATCGCTTCTAGATTGGATCTTATCGTACACCAGTTCAGGATGATTACATAGTTTCTTCAACGAAGTAATGGAAGAAAGTGCCGAAAGTGTTGGTCCCTTAGAACTTTTGCCTTCATTTCCACCAATGACACTTTTTCTAATAGAGTCACTTGTGATAAAGTTTTTGTAGATGTTTTGCTGAAGATGAGTGAGCTTAATACATATGACCTGTTCTATCTTAACTGGAAGATATTTGGAAAGGAGAGCAGAGGTACGGCGAATTAAGCAGCGGTTAACTAAGGATGCAAGTTCTTCTAAACAAGTCTGCCCCTTCTTCCTATCAGTGTCCGTGGCATCAGCATCCTGTCCCCGGAGAATCGGTGTCTCAAACTTCCGTCGGAACTCCTGGGGAGTGCCCAATATCCCTTGGTTGACAAAATGTACAAGACTGAAATATTCCAGCAGATCGTTCTGTATGGGAGTGCCGGACAAAAGTACTCGACGCTTTGCGTTAAGGCCCATCAGTGCCTGGTACGTCTGGTTCTCGCAGTTCTTCAGGCGATGACCTTCATCGCACAAAACCAGTCCAACCTCCCCTTGGTGTAGCACCTTGGCATGAAGTCGAAAAGTCTCGTACGATATTATGAGTATTGGGTTAACGGGTCGTCTGCTGTAAGTGTGCATAAAGCTTTTCAGATTCCGGTCTATCTGTTCTTTACTGCCGTTGTCGATTGCAAGCACATTCACTCGTCCATTTAACCACTTGTTAATTTCATTGTACCAATTTTTTACCAAGCTACTAGGTGTGACAATGATAGCTTTGTCAATACTTGGCTTGCAATCAGGACTCTGCCTCAGAAGTGTCCACATTAGAGTGATGCATTGTAATGTCTTGCCCAATCCCATTTCATCTGCCATGATGCAACCATAAGCATTTTCTATACACTTGCCAGTTACACAATCATACATAAATTTGACACCCTCTCTTTGATGAGGTCTAAGAACATTGCACAATGCAGGATCCACCACAACGTGGACCAGTTGTTTGCTTGGATCCGCTTTAAGTTTGTCGTGAGCCGAGAGCTCTGGTGGGGTGTATAGAACTAGTGCGTTAGGTTCCAATGGATCGTACAACGCTTGCCGAGTCTTGGACCGCCCAATACCCAGACCCCTTGAAACACCTGTTGATACATAGTTTGAGATCGGCACTTTGAATGGTTGAGCCAACAATTTTCTTATAAATTGTTCATGATTTGAAAGGTTTTCTCTGGTCATGGGCAGAGGTTTTGGCAACACTGCTTGATCAGTTGAGATCTGTGAAAGTGGCTTCCGTTTTGTTGACAGTGAAGAATTCCTGCTGCGCTCGTGTTTACTGCCTTGTTCAGTTTCTTCATGTTTACGCTTGGCCAACTGACTTGGTGCTAAACTACGTCGCATTTTCACAATTTCATTGACATTGGCTGAAAAAGAAGTGTGAATGATTAGGTAGTTAGGGCCTAGGCCGGCTAACAGTTCAAATTAGTAGCCTACTAAATGTTAATTGCACTTTTTTGTAGGTGTTGCCATATAGGCTAAAAACTAAAAAGCCATGCCAAGGAGGATTAAACAAGGTTTGAGAGCAGGGATTGTCTACCGGTACCAGTAGGTAGTCGAATAATATACATAATAATATAATATATATATTATAATGAATATGATTTCAATAATGTTAATAAATTTAAATGTGTCGTGGTAGAAAACTAAACTTTTCCAATTTGAAGCAATAAGTAGGCCTAAATGATTGGTTGGCTCTAGGCTGTCTTCTATTTATCCACTTGCACTAGCAGAGAAGATGCATTATAAGGGTTGATTATGTGAATGATGGTGCCACACAACGGGGATGACCTGTCCTGGGCCCCGATTCTATAACTTCTACTGGATTGGATTCGTAGGTAATCGCACGAATCGAACTCGAAAGTGATGCGTCACAACTCACAAGTCTGTTTATCATGAATTCATGATATACAACTGCAGTGACTCATCACTTTCACACTCGTCACAACTCACAAGTCTGTTAATCATGAATCCATGATTTAGCCTACAATTGCAGTGACGCATCACTTTCGAGTTTGATTCGTGCGATTACCTACGAATCCAATCCAGTAGAAGTTATAGAATCGGGGCCCAGGACAGGTCATCTCCGTTGTGTGGCATCATCATTCACAAATTCAACCCTTGGAACGCATCTTCTCTGCTAGTGCAAGTGGATAATTAATATAAGACAAAGTCTAGAGCCAATCAAACATACAGTCACAGGCTTTAGGGTAAAATCTCGTGTACCGGTACGAGGAAAATGAAAATGCCTTCTACAATAAGACGGGTAGCGTAGGGACGAATAACGCCAAGTTTTTTAACCAAGGTCATTTTTTTAGCAAATTATGCATTTTAAATAATTTTTCGGTACTTGTTCATTAACGGGACCCCCCTCAATTTTTTGTTAATTGGTCCCCCCATCTTCGTTATTTTACTTAACAAATACAAATTAAATAATAATTATTATTATTAAATAATTACAACTTGCAAGGAGTTAAATATGACTCTGACAGTGAACTTGACTCGCACGTTCAACGTGACTCAGGCGAGTACAGTCCATTGGAACGCGTAGGCCTACATGAGAGCAGTCGCTGCCGTGCAGCTGACATTGACGTTCACGGACACCAAATGAACCTTCAAAACCTTTAACGTCGCTATTTTAAACGAAAGTACTTTTCCATTGATAGTCTTTTATATCTAAAATAGTGACGTTAAAGGTTTTGTAGGTGGAGTATGTTGGTGTAGGCCGTGTCACTCCTGGCGCAAAGTATGTAGCCGGAAAGGATGTTTTCGAGGCTTTGTTCGAAATAATTGTGTTTTCCTGACCTCCTGAAACTCAGATGGAGTAGATGTAATAGTTATGATTGTCTAATGAAATGTTTTTACTGAATTTTTACATTTTTTGGAGGGGGTCCCGTTAATGAACAAGTACCAATTTTTCTCCATCTGAAGATAGCTTGTTGAAAATCACATACCGTATTTAAAGATGTGATATCAATAAATTTCAACATAGCCTTCAACTGTTTATTTATTTTGTAATTTCCCTTAGGCCTATAAATAAAATAAATTAATAAATAAATAAATTGTATTTAGAGTCTACCCACTCAGATATATATAACTGATTTTCAGTGGGGTACAGTAAATCAAAGTGACTACCTACCCTACCCCTAGCCTGCCCTGTAGGCCCCGACACTCATGACAGTGGCGGAACTAGGCGCCCGCAGGGCCCGCAACTGCGGGCGGGCCCAGGCCCGTTTAGGGGCCCCGTTAAAAAAAACTTAGTAAAAAAAAAATAGTATTTCACACTGTTCGAAAAATATTGTATTTTTTGTTTTCGTTGCTAAAGTGACCGTTTTGTGAATCTAGCGGTTTGAAGGTGAAATCTAGAGGATATTTAGGAACTTTTAAGAGTCCATAACACAACACACAAAAACTTTATTATTTTGGTATTGCATTCAGTCCGTAACGTTTTTCTAAAACGCACCAAACGCACTCTAAAAACCTGATTTTTTTAATTTTTGCCTGCAGCGCTATTGTTCCAAACCCCCGTACTTTGTCCTCATATAATCCCCCGGGGCTATTACATAGCCCCCCCCCCCCCCCCCCCCCGGATGAAAAGCCTGAATACAACACATGAGCCTATGTGTGTGTGTGTATCTGTTAGGGGGGCCGCCATAGAAATTTTGCGGGCGGGCCCATGAAACGAAAGTCCGCCACTGACTCATGATTCATCTACTGAGTTCCTCAACTCTACTCAAGTACCTAATAAAACAACAGAACTGACTGAGTGCTCAACTCTACTCAAGTGCCTAATAAAACAACAGAACTGACTGAGTGCATTGGTGACTAACGGATGGACTTTGGAGCCGTCCTAGCAACGAGGTACGGTCTACATAGGCCTAATAAATGATGATAAATGATGAGGTTGTTCCGAATTAGTCGTGTCAATGGTGTTGTTGATTCTAACACCGCCCGCGGTCCCGTGGGTGAAATCGAGTCCCAACTTGTTGGGTCGATGTTTCCAATTCAAAGTAGGCTACCTATCTCTAGTTGGTCATTATTCGCTCATCGGTGGAACAATTATTTCTATACAAGTAGGGCTACCGGTAGCTGCCAACACATTTGTTGATGGTAGGCCTAGCTAGAATCTGGGTACCGATACTTGACAACAGTAGGCTACCTAGTGTTAAAAAACTTTTTAGTTGGGATCCAAAAACGTTTTGCAAAACTTATTTTTTATGTTTTGTAGGGAGGTCGCACAAGGCACGTTGGTGTTAAATGATAGCGCTGTAGGTCTATAGGCCTAATACCAAGTAGTATATTTTATTTTTAAAACATATTTTAACACCAACACGCTTTGTGCAACCCCTCCTTCCCCCTAACCCTCTACAAAATATCGCAAAAGGTGATCCCACCCAACCGAAGAAGTTCCAGTGTAGACCTACTAGGGCTAGGGCCTAGGCCTAGGGCTCGACCTAGTTTTAGGGCAGGCCTACTTAACAGTGAAACTTGACAAAATGCAGAATATTATTTTCAGTTAGGCCTAGTAGGCTTACCTAGGCCTAGGCCTAGCCTATAGGCTAGGGTAATATTTAGGCCATGACTGCCTGCCTCTGTCCTCGATAGAATGTACGGTAGCCTAATCCTAGGCCTAGCCCTAGGCAACAACTATAAGAATTAATTTGAAGCCCATCAATATAATTAATTACTTGTGAGTAGACCTGACATAGGCCTAGGCTTTCTATCGCTAGGCCTACGCCCTAGCCCAAAGGGATAGCACAGGGATAGGCCTAGCCTAGGCCCTAAACATTTTGGATAGGCCTACCCAAAGACCTAAACCAACTTAACCTCTCTTTCAAGTTTATTTACTCCAATAACTTACATGGCTTAAGCCTGGACGAAAATTTTGTTATAGTATTAGGACTTACATATTATGTGTGTAGTTCAGTGTAAGTATTTACGGTGGGACAATACGACGGAATGTGTCGGCTAGGTAGTCGTCAAAATTTATCAAAATGCCACTCATCTTCTGTCCCGCCAAATCCGCCATATTTAAGAAGTCAGCGCCTTCTTGTTATATATAAACAGATCACAAGGCGGCTGTGTCATGTATCTACTGTGGGAAAATTCAAAAAGAGTAAAATTACAATATACTAGGAAAACGCTAAAGTCCCGCCGCGTTGATGGATGAGCTTTTTAAAATTTTTAGTTTGTATGGGATATCTTTACTTTTGCAAGTGCTTTGTTTTGCTGCCTACGCATTGTAGGTGATTGTTGTCAAGCTTCTTTTGTTACCTGTCAATTGGTATTATTTACCGTAAAAAACTTATATTAAAAGCTTTATTTCTATGGATTCTGGCTAACTATTTCAACTTTTTCTTTCAAAAGGTACTACATCACCATAACCTTAATGTCCATGTATAATATGAACGTTGTAGCCCCACCCGTTTGGTCAGAATTGGCCCAAAATTCACGAAAATATCGCACTAAAAATCGAAAAAAAATCGTAAAAGTACGATATTCATGAGAAATATTTCTTCGATTGTACCCAAAAACAATACACCTCTAAGTTCAGAGATTTCGAAGGTTCTGTCAAATTTTCATCAAGATCGGATATGCCGTTTGCCTGGTAGAGAGTTAACAAACAGACAGAAAAACAAAAAAAAAAAAAACAAACAAAAAAAAACACCCGAGCTAAATTTTTTGGGGGTCAGTGAAATTGAAGTCTTCGCTTCGCTCATCCAAATATTAAAGTAGGCCTACACAAGATTTTGAAAAAACTCAAAGAAGTATGAAAATATGAATAGGCTAGCTAAGCCTATCTAAAAAATGGTTATTCCTCATGAAACTCAAAATTGTTGGTTTCTTACATTATTTAGGTACTTTATCGGTTGGGGCGGTCCAACTATCAATACTGTTTTATTTCCCAAAAAGAAACTAAAAAACAACATTCAACAACTACTAAATAAAAAGTAGCTCATTATTAACAATTTATATTCATAACAAACCGTGTGAATAAATACAATTAAGTAGTTAATTTAATTAGTTTATTAATACGGTAAGTGTAGACCTAGACCACATAAACTCATAACTTACTTGTTTATAAAACATAATAAAATAAAACATGTGAGTACATTTTTAAATAATATAAATCTGTAATTATAAAATATAAATAATTTCAAGTTGGTTATTTATTACTCATTCACTTTCATAGTTGGACCGCCCCAACTGAAAGAGTGCCCATCAGTGTATATCTAGTCAACATACAAGCAAAGATCTTTGATACAATGTATAAGCTCCTATTAACATTTTAATAATGTGATCAATACATTGATCGCAGACTGGATATGCATTTAATTGCATTAGAATGTTGTTCCAGTAACGGAGGCATAATACCTCCAATAGCTCGAGACCTTCACAGCCAGCACATTGAGAAGGTTGTCAACGATGCTTTGGCTGCTTCGAGTCTTAAACTAGAAGACTTGGACGCTATTGCAACTACAGTGAAACCTGGTAAGGTGTGACGTTTAATTCAGTTAAGTTAAATTGCAATTCAACGCTAATTATACAATACGAGATTTAGTCATAATATTTGTCTTACTTCATCCTTTAAATCTATAACCACAAGCAAGCATGCATATTTTCCACAGGGCTACCACTCTCGCTAGTTGTGGGAATGAACTATGGCAAAAATATATCTCGGATCTCCAACAAGCCCTTTATTCCTATTCATCACATGGAAGCACATGCATTGACTATCAGAATGGTTCAGAAGGTAAATTAAATTTGGTATTCTTGAATAAAACACTTTTTATTTTGACCTAATATAAAATGCAACAATCAAAACTAAAATTACATATTTTATATCACTATTTGCTAACATAGCACTATCTGCTGCCGAGAAATTGATGATGTGTCACCCCCCCCCCCTCCCCTGACCTGACTCATGTTTAACAGTCTCAATCTTGATCATGCTGCTACAACAATCAATGGATTTGATAAGATGACTTTCAAGTATGCCTCTAAGGTTACAAAGGATTTAAAAGAGGTTACCGTACATCAGATTTAGTCTACAATATAGGCCTACCTAATTTGTGTAAGTTGCAAATGAGTTAGCAAGATATTATTGTAGATAGAAGTAACTTACGCAAAGGGAAATTATGAAATAAATTATGACTATTATCAACGTAATTGATAAGATGACTTTTTATCTAATTAGATTTTTTTAGTTATCATCCTTTGTAAATCAGTTTTTTATAACTGAATAGGATAGGGCAATGTCAAGCTGGTTCGCCCTGATTCCCCACCAGAATCGCATGATCGGAGTTTGGTCACAGGACACAGGTTTCAGCGGAACTTACACATGACAGTGACCAAACGTCGATCGTTCTGCGTTCTGGTGGGAAATCTGTCACACACCACAACAAAAATGCACTGCATGTTGACAAAAGGTTGTAAAAATTCATATTTTATCAACGTCCAGACAACTGTGACCGAACCCCAATCGTTCTGCGCTCTGGTAGGAGATTAGTTTGACCATTGCCCTATAGACGTAAAATAAATAAGTGTGACCCTAAATACCTACCGGTATTAGTGTATTCTTGTAGAAAACTACTCTGAATGAAAATTCACTTTTGTAATTTTAAATATTTGTAGATTTTAACAAAATAGACCACAGCATTTGGCTTGATGTTTGATTGATTATGTGTATTGATTTCATGTGCAAAAATATAAATCAGTTTTGTGACTGAGTGGGACTCTAGATGTGAATTTACTTTGTTTACAATACATAACTAACAAATTACATTAAAATCACAACTTATAGTAGGCCTTTCCCTTAGAAAGGTACCATACTGGTTAATTTAATTATTATCTGGATGGATTTGAAAGAGCCGGTTGGACAAGTTATCGAGTGCAACTATTTTTATTTTTCAGGTAGAGTTTCCATTTCTGGTTCTCCTAATATCTGGTGGGCACTGCCTTCTCTCTGTGGTTCAGGATGTTGATAAGTTTCTACTTCTAGGCGAGAGCCTAGACGATGCACCGGGTGAAGCATTTGACAAGGTAATCAAAATACAGTAGAACTTAAAAGACTTCAAAAATCATATTACAGTAACCCAGGGAATGATGTGAAATGTGATCATTTGTTGCCATATTATCTCTCCATTCATTCTGCTGATATTAAGTCATGAATATTTTTGTAGCTCAATTAATTGATTTTACGTGCGACATACAGACATCCCTATTTAAAAAATAAATAAAATTATTTCTTTAACACTGAAAAGTCCATTGATTTGTATTTTTAATGATAATAGTACCTGTTATTGTATAGTTTCATTTTTTAATATTCATACATCTATTACAACATTAGGTTGAGATAATTTTGCAATGGTTTGTTTAACACCTTGCAACTTAAATGGTTCAAAATTCATATTTAGAACAGTGTTGACATTGTTGGAAATATTCACATGTTCACATCTGGCAATGGAGGATAATGTTACATACCTTGAGTATGGGAATGAAAGAAGGCAGTATTTATGTGAATCAGAATCTTCAGTAGTATGGACTTATTTACTATAATATATTATTGTATTGCATACCAATTGAACCTGGCTATTATTTATATTAACACTAACAAATTCTACTTGCTACCAGTAGCTCACTACTTGGTGCCCGAGTGACCCGGAGTCCCAGTTCATAATACAACTAGTTTTAGTTAGGCATCATTAACTCTGGCATTCTGTGAGCCAGCTTGATGGCAGACACATTTAATGGGTAGTCATGTAAATGTGGTCCAATACTATGGGGATCAAAACATGTTTTGTTGGTGCTAAAGAAAAGTTTAAACATACATATTTATAACTAAGTGTGGAAAAGGCCTATCGGCTAGTTAGATTGGAGAAGGGTTGACAGGTTGGGAAAGCAAAGAGAACATAAAAAGTGACAAAACTTGTCACCTGCTGATGACAACTGCAGCTAATTTAAAGTTGTTACCTTAATCCACGACGCATTTCCTCCTTCAGGGACTCGTCAGGAGGACGGTGGCCGCTAAAAATCAGCTAACTACATGCTAACAAAACTCACAACACATAACCAAACCTGTGGTAGGGCCATGCAAGAAGTAAGTTCTGCATGCATGTTGTCATCAGCAAGGTTACTTCACACACCATTCATACTGAGCCACACCGTCAGCACATCCAGTAAGGGGGCTTCCCTCCCAGTTCAGTGCTCGGGAGACAAAAAATCCATGACACCCTGGATTCGAACCAGGACCCTTGGCAACATGATAAAAGCTGCCCCTTCTGTTGTTGCTGGGCCAGGGTGCCTCTTCATTCATATTAAGAGAAAGGGTTAGAGATAGGAAGGGTGGAAAGTCACAAAACATCACGACAAGTGAGGGGGCTTCCCTCCTAGACTCTGGTGCTTGGGTGACAAAACAACCATGTCTAACCCTGGATTTGAACCAAGACCCATGGCAACGAGAGAGGTTGGCCTACTAATTGTGACTGGGATCCGAAAATGAAAGGAAAAAAGACACTACAAGTTGAAAAAAGAAGAGTAGGGTCTAACAGATTCATCACCTACTAGGCCCCCCCAGCAGGACATGTAGTGAACCTTGTAAGGAACAAGGAAACAGGGACCTACCAGATGGTGTAGAGTAGGCTCGCCCATCTGGATCCCCCCATATTTATTATTTAATTTAAGCATTCATTTCATTGGCAAAGACATTTCCACTTCCGACAGCTATGGCGATACCCCTTGCTGGCCCAAGCAAGCCGTCATGAGTTGAATTGGAAGGCTTTTTTGGAGGATTGTTAATATTGCAAGTAAATTGAAATGCAATTGACAATAATTTTTAACAATACTAATTATTTTTGCTGACACTATCTCAACTAATTTGTCACATACAATAACAATATTTTTTCATTCCATGGCAGACGGCACGTCGCATGAAACTGCGGAACATGGCCCAGTTTCGTACTCTGTCCGGTGGTGCCGCAATCCAGTTGGGGGCAAAGCAAGGAGATCCGTTAAGCCACACCTTCCCAAGTCCACTGTCTAAATATCGGGATTGTAACTTCAGTGTGGCAGGACTAAAAAACACTGCCTTGAGGCATATTAAACGTTTAGAAAAGGAGCACGGTGAGTTTACAAATTATAGTTATACCTTAGCTTCAAAGCTTTGTAAATGGCAATTATATCCAGTTAAGGGTAAAACTTTTGATATCAAATTATTTTTTATTTTAATCTATGAGAAAAATATCCTAAGAAACATAGGTTACACAGTAAAGGAATAACATCAAAGCAAAAATAGATGTTCCAAACAAAGCACTAATACAAATATAATGTATTTTTTTTAGTTGGCTATATAGTCTCATCCCCGCCGCTACTACTTTGGCTTACACTGACATTAGATTTAGTATCCCACTTGACGGTCAGGGCCGCTAAAACGCTAATTTGTGAATTCATAAAATACTGTGTGGTGACAAAATGTCACATGTATTTAAAGGGCAAAATAAAAAAATAACTTTTATTTTGACACCAATCATCTATTGCACACTTGCTACACAGGGTATGAACTAAATCTCCTACTAGTACTACTAATGTCATTGCTAAACCGAGTGTTGTCTCCGAAGGTGTCGAGGCAGACGGCATCATCCCAGAAGTGTTTGACCTGTGCGCTAGCTTCCAGATGGCAATCACAAGGCATCTGTGTCGACGAGTGCAGAGGGCCATGGAGTATGTCCTGCTGAGAGAGCTTATACCAGAAAATAAGAAAACCCTGGTAACAACTGTAATTCTTAAGGCTATTCGACCGCGTTTTTCTATTTTCCAAAACATGCTACCAAGTCAAAATATAGTGAATGGTTTTGAAACCTGGCTATTTTAGAAAATCAAAAATATTTTTTTTCAAATTTTTCTGATCCGGTACACGGCCAATATAGCCATCTCAAAATAATTTCAAACTTCAATTCGCCAAGGCACATCATTCAACGTAGGGTGTTGTGTTTTTGTGACATTAATTTTCAACTGTTTTTCTATAGACTGATTGAGAGAAAAAAGTTTCTTTTAACAATTGTCTTTTCTGCGAATTTTTTCGTTTGGCGGTATTTTTTACCGATTTGTACCGCCAAACAAAAAATTGCAGGAAAGACAATTGTTTAAAAAAATCTTTTTTCTCTCAGTCAGTCTATTGAAAAACAGTTGAAAATTAATGTCACAAAAACACAACAAACACCCTACGTTGAATGATGTGCCTTGGCGAATTGAAGTTTGAAATTATTTTGAGATGGCTATATTGGCCGTGTACCGGATCAGAAAATTTAAAAAAAAAATGAATTTCTAAAATAGCCAGGTTTCAAAGCCATTTACTATGTTTTGACTTGGTAGCATATTTTGGAAAATAGAAAAATGCGGTCGAATAGCCTTAAGTTACATTGGTAAAATTCAATTTCCCCAGGTTTTGGCAGTCAGGCTACTTACACTCTACAGTGTACTCGTAGGGATGTGCGAACATTCCAAATTCGAACTCAAACTTAAAAAAGTTTGAGTTTGAGTGAAAAAAAAGTTTAAAGTTTGAAAAAAAGTTTTTTTTTTTACAAGTTTGAAGTGATGTGCGGGCAGGGCACCTATTATTTGAGATGTAAAAATAATAAAATATGGTTCTCGGCTTACAGGTACAAATTTAAAAACAAACAAATTGGATGGTGGATGGGCCGATCCAGAAGATACATACGTATAGGCCTACTTTTATGGTGGAGGTGCCGGTCCAAACTATCACTATTTTACCTATTATAACATGATTGATATCCCTTTAAGTTCGGTTCAAAATTTTTGTCAAGTTCAAAGTTTGAGTTTGAAGTAAAAATAGTGGGTTCGCACAACCCTGGGTGAGTGTAGCATTTTTTTAATTTTTTGTACTTTTATGTTTTATTAAATAATTGTATTTCTATCGCATATGTATTGTAGTAGGAGACTTAGAGGCAAGATGAGAGAGCTTTGAAGATGTGGAAGAGATAAGATTGTGGGAGGTTAGAAAGAAGTAAGAGAATCTGGTTGCAAACCCTAATCTGACCCTGACAGGAGCATGGGGGGGGGGGAGAGGAAGTAATGATAATATATTGTAGTTCAGCTCTAATGAAAATGAATCATATACAAAATATTTATTACTTGCATTAAAATTTGTAATTTGAAATATTTTTGCTATTTAAATTATAGGCTATACATAGGCTATATAGAGGCGTACAAGTGGGGGAGTACGAAGAGTTGGCCGGCCAAGAGATAGATGGCGGGACCAAATAACGCGAAGCGTTGAAGAAAGAGGGAAAACATGGGATAGGGTTAATGAAGAAAGACTCTGGGAGGACAGGAATAAGTGGAGAAAATTATTAGAAATGCCGGTTATGGAAGAAAACGAGGAAGAAGATGAGGGGTGCTGAGCCTGGCTAGCAAGCACTAGAAGATAGCCCGAGAAACTGGTGACTCGTCACCCCCCGACCCGACGAATGTTGGAAAAGGGTGTTTGATATATATATAATTATAGGCTACATATTTATAACATTGTAGGTAGCTTTAATGTTAATTTTTCATATTTAGTCTGCCATATTTTGAGCGTAAATTTAAACCAACCTATTTCTTTACTTTTACTTATTTTAGCAATGTTCAACAGGTTGTGAGTGGCGGTGTTGCGTGCAACTCGGACATAACGCGCACACTGGGCGTAGTGTGCGCCGAGCATGGCTACACCCTGGCAGTCCCACCCCCCCATCTGTGCACGGATAATGGTGTGATGATTGCCTGGAAGGCATGGAAAGACTGAAGGCCAATGTTGGACTCACCATTGATTTGGATGCCATTGACATACAAGCCAAGTAAATACAGTCATCTGTTAACTATATTAGCCTAGCTGAGTTAATCAATCACATATCCTACTTGAAGGCTTCAGAGCACTGAGAATTAATGTATGCACTTTACATGAATGCAAGAAAAATAGTGAGCGATGTTTATGACGACCTTTTTTATTTATTTATTTATTTATTTAACATCTATCCTATTCAGTTAAAATTTAAAAAACTGATTTACTTATTGATTACTAACACAGGGTAAGTAATAATACCAGAATGTGCATTTTCTTCTTGGGACATTTTAATTACATCTCAAGCTAGTCAAACATCAAAAGCATTCACAGATTTTACTGCTTTCTATGTAGGCCTACATTGATTTCATTACTAGGAAAACGCTTAAGTCCCGCTGCGTTGTTGGATGAGCGTAATTGGTGCATTGACCTGCCATGTGTTATGCAGATTTTCTGATGTTTTGTGAAAAAATTATTACTAAGTCGATTTTTTTTAAAATTAAATTAAATTAAATAAAAAATTTACTTTATTCTTTTATTTTTTCTTAATCATAATTAAAAAAAAAAAAAAAAAAAAATCGTAAAATTGCTATTTTTGGATGAGCGAAGCGAAGACTTCAATTTCACTGACCCCCCAAAAAAATTAGCTCGGGTGTTTTTTTTTTTTGTTTGTTTGTTTGTTTTTTTTTTGTTTTTTTTCCGTCTGTTCGCTCTCTACCGGGCAAACGGCATATGCGATCTTGATAAAAATTTGACACGACCTTCGTTTTCTCTGAACTTAGACTTGCTACATTTTTGGGTACAATCGAAGAAATATTTCTCATGAATATCGTACTTTTACGATTTTTTTTCGATTTTTTGTGCGATATTTTCGTGCCATTTGGGCCAATTCTGACCAAACGGGTGGGGCTACAACGTTCATATTATACATGGACATTAAGGTTATGGTGATGTAGTACCTTTTGAAAGAAAAAGTTGAAAAAGTTAGCCAGAATCCAAAGAAATAAAGCTTTTAATAGAAGTTTTTTACGGTAAATAATACCAATTGACAAGAAACAAAAGAAACTTGACAACATTCACCTACAATGCGTAGGCAGCAAAACAAAGCACTTGCAAAAGTAAAGATATCCCACGCAAACTAAAACCTTTAAAAAGCTCATCCATCAACGCGGCGGGACTTTAGCGTTTTCCTAGTCATAAGAAATAATTATTCGATTGCGCTCAAATTTTACACGAATATAATAATTCATAAAATTAAGGTTCTGTAAAAAAATCATTACAATAGGATAAAGCATGTAGGTGTTATAAGTCAAAGAATTGTTTAAAAAAAGAAAAAACCCGTAAAATTTCGATTTTCATGAGAAATAATTTTTCGATTGTGCTCAAATTTCACACAAATATCTTAATTCATAAAATTAAGGTTCTGTAAAAAAATCATTAAAATCGGATTAAGCATGTAGATGTTATAAGTCGAAGAAATTTTTTAAAAATCGAAAAAAATCGTAAATTTTGCGATTTTCATTAGAAATAATTTTTCGATTGCGCTCAAAAACGTGGCAGTTCTAAGTTCAGAGATTTCGAAGGCCCCCATAAAATTTCATTGCAATTGGAGTATTGGTTTAGCCGGAATCGTGTTAACAAACAGCCAAAAATACAGAAAAAAAAACATTCAGGATTTTTTTCTCCAGTGTAGTGAAATGGAATCTTTGCTTCGCTCGCTACGCTCATCCAAAAACTTAAAAAGTAGAATTTTTGTGAAAAAAAATCTCAAGATTGTACCCAAAAAAAGTAAAAACGTAACGTTTCTAAGTTCACTTAGTTCAGACATTTCAAAATATGTCCTCTGGAAATTTGAGATCAGCACTTGTTCGGTCGAGAGTGAACAAATGGACATAATATATAAACAAAACACTCAACCTATTTTTATCACGGTAGTCAATTTGAAGTCTTTGTTACGTTTGCTACACTCATCGAATAATCAAACGCTAATCACCATACATTAGCATAAGTAGCTGTTTCCCATCCCTGCAATCGAGTGTGTGACATGTGATTTGTGTTTGATTCCAATACAGGTGCCAGCTAGGAGAGGATATAAGCGCAGATGTGGCTGCTGCGAATATCCGCTGCAGGTGGGTCAAGCAGGACAAACTGGTGAGAGCCATACAGAACATAACCGATCCAGAAATCAAGCAGCACCTGCACAGTACAATATCATGACTGTGAATGTGTGTACAGCGTAATTTATTGACTTATTGACAACAGTCAGACATAATGTGTTTTAGTCTGGGCCTAGGTTCTCTTATGGCTACATGATGTTATTATGTAAAGTGTACTGCAAATGCAATAGATAAATAAATAATACAACACCAAAATAGCACTTGAATACATATTTACTCAATTGCAAGCCGACCCCTGATCAAAAGTAGGTACATCTAACAAAAAAGTGTAGCATTTAAATACATGTACTCATAAGTTTGCTATCAATTCCAAGCTGGGGTGCCATTTTGAACTGCAAAAATGTGTCAAAAAAGGTAGGATTGCAATCAGGTAAATAATGGTAGTTGTCACTCTCACTTTTACCAGTTAAGTGTAGATATTGCTATTCTCTTAAGTCTAAACTTATCCATATTCTGTATTTATTAAATGTTTTGTAATTGCAACAAATTATATTCACGGCCATACATAGGGTACCAAGAACATATAACAATAATTATTACGAAGTTTAAACCAAGAAATGATAAATTTAAGGTAGAGTCTAGATACTAATGGTACCCAACAATATTGATTATTTAATAATTAATACTAAGTCGATATCACGAGAAAATCAAGCTTTTTCGATATGAATATCCCTGTGTGATATCGGAAAGCTTCATCATGCTCAACATTAAATATCCCGCCATGATTGCAATACGTATTTCTGCAGTTCAATGGAACGCTCCTCCCACTCGGCTATGGTAACGCTCTCGCCCGACAGCATCTTTGTCAAAGATAAGATAGGCTACGATAACTGAGCAAGGCATGTGCGTTGTCTCTGCACACTCCCTCCTACTAAAGAAATGCACTGCTACTCACGAGTGACGAGGCAAGACTTCAGTGGAATGGTAACCACCGTAGTTGCTAGATTGGCTTATTATTCTGCAAACTCGTGATCTTTATGCGCTAAATATTCTGCATTATTTATGATAAATAACTAGTAAGTCATAAGAAACATGTTTAGAGTAAATTCAGTTATCAGAAGTACAGCATCAAGCACTGAAAATAAGACTTCCATAAGACTGCCATTTTCACAGTTAAAATTTTTGATATTACGGTATTGTAAAAATGGTGCCGATATCGATATTGAAAAACTATCATTGGGCACCATAAAAAGATACACACATCATGGAAATACTTGGATTGACCATGGACTTAGAATAGTAACTGGCGTTACTGGACCTGCAACATTATGGGGCGGTGCGTCTGCGATTCTCGTTTCCGGTTTAGGCCTAACTAAACTTTTAGCGGCAATAACATTGGCGGCCATTTTAGCCCATCAAAATGTAAACGTAGGCCTAAGCATTTGTCTAAACAGGCAAAAATGGTGACATGTTTGATCAGTTTTTGTTTTTCGGGGCTAGTTTCGCAGTACCCTACACAAATTAACCAAGAGATGCATATCCATGCGCCTTGTAAATTCATGGTTTGACCAAGTTTGCTTTTCATACACCCAATAAAATAATAGAGGTGTGCGAATACTCAGAAATTCAAATTTGAACTAATATAGGCCTATCAAGTGTTCAAACTCGATTCGAAACCAAACTACCTGTATTCTAATTCCGAACTATTTGAATCCTTTTGAATAAGTAGTTCAACCAATGCAGAACAGAGCCTGAATTTAGAAATAATATGCTCTAGCAGAAAACTCTATTTCTCAACACTACTTTCAGTGTGTTTAGGGTGTTATGTCAATCGGAAAGTTCCAAAACTTGCATCTCGAATTAGATTTGAAATCTCAATAAGTGTCAATTTATTAAAAGCGATAGTTTAAATGATAATAATTGTTCTATTATTCAAACTCTAAATATTCGAATGTTTGAACACTTTATCGCTTTTCGATTCGGATTTGATTCGAAGTAAAAATCTGTTGTTTGCACACCTCTAAATATTAATGACCTTTTAAACTTTAGAGGTGCTTTGTACAAGAATGTAGCCTACCTAGTACCTCCAAACCATTGATTGAAACTTGAAAGATGAGATAATAAAGATTGTAAAACATATATAATATTATGTAAGTTTTTATTTTTATCACAAGGCCATATACGTACACACAGCATTTTTTTGCTCACCGACATATGCATAGGACCTTTCCTTATGATAAATTAAAATCAATCATACAAAATCATTAACTAATAGTACCATGAGATAAGTATTGATACAAAATAAGGAACTTTATATATAAAAACTATCACAAGTTAAGACATCTGCATACAAAATGTAGAAAATTACACTAATAAAAATTACAAAAATAACACAAATCAACCAAGAACAATTAAATAGAGGTTACGTATAATAAACTTAAAATATTAAAAAAATATATATGTTAACATAGTAGCATAGGCCTACTTGGTGTAATACCACTGGCACTTGAGTCTGAAGGCTGGTGAGGATTGTATTACCCAAATGGGTAGGGCCTATACAGTACTTTTAAATTCAAAGCTTTGACTACATAGTACTATGTACTGTAGTTTGGGGCTTAAGTAAAACAGATCATACTTAGTACATCTTACCATCATCGCATAGTGAAAAACACTTGAGGCACGACTTCCGTCTGTTCCATTACGTACCGAAGCTGTTTTTGATCGAGGTTATTGGCCGCTTTTCTAATCATTTCTTTCGTACCTTTGATGCAGTAGGCGTAACGTTGGCAGTTTCTTGAAAGTTTCCAGTGAAATGATGTGTATGCAATCCATAACAGGGAATCCACTGAAGTCAAAAGATTCAACAAATGTATAAGTAGTTGTTTTCACAAAGTCACCACAAATTAAATGCTTCAAAATTATAACCTAATCAGGTCTTCATATCAATCAGGTATTAGTATGATCTGCTAAAATCTTTGGCATTATTTTTTTCATAAAACTTGGCAATTTGGCCAAAGGTTGGGATAATTGTTACATAGGTACCCTAAACTCTTGCCTCACTTCAATCACTCAGTCAATCACCTTGTTCGTCATGAAGTCGATGCCAATTTGAATCAAGTCAAGACATGTCTGCTCTTTCCGTAAACAATTCACAATACATACTCTGAAAACAATCAGTCTTGGGGAGAAGCGCGCTACAAGTAGCGGAGCCAGTAGCGCGCTACTTTATTAAGGGGGCATATTGTAGCGGTAGCATGCTACAATTTTTGTAGCGTTAGCGTGATATTTGCGCTACTTTCTAAGTTCCGGCGCCAGCAGTTCCAGTACCACGTAAAGTCAAAAGTCGGCACTGCAAACTAACTTGTAACGCCCGCCGCGCCACGTCATGTGCTCGCCATGTAGACCGGCCCGTAATCTCGTCTCACTTGCACACCATCTCCCTCGCTCGCTCTCAGCGAGCCTCTCCCTCTCTCTCTCTCTCTCTCTCTCTCTCTCTATATATATATATAAATAACTTCTATGCTTTTAAAAGTGCCACTACTTCCTATTATTCAAATTCTTAACTGTACAAACAATAAGTGATATCAAAACACCCAAACAACCCAAATAATGAAAATAAATTACGTATTAATATGCTCGGTTACCTGTGTTACTCTATTTACTTTACGAGGACGCCTTCTTTGTTACTGTAATGAAACTGTATGAAAGCGATGGATGAATGCGGAGAATGAAATGATAGCTAAATTGTGTAAATTGTTTATCATAATTTCAAATGTTTATGTTTTTAGTTAATTATGTGTAATTTTTATTTGGCCAATTACTTTGTGTTCAAATTATCTATAATTTTCATAAGCCTTCATTATCATTTGTATTATATTATTATTAGTTGTATTAGGTTGGATGGAAGATAAGGCTTCACTAGCCTTAATCCCGCCTTACAATAAAGACCCTTATCTATCTATCTATCTATCTTTCTCTCTCTCTCTCTCTGCGTCGTCCGAAGGATGCGAGCGATCGCCGATCTGTCACATCGTGTGAGCTGACTTTACCAAAATATTGCAGTGATTATTAAATTGCGTGGTGCATCTTGAGTGCTATTTCAGGGTCGTAAACAAAGATGTATCCACGATAATTAGAAGTCGGATTATTGATTTAGAGCATAAGCCGCTCAATAATTACGCCAATCGTCTGAATTGAATATTAAAATGAAGTGATTAGTGCATTGATATTAAACCCCTATTGTAGACAGTTTAGTTAAATATCAATGGATTAATGTCATATATCTCCCCTCCCGGCCTTCGGACATTCCGGGCTTTATCGCTATTGTACGGCACCAGTAGGCCTATTCCGAACCTGTTTGTCGCATTCTTCTGCAGTGATTCCGCGAAAAACACGTTGTTGAAAATAAGAAATGCAATATGAATGTTGATCATTAGGCCTAGAATTCTTAAAAGACTAGGGCCTAGCCTAGCCTAAACGTTAAAAGAACGCCTTCTATCACAATGGAAACCGAAACTATGTGCTTTTGATGATAGATCACGATCAAGTTGACACAAATGGAGTTAAAAATCATCGCGGCACGACGTCAAAAGGCTTTAAAAACGGGATAATGTTAGGGCTGTGCAAATTGGTAAAAATGCCTCCCCGGGTACCCGTCGATCTTACGGGCGGGTACCCGAAATTACGAAATTTAATGTAAGTGCATGTAGCGTTAGCGATAGCATGCTACTTTTTAAAAGTAGCGACCCCAACACTGAAAACAATGCAAGTAGGCGGAGGCCTAATAGACGGATTTCAATGTGAGCTAAAACTTTGAAAAGACAAATTTGTGTATGATTTGGCCACTCCTTTTTAGTAGGTACTAGTGCTAGGTTAAAGTTAACTTAAATGTTTAGATAGGTGGTATGGATAGGGTACCCGACAGCTTACCTTATCTGGTCGGTGACAGCGTCATACGTGCAAGTACGAGTGAAACAGTCCCAGTTTGCCGTTTAGCCAAAACAATTTTGATGTATTTCTATTTTCTAGTGTTTTATATTTATTTTAACCTTATCTGTACGGCCATCGAGTATACTCGATGCCGCCATCTTGTTTCCCCAGTGCGGCCGTCGAGTATACTCGATATGGGGTTGTTTTGAAACGCGCGCGCTTGTTGCTGCTGATAGATATAATCGATTGTAAAAAGTCCATTTTTAAACTGTGCTGCACTCTATGTGCAAGCTGTTTAACCATCTTCTAGTTTGGAAGTTTGACCACAGATGGCTCTGTCAGTTATTTCAGTAGGTAGTCGGATAGGGCCTAGATGGATGACAGTGGACGGTGTACTTCCTTACCGACTGCTGCAGCGGCCACCGTCGCTACCACCCAAGGCGGCCCGGAATGGTAGTGTCTTGTTGGCAGGATGGTAGCGGGCTAACCTTTTAATCGAGGGTTCGATGGTTCAAATCTCCGTCAAAGCGATTTTTTTTTATATTCTATTCTTATGTTTTTCTATTAAAACAACAGAATAGTAACAATAACAATGAATGAAACTCTTTTTCGGGGGAAAATCCTTCATATTTTAAATAGAAACGTTAAATGTTTTGTAGGTTTTTTGGTTCAGGATGACAAAAATAATAATTAGTATTAATAAATCTCCTTTTCAGATGAAAGTCCTTCATATTTTCCATAGAAATAGGTTTTGTAGGTTTTTTTGGGTAATGAATGGCAAATGTTGTACAAATAAATGCAAATAATAATAATAAATAATAAATAATAAAAATTAAAAAATTAATAAATCTCCTTTGCGGATGAAAGTCCTTTATAATTTAAATAGAAACGTCAAAGGTTTTGTTGGTTTTTTGGTTTATGAATGGCAAAAATAATATTTAATATTTCGGGTAAAAGTCCTTTATATTTTAAATAGAAACGTTGTAGGATTTCTAGGTTACATTTGTTTATGGATGATGACAATTAAATATAAAACTCCGTATAAAGTCCTTTATATTAATTGATAGAAACGTTAAAGGTTTTGTAGTTTTTTTTTAACGTCCGCTTTAATGTATATTTACCTAATATAATTAATGAAATCATAATAAACACAGCAAACAAGTTACCTTGTTAAACCACGCGCCTAACCGCGTGACGCGCCAACTACCTTTATCGACTCCAAGTGTAATCCATCTAGGCCTAAGTCGACACTAATTTCAGTAGAGCAAATTGACAAAAACAACAAGTGAAGATAATAATGGCGTCTGGAAAAGGTTAGGATGATGAAAGGACACAGTTATTAGGCAAAAAAGGACTTGGTTAGCAATCATAGACTTTGAAGTAAAGGTTGAAATAATAGAGAAGTAGAGGACGTTGTCAGTAGGCCTAGGTGACGAAAACCAGCTCACACTTACGTAGGCCTATGCTAGGGCAATTGTCACATGTAAATAATAGTCTTGACAGTATAAAAGCAAGACAATCTAAACAAGGTGTATAGTGTAATGAAATCTACTTCATTTCAAGGATGATCAAACATTTTGATAAGTTATTAAAAATATTACTATCAAATACAAGTGAGAGAAATGGTCTTTTTGCTCAAAATAACCCAGCACTTGGGTGCTCCGTTCAAACCCCAGCATTGAAAAGGTTAATGTATCGATCAATGCCATCAATCTACAAACTGCTAAGCACAAAATACAAATTTGTAAAACTACAGATCTGTTTCCATCTACATCACTTTATCAAAGCTAACCGATTTTTTTTAGGAAGGATTGAAAAACTGGCTTTAAAGTTTAAATAAACTTTCCCTCAAACGCATTGTTGAAAGTTGAAACACAAAAAAACATACCAAAATGAGAAACTGAATTAAATACAAAATTATAATATTACTTACTACCTATCATTGCATTTACAAGGAATTTAATAAGTTGTTAGTTGTTTGTTCTTTACTCTGTACTCTTTTCTTTGCAAGTTTAAATTGCCTTATTCACAGATTTAGGGAAAAGTTGAAAATGAATAAAGTAGACCTAATCTTGCAATCGATTCAGTGCCAGATTTGTTTATTTTATTGCAGTTCACCAACACGTACTATACATAATACAAGGCAGTTACAAGTTAAAACAAAATAATAACAAATGCATTAACAAAATTGAAGTGTTAAAGAATCCTTGAAGCCTAAGAGATAACAATTTTTATACTATCAAACCCAAATGATTTAAATAAAAGGAGTGTGAAAACAAGAAGTGAAATTGTGAAATGATCATCAATGAATTATCTTAACGAGTGGTAAGCTTTGAGCATGTTTGAAGATTGTAGACATAAGTGGAGTATTTAATTGATGCTGGTAATTTGTTAAATATTGTTACAAACTTGAGTTTGTTAATTTTTAATAAGTTTTAAAAAGATGAATATTGACTAGCTTATTGTTTCTAACCTGTAAATTCTTCACTTTGTGTATGCTTAAATAACAAGTGATGAACATGGTTTGCCATCCTTGAGCATACCCATCTGATGTTTTTCATCACAAAGACTTCGTTTAGCGGTTGTCTTTTGTAGACTTGGCACACAATAGCATCTGTACGAAACGTCAAGGCCAGACATGCGTAAAAGAAGTTTGCAATCACACAATTTTTGCTGTTGTAAGTTCGGTCAAAGAGTTCACTCCAAGTCGCAGTGCTCCAAACAGTCTCAGGCGAGTTGCTAGGAAGCTGCAACGTAAAAAAAAGAACAAAATTCAGGGAAAGAAGACTGTATGTAGATATCAACAATCTGCATGGGAAAGCTCTTGTGAGATCTACAGTAGTAGTGTGACAGAATATCAACTTAAGCATTAGTAATGTGGCTTTGGAGCTTAAAATAACCCAACAGTTATCAATAATTATCATCAATGGTTGGTAGCCAACCAGACGTCATTAAGCACACTTTGTAATTTTTAACCACATACTTCTTACATGATGTTAATTCATTATTTTAAATGGGTATTCACCTGCTAAAATTTAAAAAATGAAATATATTTAATACCAGCTAATTAGCTCCTTTGAATTTACAGAGTAACAAAAAAATATTGTGGATACTTGTATTTAATGAAGGCCTGGCTATAAGCATTTTAAAACTGTAATGTATAATACTAGGAAAACGCTTAAGTCCCGCAGCGTTGTTGGATGAGCGTAATTGGTGCATTGAGCTGCCATGTGTTATGCGAATTTTCTGTTGTTCTGTGGCAAAATCATTACTAAGTTGAAATTTTTTAAAATTAAATTAAATTAAATTAAAAATTAACTTACTTTTTTTAATTTTTTTTTATTAATCGTAATTGTTAAAAAAATCGTAAAATTGCGATTTTTATAAGAAATAATTTCTCGATTGCGCTTAAATTTTACACTAATATATTAATTCATAAAATAAAGGTTCTGCAAAAAAATCATTACAATCGGATAAAGCATGTAGGTGTTATAAGTCAAAGAATTGTTTAAAAAAAGAAAAAACCTGTAAAATTTCGATTTTTATGATAAATATTTTTTCAATTTCGCTCAAATTTCACAAAAATATCTTAATTCATAAAATAAAGGTTCTGTGCAAAAATCATTAAAATCGGATAAAGCATGTAGGTGTTATAAGTCGAAGAAATTTTTTAAAAATCGAAAAAAATCGTAAAATTGCGATTTTCATGAGAAAATTTTTTTCGATTGCGCTCAAAAACGTGGCAGTTCTAAGTTCAGAGATTTCGAAGGCCTCCATAAAATTATATCGCAATCGGTGTATCGGTTTAGCCGGAATCGTGTGGACAAACAGACAAGAAAAAAAGAAAAAAAAAACATTCCGGATTTTTTTCTCCAGTGTAGTGAAATGGAATCTTCGCTTCGCTCGTTACGCTCATCCAATTAATATTGTATTAAATGGACAAATTGTCTGGAGTAAAAAATATATAATAATTAATAATCTTTTTAAAAAATGGCAATTTAGTTTTTTTGTAATTTTCGAGCTAGGTCCCATTGGCAACATTACATAAGATATACCAGTACGAAGATGACATTTATGCACCAGGAAAAATATTTAAAAAATATGAATTATATATTTTATTAAAAATAATTTTAAAAATATTAGCCATTGGCCCATTATTGACATACTCTACTACCTTTTCTGTAAATCCTATTGTTTGATATCTTCACTTACGTATTTTGTTCATCTAATCTCTCTTTTTTAGATTTGGGCCTACTTGATTCAGTATTGAGTTTCATGGAATAACGAGTGTCCTGATCTTCGTAGGTTGAATAGTCTCCAAAGACTTCTAGCGAGTCTGTATTGAATAAAATTCCACAGAACGTCACGGAAGGTGTTTGAAGGTCGAGGTTTGTCTGAGTCTTGGCCTTGTTCACATAGCATGTGAAGTCCGGAAATCCTTCCTCCATGCGATTCTTGAAACTGACACAAAAAATAGCTTGGTTCAACAATGCAAATAAGTAAAAATGACATGTTTAATATGTTTCTCGATTTGGTTGGTCGGGAAACACTCCCGTAGGTGTAATTGTTATTATTTACTACAATTCAAAAATTAAAAAAGTCCGCTCGAACCGAGATTCGAACCACGGGTCTCCCACATTCCAGGTGAGCGTCTTAACCACTAGACCATCAGGACGGGTATATTTTAATCTCTGTATTGTTGCAGTACTGTTCCATACATTCAGATATATAATGCAACTACAATACAGATATTAAAATGTACCCGTCCTGATGGTCTAGTGGTTAAGACGCTCACCTGGAATGTGGGAGACCCGTGGTTCGAATCCCGGTTGGGGCGGACTTTTTTAATTTCTGAATTGTAGTAAATATTAATGTTTAATATGGTTTACATTTAATTAGTAAAACAACCAAAAAATAAATATTGAAATTTGAAAACATCTAGCAAAAGCCTAGGGCCTACATGTTAATTTAGATCTAGTTATTATTTCCGAAGAACTAACCGGAGTGCTTGTTCCTTATCGTAAGACATGTACAGGTAGTCGTCAACTGTCCTCATCAACGTTCCGTGTCTCTTGAACGGAGCTAGATATTTCCTGTCCATAGCCTCGTAGTAGAGATCGCAGAGCGCTGACGACCACTTTCCACCCTGGGGGATACCTTGCGTCAACAAGAAGCGGAGTTTGCCACCGAGCTCAAGGACGGTGTTGCAAGTCTGCTCCTTAACGTATTCCACCAAGTCGACGCCGCTTACTCCCTCCTGTAGGGGATGGTGATATTCTATATTTACTTATCTCTGATAACAAATATGTGGTATATCCACCAACAAGTTTCAGGGTCAAAATACTTTCAATGCAAATGAAGCAAATTAGTATTGTCACCCTTAGCCGCTTGCGGAGAATAATACTCAAGTCAAAATCAAGTTCTGATGTTATTAGAAAAATTAAAAAAATTGAATAAAGATATTAGGCCTAGGTACTCTAACTTTACATACATTAACAGAGAAATGTTACTGACTATCAACTTGGACAATCCGTGATACAAACAGACTACCTAAATGAAGGATCAAGTAAATAGTACGAATGCCATTTGTGCTTGAAGGCTACCTCAGATCACCAAAAAATAAACCCAAACCACACTGTAGAGAATTCTTCATTAAACAAAAAATTTTTGACCTTTTATAGCATATTCTTGAAGAAACAACCCTTGTTAAAAAAAGTAACTGGTTCCAATGCACCAGCTCTCAACAACCAAATCCATAGGCCTACCCACAACACACGACAAATTAACAAAATCCATACAACTCAGCACAAGACAAAATTTACACAAAATAATTAACTCAATGTACATTAATTATAAGATTTATTATAAGTTAGCACCAGATCTGAAAACATAAAAAACAGATACATTCTGCTCTAAGCTAAAACAATTACTGAAGGAAAAAGCATACTACTCACTCGAAGAATAATTTGCAGCTATACGTTACGTTATAGTTTTTACATCTATTATTATTAATTTTTATAGTTACTATACCCTACTTTCCACATACCTTTTTAAACCAAGGGTAAAGATTCAATTACTGTACTTGTATGTCCTATGTGAAACTGTACATATAGTCATGGAAATAAAACGTTTTATATATGATTTAGATTTTGTGATCAGAATGTTTGTGGGAATTGGGTTCCATGTTTATGTCTCTATTTGCAACAGGCAATGTAGCCCACTAGTGCAAATTTTATAGAGAAGGGAGGAGGAGAAACCCGGTACCGGCACATAGCCTACTCCTACCGAAAAGTACCAAGGGGACCAACGGCTTTACGTCCCATCCGAAAGGACGGTGTAACTTTTGACAGTCATATAGGTTCCTCCACTAACCCGGACTGCCGAGCAGACGGCGCCAAGGAGAACGAAGCTGTCACACAAGCTTACGAACCCTAGTCTGCTCTAGCCAGCGATATACGTGTGTTTCAGGGCAGAGCGGCGACCCACTCAACCCCTGACCACGCCCGATGTTGCTTAACTTCAGTGTTCGAGTGGGAACTGGTTAAACGACCGCGGCTAAATCGCTGGCAAATGGTTGGGCAACAGAAAAAGGTAATGAAGTGTTGTCTTCTCATCCACTGCTACGTTTGCATCCGTTTTAGTCAGAAGTGAGTAACATAAGATATTTCTAACACTCACAAGAGAAGAGATTTATACAAATACATTGATTGGATATTGCTTAACGTCTCATATTTATGCAGCTTGGCTAATCGAGACGAAGGGAGGGACGTACGGGTGACGCGGGGGGACAAGGGGTGGACAGGCCTGTGCTGGTCAGAACCAGCCACAAGCGTATGAAGAGGGCAGGGGTTCCCCCACGTCGTGGTCGTCTCCGTCTGTGTCATCATCCGTCCGTGTTGTCATTGTCGTCACCGTCGGAGAGGTAGTCAAAGGGAAGGGGAAAGTCCCCGACGACGACCCAGAGCTCGCCATTAGTTTCAGGGAGAAAAACTCCCCTAATCACGGGCCAAACCACGAGAAGGTTGGGAGTTTAAATTTGATATATGAAAGACCTTAAATCTCCTACCTGAATAAGACAAAGTACACCATCATTGGATTCAACACAATGGTTTCATAAAAAGATCAAAAGGAAAACCTGGGAGCAATTTGTTACATTGCCTAGTCAAGTACGGAAAGCTTGTAACCATCTCTCAAATGTGTGGTACAGGATGATGGACATAGGTTTTAAAATAAGTATCTGGACATCTATTTAGATGCGCTACATTGAAAGGACACTATGGGGAAATGCCAGGGGATATGGACAGGAGGGAACAGGAGTCCTATCTTTACTGGTTGTCAAGACACATGATGACATAGATATGTCAATGTGGGCATAAGAGAAGAAGAGAAGAGTATCTGGACTGGGGCGCCGGGTTTTCTAAATTCCGAGGGGTGCTAAAATATTTCCCTAACATTTCAAAAGCAGTGGATAACTTTCAAAACTGCCCGTCAGTGATTTTCTAAAACGTTTTGCTGCATTGTTTTGTGTATTACCGGTATATCAGTAATGAAAAAGCCTTTGTAATTGTCATGATTTTATTTTGTGGCGGATAGCCCCGATTTATGGAATTCATTTTCAAGATTTTCGCATAAAAGGAATAATCTCCATATCCGCCACTGATTTTGTTGAATCGTATTAGCCTCTCTACAATTGAAAATGATTAAAATGTTAATATCCTTTTCTGTTCAGGAATACCAGGAGTACCACAAGGATCAATACTAGGGCCTTTGTTTTTCAATATACTAATAAATGACATGCCATGTGCAATAAGTGAAGGGGATATGCTTCTGTATGCAGATGACGCAACCACCACCCTTGCTCATGCACTTATAGAAACATTAGAAAAGACCGCTTTTATCAGTTTTAACGAAGTGGCGCAGTGGCTGCAACCAAATAACCTAATAATGAATAATAAGAAAACTAAATGTATGATATTCCCAAGGAAAAATATGGAAGATCAAAATATTTGTATCAGGTTGTGTGATGAAGACCTTCCTATTGAACAAATAGACACAGCAAAGTTCTTAGGACTGTATATTGACAAGTGCTTATCGTGGGACATCCACACTGATTATGTAGCAAATAAAATAAGCTCCAATATATATGTCTTACGTAAAATGAAAATATATGCAGATAGAAGTTTGCTGTTAGTAGTGTACTATGCCCTGATTGAGTCACATTTGAGCTATGGATTAATAGCGTGGGGTAATACATCAAAAAACAATTTTCATAAGATCTTTGTCATGCAAAAAAAGCTTTAAGAATACTAGATAAAATTAAGAAAGGGGATACATGTAGAGGACATTTCAAAACGTTGAATATTCTTACTCTTGCATGCCTCTATATTTACAAAGTAATATTATTTTTAATTAATCATAGGGGAGATATAAAAAAAAAACATCAATATTCATAATACAATACCAGGAGGAAAAATGATATATTTGTGACATCCCATAGGCTGGCTGTATATGAGAAAAGCCCCACATATGCAGGAATAATCCTTTTTAATAAGCTACCTGCCATTATCAAAAACAAACCAACTGATACATTTAAAAAGGATCTTAGGACATTTCTTGTTGAAAAAGAATACTACAATATTGAGGAGTTCTTGGCGGACAATAATAATATGTCTTGACAATACCATTTATTTTGCATATTATAGATGCCTAGACTTATATTATCTAGTAGCCTATCTTATATTAGTGTAAAAGTATATATTTTTATTGTGTATTATTGTATTGTTGTAAAAGTGTATTTTGTAATTAATGTAAATTAGTTTTAGTATTTTCTATACATCCTAATATTCAAGTCTTAGTCTTTTGAAAAGACGTGTTTAATAGCTAGCTAGCTTATAATGTAATGTTTAGAACTTGTTTATCTTGTCATAACATTGTAACAATATATGCTAGTATTAGGTATACAAAACAAGACAATAAAATGAAATGAAATGAAAAAATGAAATGAAATGAAAAATTATATTTTATGGTTGTAGATTTGTTATTTCCAAAACAAGAAAATGCCACAGGTAGGGATGTAAATGGGAAATATTTTCACCGGAAATTTTCCGGAAATGGAAATATTTCCGGAAATTTTCCGAGTTTATCTTTCCGGAAAATTTCCGGAAATATATTTTAAATTTCCCGCACAAAATGTAGCAAAGATGTAAAGGAATGAGGTGGGCAGTGCACTTGGAAATAATGCTAATATATAGTTTCCAAGCTCATGACACCCAGCTTCTTCCATTTCCCTTTTGTTCTTATTTTTATTACTTATGAATGAATGAGTTATGCATGTACCATGTGCACATCAAGTTGAATAAAGTCATTCTTAAGTTATTCTTAATGCAATAAAATACCTAGATATTAACTGGCCACATGGTCCAAGCTTGCAAGGCCACAAAAACAAGAAGAAGAAGGGTTGATCTACATGTGAATGTGACAAGTGACAAGTTCACATTGTATTAATTGTTTTAGTGTAGGCCTAGGCCTAGTTTGTAAGTTTGCAGTATGGGGAAACATCAAAATAAACTAATAAGAAGTTACTTTATAAAACAACCACAAGTTAACACTAAAAATGATTCCTATGGGTGCAAGTTCTGTGCAAAACTGTATATCATGAATGTTACAAGGATGCAAAAGCACTTGGAGGGGTGTTTTAAATGTCCTTCAGATGTTAAGAAAAAGTTTAACTCACACAACACGCAACCAGTGGCAGTGGGTCTACACCTACCACACCTAGTATCTCTATGTAGGATTCAATAGTATCATCCTGCATACAGACTCAGGTAACCGTATCCTTACACTCCACCACATTATATTTGCCATTTGCATGTATTTTAGGCACGGAAATATTTCCGGAAAATTTCCGAGATTTATCTTTCCGGAAATTTTACATATCTCTAGCCACAGGACAATTTCCACAATTAAGTCACAATCTGTTTACCAAACTAACCAGATTTAAGAAAAATAACAAAAACCACCAACCAATTGAAACATTATTAATTAAATAAATAAATAAATTTGTATTTAGAGTTTACCCACTCAGTCATATATGACTGATTTTCAGTGGGCGACAGTAAACCAAAGCGACCAAGCCAACCCTGTAGGCCCCAACACGATCGACGAGTGAGCGATAACCGAACAAAGATCGATATTTTTTAATATGAAATATAGCAATCAGTGGTATGGACAGTGTGAACACCCGCGGATCAACGCCAGAATCAACAAGGCCGATTCAGAAAAAACTTTGAATTTATTATGTGCTTTGTTGCTAGGACAGTTCCAAAGTAACCATTTACAAATTCCTAGGACAAGAACTGATAGACTCTAGTCCAAATCAGAAGTTAAAAAACTTCTGACTTTAGCGGGAATCGAACCCTGGACCTTCGCATTAGAAGCAGAGACGCTAACCACAAGACCAACGAGCCACACAATGTCATGTCATGTAATGGCAATATCAGCATATTATTTAAATGGCAATAGGATACCTAAAGTTTTATCTTTTGTTTTTTTAAGTTGCCATCTAGTCAATTTTCATGTGTGTAGGATACAGCAGCTGTACAAGCTACAAGCCACCAAAGCTTGAACAAACTAGACTCCCCGTCCATTCCAATTTCCCCCCATCACACATTGATGCATACAAGCTTAACTATTTCACGATATTGATGTGTTATATTTTATATTAATTTCAATTTTGTTCTCATAACTTACCTCCAGACTATAACCAAGGAAATTTGTGATCTTGTCTTCAAATCTACACTGGATGTAATGTTCATAGCCAGATTTGATTTTGTTGTTGTTGTAATAATAAACTTTATTTTTGATTTTCTTGTTGTCACTTTCATTTATCACCAGCTGCAACAATTTCCATGGGTTGGGGCTTACCTGAAAATCAAGTTTTATATTAGCTTGAGTTTGATTTAATATAGTAACAAGATCTATATCCATCAGGATCATCAGTGCCATCACCTAACTATTAGAGGTGCTAGTACATGTACTGTGTATGGTTTGGCATATGACAAAAGTAAATTAAAGAGGGGAGATAGTTATCACACAGAAATCGAGTCTTCGTCTTTCATTTGTCGTATTAACTCGACTGTTTAGTACTTATTTATTTAATTAACGTCTATCCTACCCAGTATGTTGCACACTGAATTGAAAAGCATAAAACTGGGATGATTTATAATTGCATGTAGGTACCAGTAATAAAAATAATATATTTTTAATTTTAATATTCAATATTGATCCAAAACTAACATTAAAGTCTACGTAGTACGTACACTAAAACGATTTTATTTCTCTCGATTTTGTAAAGTATGTTTGCCAAACATCTTTTATACAACACTCCACCCTCTCTTTTAGCTTAAAGTCCCATATTGCTTATTTCTTAGGCCTACGTGATCACATGACAGCTAGTAGAGTAGTACCTCCGAAGGGTTATTTAATACACAACGGTAGTTTTGCATCACATTTTGTGGTCACAGCTACTAAACGATGACAAGTGCTGCAGTGCATAAGTACTAATAGTGGAACCTACATTTAACTTGTTTAGATGCAAAACAGCTTTTCGATTTGAGACATGTGAAAACTAGGGTGCGTCCTTAAATCGCGTGAATTTGGTACTTTCGAAATGTGTTTAAAAGAGTGTACAGCGTGCTTTTCGTACTGAAAATAGTGTTTTCTTCTCTCAAGAAAGTTTTTACATAGCTGGAAATGTTTTGTAGTTTAGCCTAAGAAACAAACATTAATACTAGGCCTACATAAATTTTCAAAATCCAGAATTTGACTACTATTTCTTGTTTTTGTTTGTTAGTAAGTATTATTTTAATGTACAAAATGTCAAAGAACATTGTATGCACATGGAGCCTTAACATCACACAGTGAAACGTCATTTGTGTGGTGTCTGGAAGCAAAGCCAATGGGCGAGCTCTAGCCTCTGTCCAACCTCACACTCTCCTCGACTCAGGCAAGTGCACTGCACACATCTTCTTTTGCAATTTCATTTCTTTGTGTTGGAAAAACATTCATTTTGATTTTAGAACCGTACCGTATTCAAGATATGGCTATTTGTTTGTAGCCACTGCACTAGTTATTAAACATAAAAAAGCACCTGTTTGATAATAAGAACATTTCCAATTAGCCCTGTATTCATTACTATACACTTATTACTTATACTTATTAGTTACAGAAACTCATTTACAATCTTTAGATAAGAATACTATACCTGCAAGTACAAAGGTTTATTTATTTATAACTTGTTCCCTTATAAAAAATAAAATTTCAATACTATCTATTTATACTATTATGTTTATAAGATAGCAGTAGTGAATGGTAGATTACCTCCCAAGTGATTGAGTACAAGATCATTCAACACCTTCCGCAACATGAGATGGTCAATCGAACCGTATGCATCAGAGATATCTGTACGGACAAAGTAGAGCTTACGGTGTTTAGGATTGTTCTCAATGATCTTGTGGTACTCCTTGTGTAACTGTCCACTAGTGAAACTTCCTTTCACATCAATGCGGACAAACTGCTGTAGAAGGCAGTTCACTTTCAACGCATAGCGTTCGTCGTTGAACCTGTCAACAGCATTTGTTTACATAACAAAAGTTATTTATTTATGTATCAATAGTCCATCTCCAGCAACAGAAGGGGAAATATGGGCCAAACAAACTATTAATAATATGAGGGAGCGGAGCGACTGAGGATTACCATTCAAGAAAATCGGCACTTATTCTGTGATTCTGTGGGTGGGTGTGTGTACATCGAAAATCAGACGAATCGCTGTATAGATTGCGCTGAAATTTTAAACAGACATCCGGTACGAGTTTACTGAGAACTGCTAACAAAATCAGCTAGATCCATTGCAATTTAAACCTACAAGAAATAATAAATTGAAAAATAGGCTGCGATATGTAGGAATTATTTTAACGACAATGGTTTTGTTTTTGAAAAAATATTTTTTGTTTGTTATTTGTCTGGCTGTGAAAATGCAGTGCCCAAGGTGTATCAAATCTTGCTTAGTACTTAGAACTTATGTAGACGATAGGGATGCAGACGATAATTAATATTCAGTAACAATTTGAAAATCAAAAATCAAATTATTAATATTATTGAATTGAATGTTTTCTGAAAAAACTCTTGTCAAAAACATGTCAGCTTACAAGCTTACACGAACCTTCATTCAATTTGTCTGGTGTGAATGATAATAAAACTAGGAAAACGCCAAAGTCGTTGTTAGACAAGTGAGCGAGTCATGTGTTGAGTACCCGGTAACATTCCCTTTCTTCCCCCTACCTAAGGCGCACATTATGGCCTTACAGTTGACGCGCCCTTATACCAACTAAACTTAAAAACTATAATTTATACCACTGCCTCCTAGATGTTGCTCGTGGCTCCTCGTTCCCTGCCTGTTCACGCGCACAGTGTTAATTGTTGTCCTGGCAGCGCTAGCTAGTTACCGCCCGCAAAAGCTCAGTTTTACTTTTGTTGTTGTTTACTTTGAACTTTTAAATTAAATTTAAATTAAATTTAAATTGAACATAGGAAGTCTGAATTTACAAAACACTAAGATGACATTTTAACCGTCTCTACTTGACAACAAAAACAAAACAGAGCTTTTGGGGACGGTAACTAGCGCTAGAATGGTCAACAATCAAAACTTGTTGCGTGGACAGGCAGGGAACGAGGAGCCATGAGCAACATCTAGGAGGCAGTGATTTATACCAATATAGGCGAGTAATATATATTATATAAATATAGTATATATTTTTTTTAACAAGGTACGTGGTTCTACCGTATAACATTTTAATATGACATATATTTATATATATATATATTGTTTAAACTTGGCTTTATAGTAGGTGACTATGACGCTGTTATGTTAGTACTTTAGACAGAAATTAAAAAAGTGACTACACCAAAAGCCAAGTTTAAACATCATATTTCCCAACTCTAGGGTTACAGAGATGGTTTGTATTTCTCCAAGTTAATTTTATGTGCAGTCTAATAGCAGCTAATAGGCAGTGCAATCTGCTTTACACACGTTATTAACAATGTACAAAACAGACCAAAAATTAGATAGTTTTAAATTGGTGGCCGCATAGCTCAGTTGGTAAGAGCATAGCCCGGTAAGCTAAGGTCCCGGGTTCAAACCCCAGTGTAGTCACTTTTTTAATTTCTGTCTAAAATACTAATATATATATGTTTTATTCGTGATCCATGGTTAATGTTTAAAGTATCTTTACAGTAAATATCACGCACAGTATTATAGAAAATAACTTTTAATTAATCCCGACGTTTCGGAAAACTATGTTTCCATTTTCAAGGGAAGGGTCAAACAAAATTCAATAAAGCAACAACAGCATTATAAAGATAAACAAATAGAAGAAACAAAAAACACACTACCTTGCAAACATAGAAAATTTAGATCTAATTGCAGTGACCCTAAAACCAAATCACATGGTTGCATTGTGTGACTTCTTGTGACCATTCTAGCAGGCCTATCGCTGTCTTCGTGTCTTGGTACCACTGGCAGCTCAGTCTCATACTTTTCAAGAGCTGCAGTATGACTTCTAGTCATCCTTCTGCTGGATTCCTCATTTCTAGACATGATGGTTGGCTCCGTCCGTATCGTCCCACGTTCGTCTAGAGCAGCAGACACTCGATCAGTCGTTGTACCGCTCTCTTTGACCAGCCTCTCAACCAAAACAGGCTTCCACGATTGAGCCAAACGTTTGCCATCGTCTCGTTTGTTAAGATTGAGTGGGCGCTTTTTACTGTTTAAGGGGGCGTCAACAACACAGCTATTTGTGCCCAAATGCACCAGATTTACGGAAGTTATTAAGTTATCATGCGTGGTTAAGTGTAAGACGTCCTCTTGCTAAGCGGAAGATTCGAGTTCAATACCCGGCCGGCGGCCGGGATTTGATTTTGTAATTTCTTGATTCTACACCATAATACAACATGAATACAATATTCTACTTACTTGAGTTTTATAATCGGTCTAACTCCATTTTCCTTGGGAATCAAACGCAAACGGCCAAGACGAATGTTTGGTCGAAAACGGTGCATCAGCTTGTTGGCTTGTTCATCTGAAATCTTCATAAGTTTGCCACTTTCCATCATTTTATATAAACCAGCAGCTACAACAAACAACATAGTATAAACTATCAAGGGATATTTATTATTTAGGCCTAACCACTAAACTACTACCAAAAAAATACTTCCAATAGAGACTAATTAGGTAGGAATTTAGAGTTAGAAAAATCAGCTTCACTATGAGAGGAGGAAATCTTGTCATATGCTGCTTCCAATGGAAAAGATCCCGGGTTTGATTCCCACTTTTCGACAGAAGATTTTAACTTCTAAGATGCGACTTTAATCCTTCAACAAGCAATATTTTTTATCAAACACCAGAAACATGTTATGAACATTGTTCTCCGCAGAGCGGCTAAGGGTGACAATGCAAGATCGTTTTCAAACGGGGGCACACTTTGACGATCTGCTTCACCCCCTTTGTCAACAGCACGTGGTGTTCCCAAGTGGTCACCCACTTAAGTACCAACCACACCTGATGTTGCTTAACTTCGGTGATCTATCGAGAACCGGTGTATTCAACATGGCAAGGCCGTTGGCGTTAAAAATTGATAGACAGGTATGGAAGAGGGTGCATAAACAGGACATTTTTTACATTTTAATTTTTTTAGGTCAAATGTTACTTTTCAAAACTTTAAATGGACTATTAAAAGAGCCACCTTTTACACATAAATTTCAGATTTTGTTCATGAACTATTAAAAAAAAAAAATTTATTCTTAAAGTGCCTCTGAGCGGTTAAAAAAATATGGAATACCATTAATCCAAAATTATTGTAAGCAAATGGATGCGAGATTTTTAAGGAACTCCAGGCACGAGGTAGACTTTGGCTCGTGCCTGGAAGCCAATTCTGAAGCCTCGTTAAGTGGCAAATAGATATAATCGGACAAACGAGGTGCGTCAGAACTCAGAACCCTACGGTGATAAGCCTAGCAGTTGAGGAACATTCCACAGTTTCTGTTCTAAACGATGCTGATGCAAAATCCAACAATTCACAAGAAACCCCAGTAGGGCCTATGACAAGAAGCCGTAGTAAAAAGGTTTCACTACAATAGAGTAGGGACGAGATCATGGGGTTAGATTTGACCTCGCCGCCCCGCACCATTTTCAATACAACCTCGCCGCCCCGCACCTTTTCAGGTACATAAGGAGGCGGTCGCGCGCATGCCAGTGTTTTTAGCCTGGCACAAGTTACTTACAAGGTTCAAAGAATGGCACCTGTAAATTTTACATGATTTGTATGTATAAATTATGATTGTTTCTATGACAAAACAACTTTCGTTAAATGAAAATTAAAAAGTGTCAGTTTTTTTTGGGGGGGGGAGGGCGAGGGAGGCATTGTCCAATTTGGAATGCATTCTCTCCCCTACTTATGTAATGTAAACAGTGATTTTGGAGCCGTCCTAGCATAGCGATTTAGCCGCGGTCGTTTAACCAGTTCCCACTCGAACACTGAAGTTAAGCAACATCGGGCGTGGTCAGGGGTCGAGTGGGTCGCCGCTCTGCCCTGAAACAGACGTATATCGCTGGCAAGAGCAGACTAGGGTTCGTAAGCTTGTGTGACAGCTTCGTTCTCCTTGGCGCCGTCTGCTCGGCAGTCCGGGTTAGTGGAGGAACCTATATGACTGTCAAAAGTTACACCGTCCTTTCGGATGGGACGTAAAGCCGTTGGTCCCCTTGGTACTTTTCGGTAGGAGTAGGCTATGTGCCGGTACCGGGTTTCCCCTCCTCCCTTCTCTATTAAATTTGCACTAGTGGGCTACATTGTCTGTTGCAAATAGAGACATAAATAAAAAAATAAATAAAACAAAACACAAAATAAATTGTATAATGTTGTTCATATGTAGCCCCGTCATTGCTTGGCGTAATCCGAGGGTTTATCGTGGCCATCTAGTGGTCCTCATTTCCAATACTACTGATTGCCGATTAGCCATTATTCGCCCATCGATGGTGTTGATGGCGACAGAGTTAAGCCGCAGCTGCTCTAAGTAAAGTCCACCACTGAAATCAATTCTGTAACTGAGTGCAGAGTACTCTCAACAATTTCTAAAATACCTACCCTGGATGAGTTGCCAAGTTGGTTTCCAGTAATACAAGAGCTTGTGCCTCTGTCCCATGGATTCAGTCACATAAAAGTGGTTGGAAATAAGATCCATCACAAAGTATCTTAGAAACCATGAGATCACCTGTTGGGACAAAATTTACAATTTAATTGTAATAAAAAATGTAGGGCCCTATATGACTTTCAATTCCACACTACTTTATTTGAGAAGAAAAATATACAGTAGTATATGAAAATCAGGACTTGGATCTAGAGATTTTAACAATGTATGATGTTCTTGTATTGTAGAATTGACAGTTTTCAAGAATTTTCAAATTTTTATCGGAATAGTAAATTCACTTAACATTATTATATTGATCCTTTACTTAACCACAATTTCCCTATGTGGTATATAATCACATCAGTTAAGTTCTATGACTATGACATGAGGTCAAAATTATGTAGCGTTAAATTATTTCCCTTGGAGAGATTTCCCTAATTGGTCGAGTTCCCAATGAATTTGCAACTAGCCTACTGCCAAGGACAAAAGTTTTAGAGATTTTATTTGGTTCTCAAAGTTTGGACAAACTGACATTTTTATGCCAGAAAATACCAAATAGAACAACTGCCAAATGTTTCAATGCAATTTGCAAATACTAATGAAATCAATTTATTTTACACAGCACACAGATTGTATCAATCATCAACTGTATCATTATCAACAGATTCACAGATGCATGATGGCCCGGTAAGACAAAAATGTGGGCACATGAAAAGAAGAAGACAACATATTGACTAATAAATATGCAGCAAATGTTAAATTTTATTGAAAAATTATAGAGAAATAACAAGAATTCAATGTAACTTTAAAAGACAAATTTGCCAGCTTACTGCACGTAAAAACTAAAAATACTGTGACTAACACTAAAATATAGTACTACCAGTACTATATCATTTCTAAAACAATAATTCTTAAATATTAAAAGTTAAAACTGCCTTCATAATCATGGTACTCTACTTCTACAAATGAATCATTTCATTTGCCAGTAGACCTACCTTTTAGTTTTAAATAAATTAAAGAGTTTCTTTGTAGCTGAATCAACTTTGACTTGTTTACACGATGCCACATTTTTTGCTTATTAGGTGATCAATCATGCACAAATATATCATTTTGGAAGCAATGCACTAGCTGTACTTAATGTTTCTAACCTGTGCTAGGAGTTGGGTTTTCATAAAGAAATTTGGTATTTCCTTTAACCAAACAATCGTTCGAAGTTTAAACTTTCGCACAAACGTCCCCAAACAGAACTCTTGGTGGCGTGCACTCCGAGTGATAGTATCCAATATGTTTCGGAAGTGCCTCCAGTTGGCAGGTCCACCCAACAACTCTTTTGGCAAGATTCGAATGCAGACATAAGTTACAAACTGTGTGATATATTCATGTTGAATTGGCTTCAATGTTTTCACTGCAATGAAGATATAGTTGTACAGAGTGTATTTGGATGAGCGAAGCGAAGACTTCAATTTCACCGACCCCCCAAAAAATTTAGCTCGATGTGTTTTTTTGTTTTTTTTGTTTTTTGTTTGTTTTTCCGTCTGTTTGTTCGCTCTCTACCGGGCAAACGGCATATGCGATCTTGATGAAAATTTGACAGGACCTTCGAAATCTCTAAACTTAGACTTGCTACGTTTTTGGGTACAATCGAAGAAATATTTCTCATGAATATCGTACTTTTACGATTTTTTTCGATTTTTAGTGCGATATTTTCGTGACATTTGGGCCGATTCTGACCAAACGGGTGGGGCTACAACGTTCATATTTCACATACACATTAAGGTTATGGTGATGTATTGACGTTTGACAGAAAAAGTTGAAAAAGTTAGCCAGAATCTATAGAAATAAAGGTTTTAATTTGATATTTTTGAGGTGTTAAATATTAAAACCTTTATTTCTATAGATTCTGGCCAACTTTTTCAACTTTTTCTTTCAAAAGTCAATACATCACCCTTACCTTAATGTCCATGTGAAATATGAACGTTGTAGCCCCACCCGTTTGGTCAGAATCCACCCAAATAGCACGAAAATATAGATTTTAGATCTTTCTCACAGCCTTGTATGAAAACTTCACAGGAGATTTTATATCTTACTCACAGCCTTGTTACAAACAATCAAAGATCCAACAGACCTAATGATTGCTTTGTATGGGCCGTGTTAATATGTTTTTATTATTATTTTAAATTAAAATTAACATTTTATAATTAAAAAGCTCATCCATCAACGCGACTAAAAAAAGCGTTTGCGAAGCTTCCTAGTAATAAATAGTAAACACATTTACTGTTTGCATTAATGCCAGTGCAAGAGTTGCAGTGAGGGAATGCTATAATTTATTCTTGGTCATAGATTTTCAGAAAGATCTTACCTTGAATATTAGGGCCACTTGACATCATGGTGAGGAAATACTTGGTATACATCCTGTAATAGCAACGTTTGTTGCGTACTAGAAATCTTTTGAGTATTTTCTCCAACTCCTCAAGGTGCTCGTTTGTAAAAGGCATAATTGGAATTTCGCAAACGGATTCTTCATTGCTTTCTTCTTGTGATCCATTGTTTGGCTTTGCATTTTGACTTGAAACAGAGCCACTACATTGTGAGAGACTAATCTTCTCCTGTACAATAACATTATTTTGCACCTCTTCATTGTGGATCACCTTCATCAGTTCCGAAGCTCCTTCTAGCGAAGGTGGAATGTTTGAGAGAATGTGGCCCTGACCCCAACGTTCTTCCAGGCAGCGAGAGTACATCATTGAAGAGGTGGTCACTATTTTCAGACAACTGTACCTGTTATAACAACAAATACACCATTTTATGGAGAAGCGTTAACACACGTTTAGCATTTATTAGTGCACACATACAATATTTATTCCTGGTTGTAAAAAAGGAAGGCTATAATTTGTAAATATTTAGTTAATGTTTTAGAACTTTATAAAATATATAGTGCTCAATGCTATTTTGTAAATGTACCAGTACAGATTTTTACAGAGATTTTACACATTTTGGTTTTTAGTAGCATTGTAGTACAGTTAGCTATGTAGTTAGTATCTTTAATATTTAAATCCAGACGACTTAACTATCAACCAATTTACATTATACAGAAAAAGGCCACTTTATTAGGTGGATAGATTTGTAGTAAAATGATATATTATGGAGAATTATGGCACTTGGTACTAGGGATGAGCAAACATGCAAAACATTTACACTATTGGCAATCAGTGCGTGAACACTCTACAAACGTATGTTTTTGGATAGCTTAACAAATGTTTGTATACATTATGTTTAGTAGTGTCCGACCTAGGACGACTGCCAAGTGTGCAACAGCAATCACAGTAAAACCAAGAGGTGGTGTCCGACCTAGGACGACTGCCAAGTGTGCAACAGAAATCACAATAAAACCAAGAGGTGGTGTCCGACCTAGGACGACTGCCAAGTGTGCAACAGCAATCACAGTAAAACCAAGAGGTAGTGTCCGACCTAGGATTTCAAATTACAATTCTAACCATGTGAATCTAAAAAAACATATTGACAATGAACACTGCAAGTAAAAAAAAAATTGAAATGCATTTGCAGCCAGAGGCCACTAACATATCGCAAACCAACCTCATTTAGGTGACTTGGGGAACGCATGTTCTTTGTGGGATAAATGAGTGTTGTTGTTTATCATCGTTGCAAATGTTCCCAAAGAGTCTAAGCTCTGTGAAAGTAAAACATCCTCCCTCCAATCTGAATTACATATTATTATGCCTAGCAACCTATAACTAGAAATAATTTATTTTAATACACCTTTTGGATTCATACATGTGGTACAAATATAGGCGATGATATAAATTCATAATACTAGGAAAACGCTAAGTCCCGCCGCATTGATGGATGAGCTTTTTTGTAAGATTTTAGTTTGCGTGGGACCACTTTTCTTTTGCAAGTGCTTTTTGAATTCATTGTAGGTGATTGTTATCAAGTTTCTATTGATATTTGTTAATAGTTATTAAAAACTGTAAAAAACTCATATTAAAACCTTTATTCTATGGATTCTGGCTAGCATTTTCAACTTTTTCTTTCAAAAAGCAATACATCACCATTACCTTAATGTCCATGTAAAATATGAATGTTGTAGACCCACCCATTCGGTCAGAATCGACCCAAATGTCACGAAAATATCGCACTAAAAATCAAAAAAAAAATCGTAAAAGTACGATATTCATGAGAAATATTTCTTCGATTGTACCCAAAAACGTGGCAGGTCTAAGTTCAGAGATTTTGAAGGTCCCCTCCAATTTTCATCAAGATCGCATATGCCATTTGCCCGGAATCGTACGAACAAACAGACAGAAAAAAAAAAAACAAAAAAACATTGGAGCTAAATTTTTTGAGGGGTCAGTGAAATTGAAGTCTTCGCTTCGCTCATCCAATAAATGATGGAATACAAACATTATTTTTTGTTTCATTTTAAATTAATGGAAAACATTTCAATAATGTAACAGTACTGAGAACCAAATTGCAAAATATTGCCTACAATGGCTGTGTGTAGAATGTCGATATATGGTAAGGGTATAAGCTAGAAAAGTTTGGTACAAGATGATATACAGAATAACTGTTCAACACACACATCCTCTCTCTCTCTCTCTCTCTCTCTCTCTCTCTCTCTCTCTCTCTAACATTTCCAACCCATAGAACCAATCTTCTTGACCACTCTTTTACAATAAACGCTATTCGAGTCTGGAATACTCTCCCAACGAGCATCAGGGATGTTTACGGAATTAGTTACGACACTTTCAAGCATAAAGTACATCAACATTACTTGAGTAATTATAATTAATTAACAGCTATAAACATCAGCCGCTACAGCCTTTGTTAAATTAATGATTGAGTAATGCATACCACAACCTGCTCCTGCTCACCTGTATTTCTGCACACAATGTCTAAAGCTATATTAATTTTGTACTTTTGTGTGAATGGATGAATGAATGTTTCTTAAACTATTGAAGATTTGCATAAATCGATTCAAAATTCATAATTTGCATAACATTACATACACCTAGAAAATTTTAACTTTGCAATAATGCTACCATAATGTATTTAATGTATTATTTTAATATTTTATATAATCATGTAATGTTCTCTTCATTATCAAATGTATTATTATTATTATTATTATTATTATTAGTATTAGGTTGGATGGAAGATAAGGCTTCACTAGCCTTAATCCCGCCTTACAATAAAGACCCTTATCTATCTCTCTCTCTCTCTCTCTCTCTCTCTCTCTCTCTCTACGACACTTTCAAGCATAAAGTACATCAACATTACTTGAGTAATTATAATTAATTAACAGCTATAAACATCAGTCGCTACAGCCTTTGTTAAATTAATGATTGAGTAATGCATACCACAACCTGCTCCTGCTCACCTGTATTTCTGCACACAATGTCTAAAGCTATATTAATTTTGTACTTTTGTGTGAATGGATGAATAAATGTTTCTTAAACTATTGCAGATTTGCATAAATCGATTCAAAATTCATAATTTGCATAACATTAATATACACCTAGAAAATTTTAACTTTGCAATAATGCTACCATAATGTATTTAATTTATTATTTCAATATTTTATATAATCATGTAATGTTCTCTTCATTATCAAATGTATTATTATTATTATTAGTATTAGGTTGGATGGAAGATAAGGCTTCACTAGCCTTAATCCCGCCTTACAATAAAGACCCTTATCTATCTATCTATCTATCTATCTCTCTATCTCTCTCTCTCTCTCTCTCTCTCTCTCTCTCTCCCCGACCCATTTCACTTTAAAAATTGTTACCCCAAGAACGGCCTTGGACGCCATAAAAGGAATAAAATCAAATGCTCAAGGAATAGATCTAATATCGATTAAACTTATTCAATTCATGATTAATCTCTCCCCCATCCTAATCGAGCCAGTATTACACATATTTAATTTTTCTCTTACATATAACGCCTACCCTAATATATGGAAACAAGCCTTTTTCCGCCCTCTGCCTAAAAAGACAAATCCTTCTACACCCAATGATACCGCCCAATTAGCATTCTACCCCCCCTGTCTAAAGCCCTGGAATATATTGTCCACTGTCAAATATCAGATTGGCTGAAATTAAACTAGGAAAACGCTTAAGTCCCGCCGCGTTGTTGGATGAGCGTAATTGGTGCATTGAGTAGCCAAGTGTTATGCGGATTTTCTGTTGTTCTGTGAAAAAATCATTACTAAGTTGAAATTTTTTTAAAATTTATTTAAATCAAATTAAAAATAAACTTTTTTTTTTTTTTTTATTAATCGTAATTTTAAAAAAGAAAAAAATCGTAAAATTTCGATTTTCATAAGAAATAATTATTGGATTGTACTCAAATTTCAAACGAATATATTAATTCAAAAAATTAAGGTTCTGTGAAAAAATCAATACAATTGGATAAAGCATGGTGGTGTTATAAGGCAAAGAATTGATTAAAAAAAAAAAAAAAAACGGTAAAATTTCGATTTTCATGAGAAATAATTTTTCGATTGCGCTCAAATTTCACACGAATACCTAAATTCATAAAATTAAGGTTCTGTGAAAAAATCATTAAAATCGGATAAAGCATGTAGGTGTTATAAATCGAAGAAATTTTAAAAAAATCGAAAAAAATCGTAAAATTGCGATTTTCATGAGAAATAATTTTTCGATTGCGCTCAAAAACGTGGCAGTTCTAAGTTCAGAGATTTCGAAGGCCTCCATAAAATTTCATCGCAATCGGAGTATCGGTTTAGCCGGAATCGTGTGGACAAACAGACAAAAATACAAAAAGAAAAAGAAAAAAACATTCCGGAATTTTTTCTCCAGTGTAGTAGAATGGAATCTTCGCTTCGCTCGCTACGCTCATCCAATAAAATTCTAGACTAGCACCAATCCGGTTTCCGATGTAATCACAGCACATCCACAGCACTCATTAAAGTAACTGATGACGTAAGAACTCACATGGACAGTAGACTAGGAAAACGCTTAAGTCCCGCCGCGTTGTTGGATGAGCGTAATTGGTGCATTGAGTTGTTAAGAGGCTTGGGTGCGATTTAAATACCACTCCGATCGTGCCATGTGCAGTACTTTCGTACTTTTCAAACTACGGACAGGGAAATCATTATATTTTCATTCTGTTTTTTTCCTCCGATAGATAACTAAATTTTTATTTCTCGTACATAGCCCTTTTGTTCATTTAAGTCAAAACATTTCTCCCATGAGTCCTCAAAGTCCATAGAAAATGTTCATTTCCGGTCAAAGTTTACTGCCCTTGTTTGACCAAAGAGGAGCGAACTTGCAAAATCAGGCTATGTACGTAGAATAACAGTTCATTTCTGAGTAAAATAAAAAAAAACTTTATTGAAATCGGACGAAAAATGTAGACGTAGTTTGAAAAGTTACGAACGCCTTGCAAAGCACACTTTTGCTCCATTTGGTGGCGCTCTCTTGTGAAATTCGATCGTGTCTACTTCGAAGCAAGTAGGGGAGGTAATGTAGGCGGGATCTGGACACCGGATGTTCTTGTCATCAGATTACATAAACACAATCTGCTATTTTGAGGTTTGCTTGCAGCTTTTTACATCGTTGTAAGAATTCTATAATATTCGCTACCAGAAATTAATGATGATGATTATTGTTGTTCAACGTCATTTTTACCGACATCATGCTATTCGGACTATGAGTGGTGATAGACGAGAGTGAAGAACAATTACAGATAACCTATGCCTTGTGCGGGATTCGAATCCGCGTCCTGCTAGTGTAATTCGCCAGCGTCCCTATGTGCGAGACTGCGACCGCGGACTACATCAGAATTTGAGACTGCCTAAATAATATGTATATCGCGTTCTTTAATTAGTAGATTATAATTTTGATTCTCCGCAATGCAAGGTTTGTAGTGCTCCCATTCAACCAATCTACATAATTACCCGCGTTGTAAGAACTAAGCAAATATTGTTTACGATTAGTCTATGTAATTATAGTACCAAACAGAACCTTTATTCTATTTTTTAGATATCGTGTAGCGTTCTTTCAGCACGATAAAGAAAATAACATCGTTTGCTAACGCACGGTAGTCGGGCCTTTCGAACGGTCATACCCATAAATAACTACATTTTTGTAGGATGCCCGCTGTAGGATATACACATGAGATTTAACCGGTGTGACCCTCTTCTGGTGACTAAATAGGTAGTTTGCGGAAAGGATAATTAAAATAATCCGAGGGCTATTCAATCCCTTGCATTCGCATTAGCAACTGAGGAAAAGCTCGAAAAAACCTTCATTCAGGATTACCGGTCTCGAAGGGATTCCAACCCGGGGTCATATCCATAGGACAGACATCACCCATGCACTACGTAATGATTGAATTATTATTACAGAATATTTCATTTTATTGCTCTGGGGGCAAGCAAGTCTGCCAAATAATGCTTGTGGCTTGTTGGTCCAAAGGATAGCGTCCCTGCTTCCATAGCAGAAGGTCGCTGGTTCGATTCCCGACTTGAATCAACCCATAATCTATGGGAAGGGTATCGCATTACAATGATTACATCCACTGAGAGTATGGCTTTGAAAACCGTCTTAGCAACGAAGCACACAACAACAAGTTGTAAATGGTTGTTCCGAAGTAGTTAGGTCTATGCTGACTCATCCGCGGATGAATCATGGTAATCTGTGAACTAGGATTTAAAATGTCCGATTATTTCGCCAATCGATGGCGTCGTCGGTTCGGATCGCTTTAATTGAAGTCCGTCACTGAAATTACATCTTTTACATGCAACATGCATGTTTGCAATTATGATTTGTATTTTTTAAAACCCTCATTGCATCAATTGTTTTGATTACCAGAACGATAATAATATCATACATAGAGGCTTGGGCGCAATTTAAACACCACTCTGAGTGTCTCAATTGCAGTTCTTCCGTACTTTACGAACTAGGGAAAGAAACATCCACATTTAATTCATTTTGTTGTTTTATCTGATGTAATTACTTCTTATTTCTCGTACATAGCCCATTTTCCCCTGCGAGTGAGACGTGGGAGGTATATTATAAAATTACATGATCGCTTATGCACCTTGATGTTTCCAAGAATTGTTCAGATCATTAAAAAGTTTTTAAAAAAGTTTTAATATTGTTCCGGGTATAGTACCCAAATCATTGCTATTTGCTTGGATAAGTTATAATGTATAGAGATATTATGATTACTAAAATATGAATTATAATGAATAATAATTTTAATTCCCTGCACCGTGGGGATTGTTATTCTGCCAATGTACCAACCGTCTCGATTAACCTTGAAACCTTATACTTCGAATGTGATTTCCATTTTACTTTAATTTTGCAAAAACTGTTTGTCCAAGCAATTGAAATCAAAGACAAAAAAATCATCTAAGTAGAAAACCTACAACGTAGTTTTGCAATGCAGTTCATCTCTTCATTGCGTGTGAATGCCACTTGCAAAGTGTGGCCGAAGAATTCAAGAAACAAAACAAATGAAACGTGAACATGATCACATTTACATATCTTTAGTTTTCTCCCGTTTTAAAAAAAAAAAATATTGTTCCCTGCGTTTATATGTTATAGTAGACACTAGAGGCGAGCGTGTAAAGTATGTGAAACATCACATTACTAACGTATTTCGTCGCGAGTGTCCGACGGTACGTGGATGTACATAGTTGAACTCAATGTATCTCATTCTATGTCTGCAGTGCACATGTGTAAATAAAAATTCTCAAAGTCTATGTAAATAATGTGTAATAATCCTAACTCACCAGTGTAACACATGCCTATGTGTGACGCATTATAATATAAACTACGAGATTTTTGAGATTTTTTCGTGTATTTGTTTGCGATTTGCAATGTATTTTATGTGTATCCGGAGTCTCAAATGACCACTAACTTTTTTTATTGGTTGTTATCTTGTGTATCCGGTATAATTTATTTACAATTAATATTTCTGTCGAATGTGTCAATCCTAATGTGAAAATACGTTCTATTTATCTTTGTTGTGGGTAAAAATAACTTTGTTTACAAGGAATAACGTTCTGAGGTAGGGCTATATTTGCATGGAAGTGAGCGTATAGCGTAGCATATAATAAATAAATAAATTCATATTTAGTCTACCCACTCAGTCATATAACTGATTTTCAGTGGGGGACAGTAAACTAAAGCGATCAATCCAACCCTGCAGGCCCCGACGTAATCGACGAGTGAGCGATAACCAACCAAAGATCAATATTTTTTAATATAGGAAATCTAGTAATCAGTGGTATGGACAGTGCGAACACCCGCGGATCAACGCCAGAATCAACAAGGCCGATTCAGAAGAACTTTAAATTTATTATGTGCCTCGTTGCTAGGACGGCTCCAAAGTCACCGTTGCTAAAAACACAAAACACATTTGAGTGCAAGTGCCTTGCCCTAAAGAAATTAAATTCACTTCATATCTGAATACGATAAACATTAATTAAATATATATATATACACGATCAAAAAAAGATGTTTAGACCGCAAGATATATTAAATAAAAACACTTACCAAAAAAGTGTGCACATTTTCTAGAGGCTCTCTTCATCAGACGCGAGGAAGTTTGTTGAAATGTGTTTTAATGTATGGCTGTGGTTAACATAAACAGTCAAGAGTAATGGACATGGACGGTATTCAAAAAACGTCTGAGGACCGGGCCGCGTTTGGCTGCACCCCTGCACATTCGTTTGTTGACGCCACTGACTTTTTATCCCAAACAGTGATTGTGTAATAACTCGTTCAATTGAATTGAAGTGAAGTGAAACAATTCAAACTAGCTCTACCCGACTAGGGTTCGAACGAAAAACCTCCGCCTCTGTTTGCGATAGAACACTACACAACAACAATCTTGCTGTCTTGGTTTATGACGATATATGGCGAAGGTCAGCATGAAACTAAGGGACATGAGTTTGAATCGCAAACGCGATTGGTTTAGATACCAAAAAAATAATATGTACTATGTACAATTAATAAAGAGTACCTTACAAGCTTGATTACTCGCTTGCTATGCTCAGTATTGTATTGAGACGAGGGGACAAGAGTTCATATTTTGAAAACATTACTTATAATGTTTTGTTCAATCGGAGAGAAACGGAGAAAAAACCAATAATTTTTGATAGCATATGCCTACTGTGTAAAATATAAAACTATACATTGTTTTACAATGTAATTCATTAGCATACACCAGAAAAAACTTTCGGATAGGGATTACAACTCGATATTTATATTCGCATTTATCGATGCCAGCGTTGAGTGACTAATATCCCATGCCAGCAATGGAAGTTGACCTTGACAGTGTTATACTCGCTAGTGAGCCGGGCGCGCAATAAATCAGGCGCTGGCTACTTTGTCGGTGTATTATACCCGAGCATTACCCCTCGTTGCTTTGCGATACGCCATGTTTTGTTGCGGTGGGGATGACTAAATTTGTTAAGTTGTTCACGCCTATCTCCCTCCCTTCCCGCTCCCCGCAAGAGCGCAAATTTCCAGAATTGGGCGGGAAAAGTTGGAAGCAATGCTGTTAAGTGTTATGCGGATTTTCTGTTGTACTGTGAAAAAATCATTACTAAGTTGATTTTTTTCAAATTAATTTAAATTAAATAAAAAATAAACTTTAATTTTTAATTTTTTTAATTAATCATAATTTTAAAAAAGAAAAAAATCGTAAAATTTTGATTTTCATAACAAATAATTTTTCGATTGCGCTCAGATTTCACACGAATATATAAATTCATGAAATTAAGGTTCTGTGAAAAAATCATTACGATCGGATAAAGCATGTAGGTGCTATAAGCCAAAGAAAATTAAAAAATCGAAAAAAGTCCTAAAATTGCGATTTTTAAAGAAATTTATCTTTCGATAACGCTCAAAATTCACACGAATATATCAATTCATAAAATTTAGGTTGTGTGAAAAAATTATTACAATCGGACAAAGCATGCAGGTGTTGTAAATCAAAGAATTTTGTTAAAAATCGAAAAAAATCGTAAAATTGCGATTTTCATGAGAAATAATTTTCCGATTGCGCTAAAAAACGTGGCAGTTCTAAGTTCAGAGGTTTCGAAGGCCTCCATAAAATTTCATCGCAATCGGAGTATCGGTTTAGCCGGAATCGTGCGGACAAACAGACAAAAATACAAAAAAAAAAAAACATTCCGGAATTTTTTCTCCAGTGTAGTAGAATGGAATATTCGCTTCGCTCGCTACCGCTCATCCAACAACTTACCATACTGACACTTCTTGACTTTAGCAAAGCTTTTGACTCCGTTGACATAGACATTCTTATAAGCAAACTTCAATCTATAAATTTTTCTCCTTCCACACTACAATGGATGAATTCGTATCTCCGCGGCAGGCAACAGTGCATTATCTCAGGTGACAATCAATCGAATTGGCTACGAGTGACGGCAGGTGTGCCGCAAGGAAGTGTTTTAGGTCCTTTGTTATTCTCATTGTACATTAATCACTCATTTATTGCTATCACCACCTATACGCAGACGATCTGCAAATTTATATACATGTCTATCCCTCACTAATTAATCAAGCAATTGAAATGATAAATAAAGACCTGCAATCTCTTGCTTTGTGGGCAACTAAAAACGTTTTGCAAATAAACCCCAATAAGTCACAAATCATTATTTTAGGCTACCACAAACTTTTAGCAAAATTAGACTACTCGACAATCGACAACGTTTCTTTAAACGGTACAACAATACCCTTTCAACAACCAGAAACCAGTCAGAAACCTAGGGACTTATTATGACAAATGACCTGACTTGGACGGAACATGTCAAACATGTTTGTAAAAAAACGTATGCTGCACTACACTCTTTATACAGACTAAAAAACTTATTTCCGACTAAACTAAAAACAATGCTAGTACAATCTCTTATTATTCCCCATTTCGATTACTGCGACGTTGTTTACAATGACTTGACCGAGGACCTGGCTATTCGTCTCCAAAGGGCACAAAATTCCTGTGGCCGATTTATATATGGAATAAAAAAATCTGACCATATAACCCCGGGTTTTAAGACGCTTGGCTGGGCTAGATTAAAGGATTGTAGAAACTTTCAGTCCGTATGCCTAGTTCACAAGCTACTTTCAACATCGTCACCGTCTTATCTCGCCTCTAACTTTCAATTCCTTCACTCAAACCACATGTTTAATACCAGGTCTTGGTCCGGTACACAACTCTCATTTCCCATACACAGAACTTATCTCCTTGACCACTCATTCAAAATCCACGCTATTCGAACTTGGAATGCTCTTCCGTCTGAAATCAGAGACAAATATATAAATAACTTCTATGCTTTTAAAAGTGCCACTACTTCCTATTATTCAAATTCTTCAAATACTAATGATAACTGTACAAACAATAAGTAATATCAAAACACCCAAACAACCCAAATAATGAAAATAAATTACATATTAATATGCTCGGTTACCTGTGTTACTCTATTTACTTTACGAGGACGCCTTCTTTGTTACTGTAAGGAAACTGTATGAAAGCGATGGATGAATGCGGAGAATGAAAGGATAGCTAAATTGTGTAAATTGTTTATCATAATTTCAAATGTTTATGTTTTCAATTAATTATGTGTAATTTTCATCAGGCTAATTACTTTGTGTTCTAATTATCTATAATTTCATTAGGCCTTCATTACCATTGTTATTATTACTATAAGTAGTACTAGTAGTTATAGTATATTATCACCATACACCATACAAAATGCAATGTAATGTACCTCCTTAAAGGTTGGATGGAAGATAAGGTTTCACTAGCCTTAATCCCGCCTTAAAAAACCTTAATCAATCAATCAATCAATCAATCTCTCTCTAAGATAAGATAAGGAAAATAAGGTTTTACTAGCCTTAATCCCGCCTTGAAATAAAGACCTGAATCAATCAATCTCTCTCTATCTATCTATCAACAAGACTATTCACAAGATGATTAAGGAAAATAGCTAACTTATATAAAACTGTAAATTAACTAATTCATGTGGCCAGGTTTAGAGAAATAGTACCATCACTTCTAATAAGTGAGCAAAACTTGGGAAACTGGTTATTGACTTTTACCCTTGCTTCTCAGAATTGTAGCCAAAATGATGAACAGGTACAGAGATGTTTTTCTTCTTCCGTCTGCATTTTTTCTTTTCGTTCACTACATCCATCTTTGAGAAAGAAAAAACAACTTGTTTCCTGTAACACAAAAGTTTAAGATGTCTGGGTCACTTGTTGATCCAAAACAAAGCAGGAGAGCTAGTGGATGATCAGAATTTTACTCATTGGTGACCACCAAAAATAGTGTTTTATTTAATTTACATTTATAGTACAGGAACGATGCATGTTGTCCTCCTTTGTAAATCAGTTTTTTTAAATAGGATATACGCTAAATAATAATAATAATAATCAAACACCTGGTTCCAACATAAGTCAGGTCGGGGGTGACGTATCACCATTTTCTCGGGCTGTGGACTTTCAATAAATAAATAAATAAAATAAAAACAGAAAGATGAAGGTGGCATTGACATTGACAGTATTTAATATTTATCAGACACTTGGTGAAGCAGAACACTAGTAGCAAAATTGTAGAACAGTTTTTATTAATCACCATGATAGATTATTTTTAAATGTCACATTAAGTATGGTGCACACTGCACTTCTATGGCTAATAATAACTAAAGACATAACTGAGACTAGAACTAGAAGTTTAAGTTATGGAAATGTGTGATGGCCCGGGGTTCCAAGGGACTTACAGTAGCACCAAAGCTAACAACTGGCACAAAGCTAAAATCTATCTTTGATCTTCTAGTCATAGCCATTAGCTCGGCCAGTCAGAAGTTTTGATATCGTTTTGATAGAGCCAATCTACGAGTCAATGATCTGTCTAAAATAACAAAATTCAGTATTACTTGAGTCAGGCTTACTCCACTGACCCGAGATAAACACAATTTGTACGTCCTACATGTTTGTTGACAAGGTTTTCAATTGTGGAAGAAAATAGTCATAATAGTTATGCCTTACGACTTATGATCGAACTTGGGGAAGTTCCTTTTGAAAAGTATATTTTAAAAGATTTGGTTCATAAAATTTAGTTACGTATTTAGAAACAACAAATTTTAATACAATGAATAAATACAATTGTGTGCTATGGTTGCATAGTATGACATTGATATGAAAAAACTAATTATATGATTTTTAACAATAAGAATATAACGGTACAGAAAGAAGGTTTTTGTAGGAAATGTTATTTCAGTAAAATCAGTTGATTATGCTATTTTTCAATCACACATAAGTTATGCTGCACTAGAGTGAGAAAATTTGAATAAATTAAGCACATAAGCCTACAGAATATTGAAGCTTTAGAAAAGAGTTATTCGAGCAATAGCAAATATAAGCTGTTGAGAATCGTGTAAAGAAGAACATTTTAAATCCCTTAAAATTGTATCTTTTTCAAGTTATTATATAGGTACTATAAATATATATATACAAGCAATCATGTATGTGAGGACCAACACACACATAAAAAATAAAAATAAACATGAGAGGGCATATATATATATATATATAGTCACTTTTTTAATTTCTGTCTAAAGTACTAACATAACAGCGTCATAGTCGCCTACTATAAAGCCAAGTTTAAACATATATTATATATATATATATATATATATATATATATATATATATATGGATTCTTAGGCTTTCAGGGCCGCTGGTAGATGTAGATGTGGATTCTGCGGTGATTTGCCCTGTGTTTTGAGTTGATGGCTCTAAAAAGAACCGTTCTTCTCGACGTTTCGAAAAGCTGTGGCTTTCCATCTTCAGGAGTCGATGCTGAGTCTGTGACGGACGGCAGTCGAATTCGACTGCCGTCCGTCACAGACTCAGCATCGACTCCTGAAGATGGAAAGCCACAGCTTTTCGAAACGTCGAGAAGAACGGTTCTTTTTAGAGCCATCAACTCAAAACACAGGGCAAATCACCGCAGAATCCACATCTACATATATATACATATATATATATATATATATACATCCATTCATTCCATCCATTCAGATGTATAATGCAACTACAATTCAGAGCATAAAATGTACCCGTCCTGATGGTCTAGTGGTTAAGACGCTCACCTGGAATGTGGGAGATCCGTGGTTCGATTCCCGGTTGGGGCGGACTTTTTTAATTTCTGAATTGTAGTAAATAAAAACAATTACACCTACGGGAGTGTTTCCCGACTAAACAAATCGAGAAATAATCCCTCGCTCATACCTGCGTAAAGGTAATGACATTATAATTAATGTTTGGTGGTCAGTTCAAAGGCAACAGATATTCGTTGCAGTACTGTTCCATCCATTCAGATGTATAATGCAACTACAATTCAGAGCTTAAAATGTACCCGTCCTGATGGTCTAGTGGTTAAGACGCTCACCTGGAATGTGGGAGATCCGTGGTTCGATTCCCGGTTGGGTCGGACTTTTTTAATTTCTGAATTGTAGTAAATAATAACAATACAAGAAATAAGACAAACTGTAAGGCGTCATCAAGATAGGTACGAGAAGGCACCAATTTAATTATGCTGGAGCAACCGTAATAAATTTGCTGTGACTAAAAATAAAGGAAACTGTAGAAATTTAAAAATTTAAAAAGTAACTTAAGATTGCCTAATAGAGAGAGCATATTATAGGCCCTACAGTCTACGAGTATGTTAACGGAGATATTGTAAGAGTGCATGCACATAAATATGAAATGTTAATAATTAATAATACCTGTGTACATACACTATAATACAGTACCTGTTAAATTAGTGTTGTGGTATAGTAGGGCCTAGTTAGTAGTAACCAATATTACTTAATAATTTTGTATTCTTATTTAGATTTTTTTAGATTTTATACATGACGTGTCTCATACATCTAATTAAATAAATGTAGGCCTAGAGAGGATATATACGAAGAACCATGTATGAAGCCTCAGTTACACGAGGTGGAATCGGCAGGCTTTGAATTTAATACACAAGGGTAAAGGACAGTTACAATTTACGAAAATCCCTGACCTTTGATTCCATACAATTTGAACACACATCCCAGCCCATAAGCTTCCACGGACTGGTTCTAGATTTAAACAAATTGTTAACTTTTAGGTGTATCAAATTTACATTGACGTATTTGATTTAAATTGGAAGAAGGAACTGGAATGTACATAGGCTTGCAAGCAATACTACAATAAAATATTTTGAAATTATCTACACAGTTTAATGTAAGTTATTTAATCGTAGGCCCCTACATACAACTCAATATTATACAATTTGTGATATTAGTTAAATAATGTTGATAAAACATACTTTTTTATGCCATATAGAAATGGTGTACTGTACATATTATTGTAATACAAATAATAAATATAATTTCCCTCCCACAGGTAGGGATGCAATGATAAAACATTTACACACTCAAGTTTTCAAAATGTTTGGATTTTCTTGGAAAATTAAATATTTTTTTAATCCAAAAACATATTAGGTACATTGAACGGTTAAACCGTAAGCTAAATAAGGCATTTACAGAAACCTACCTATATAAGTTTGTTTTCATTTTAATACAGAGAATGGTGATTTTTTTATTGCACCTTAAGCCGTGTAAACAAAGTTTAATGCTATTTAAACACGTTTAATAAACTAAAAGTAATATCCAGTGTTGTTTATAGTAGCGCGCTACTTGAAATATGTTAATTTTTTTAGTAACGAGGACGGTAGCGCACTATACTTTTGAAAATGTATTTAAATAGCAAGTAGCAAGCTACTATAAACATGTAACTGTAGCGTAAAATTGAAGCGATTCTAATTTCGCAATATAATACAACTTACAAGTAAACCCACTGTTGCAGAAATGAATCATCATTAGTCATAGCCATCCCAAATAACAACTTGCATGGGTTTTCACTTTTCTCATAGGTACTTGGGTCGTCATAAAAGCGTACATATTTTTTCAATTTTTTGCTCTCTATAACTGTGTGACGGGAGAGATTGAGATCACTCTCCTTTCTTTTTTATTTCATGGCTAGCATATGAAAAATTATTTTAATTGAAAGGCCCGACCACTAAAGGGAAAAAATCTATAGGCCTATCTGTTTCGGGCTTATCGTCATCGAATATTGTGAAGCACCTACGGGTTTAAAATTTTAATTACATTTAATTTTAATTTTATTACTGAAACAAAATTATATTCTTATTTTATTTGATTAGATTAATATTTTTTCATGGTAAAAGTAGCTGGTGAACGTAGCTGTGAAGTAGTGCACTACTATTTTATAGTAGCTGCACAAGTAGCAAGTTACTTGAGAATAAAAGTAGCTTAAAGTTAAACTACTTTCAAAGATCAAGTAGCTGTAGCTGTGCTACTTTTTAAAAGTAGCTGAACAACACTGGTAAAGACAAGAAATTTAGGAAGACAACATGATATTTAGTAAAATGCAGTCTTGGGGAGGAACGCGTTCCTTTTTCAGGAACTTTTGTGGGAACGCGTATCTTTTCTTAGATCAGGAACTTGTAACATCAAAGTTACTATTTCGTGGGAACTTGGAACGAATTTAACGTTCCTGTATAAGTTCCTTTCGCCGTCGTAATCCCCTCGAATTCCAGTACCGGGTACTTGATATCGTAAACTGCAGTATGAAAAATATCAATGTGACATCTTGTGTTTTTGAAAATGGCGCCACCCTCGTCAGATGGCCTGGGACTTAAATAAATAAAATAAATAAATTTTTATTTAGAGTCTACCCACTCAGTTATATAACTGATTTTCAGTGGGGGACTTTAAATCAAAGCGACCAAGCCAACCCTGCAGGCCCCGACGCAATCGACGAGTGAGCGATAACCAACCAAAGATCGATATTTTTAATCGGAAATATAGCAATCAGTGGTATGGACAGTGCGAACACCCGCGAATCAACGCCAGAATCAACAAGGCCGATTCAGAACAACTCTGAAATTTATTATGTGCTTCGTTGCTAGGACGGCTCCAAAGTCACCGTTTACAAACTCCTAAGACAAGAACTGATGGACTTAAGTCCAAATCAGAAGTTAAAAAACTTCTGACTTCAGCGGGAATCGAACCCTGGACCTTCTGCATTGGAAGCAGATACGCTAACCACAAGACCAACGAGCCACACTTTAATATAAAGTAGGTATAATGATAAATTAACTCATTTCACATTTATTATTGTTTAAATCAGTGATGGTTTAAGGAACGTGAAAGGAACCAAGTTCCTTTGGAGGAATGAGGAACATTTCAGTTCCTTTTTTATTGAAAAGGAACGAGGAACGTTTCAGTTCCTTTTTGATTGAAAAGGAACAAGGAACATCTTAATTCCTTTTTAAGCAGAAGTAACTTAACTTTTCAAAGTTCCTTTTTGGGGGGAACGTGCCCAAGACTGGTAAAATGTTGGCTACAGTAGAAAACCAGATTCTTGTCGCCATCAATATGCTCTGTATATGGTCTAATAACTGTACGTTGCAAATTGAAAAAAAAAAAAAAAGAAAAAAAAAAGAATAAACTAGGAACACATATTTAAATATGCAATACTCTGAACTACCTTTTAACTAGTTCCTACCCTTCAAAACTTGAAGTTCTAGCGTACAATAAACCTTGTTCAATGAGTGAACTTTGGTTGTAATGTTTGTTTCAGACCACATTTATTTTATATTACTAGCATTCCACATGGGTTGGTGGGTAACGCAAGTAAAATTTGTCGTTTAAATGGACACGGGTGGCCACGATGTAATTTTGTGATGTGCATTTCAACCAGCATTGCAACTCACGTTGAACGCTAGTAAGCCTAATATAAAGTAGGTTTTTTGGAGGTTGTCTCTGTAAATAAAACAAAAACTTTTGTGACATGATATTCTCGTTTTCATAACACTGACTGGATCTCTATGTTTCCTTCACAATTGTCCTACCCGCAACATACCTAATTTACCTGAAAAGGGACATATTGCACCCTATAACAGGTTTAATTCCCACAGTAAAAATTAGAAACTTTCTATGTTTCAATGAAAATAAAAAACTGTCTTTAAATAATTAGTACTGTATATGAGTCCACTCATTTGTCAAAAACGTCAAATCGTAAATCCAGATTTTCATCGTGTATTCTGCCGTGTAGTTCTTGTAGGAAAGAATGTGTTTCTCTTCTGATACTAGAAAATATGTAGCATTTACTAAGTTTCTGACAGCGTTCGATAAGACACGATATTGACTGATGCGATATTGCCCCTGGTCCATTCACAATGAGAGAGAGGTCGGTTAGCATTGTCAGAGGGGTTGAACAAAGTAGGTCACTCAAGGGGTCTTGATTGGGTAATGACGTAGTGCATTGTATCTTTAGCTCATTCAGCTGGGTGGCATCACGAAGTATTAGCGTCAGTACACTTTGGTTTTGTGGATCAATTTTGTACCATCCAAGGCAAAGAGACTCGAGCTTTGTGAACATAGGTATGGAGTTTATTGCATTCATCCCATCATCAAAACTTTGATCTGAAAAATCCAAATTTAGAATCTTCAGGTTGGGACAAGATTTGCCTATAATGGAAATATCTATGCGATTTACGGGATGAAAGGGGTTGTCTATGCTAATGCTCGTTAAAGACGTACCTTTTGCTATCAGCAATTGGTTTATTTGACTTTGGCAACTAAACCCACGAAGTGTAAGGGTTGTGAGGCACAATGAACTGCAAGAAATAGCATTTAATATGTTTGAACCTTCATTGGTAGACTGTGAAACTAAAGCAATGTCGATGTCCACAACTTTCGGACAGATTTTAATTACACGTGGTATGTGACTAAACTTTGTATTACTCTCCTTAAGGTGTGTTAAGGCCAATTGATTGTCAACTTTAACTTCCGAAAGAAATTTTATCATGTCACCGCAGGAGAAGAACTTAAGTTTTGGTAGTGACTTAACAAAAGAACTGAGTTTTTCTGATAAATTATCTTGTTCGTCCCTCGATGTCGATGAGTACGCAATTATTTTCAAATAACTCAACTCTTTACACTTTGACAGATATAAGAGTTCGTCAGTGAATTCCCTAAGAACAGGTATGATAGTAATCGCTTTGAGGCTCTTGTAACATGTGTCAGCAATCGTCTTTAAAACTTCAATAGAGATGTTCTTCTGACAAATACGCAATGACACTAGGTTATCTAATTTTGATATTTGTTGTATGCAGAACATTTGGTAAAGCTTGTAATCAGCTGAATGTCTACTTAAAAGACCTTCAAAGTTTAACCGTTTTGTCATCTTATGCACAATTAGAGCATAGAAGATCCGTTTGTCATTGAGTAGACTCAAATTATCATGATTAGCTTTATCACAAATACAATCAAAGAAGGGTCTCACTTCTTTTAGCAAATATGTTTGCAAATCACTCACTGCCTGCTGGCATGGACAATTGTCAAAACAACCAAAACGCCCCTCTATGTTCACGCATGACTTGACGATGATGTCCATTACATTGTCGAACACCGTCGCCTGTAGGCTCTGGGGTTGTATGTGCGGTGCCATCTGAGCAAGCACAGGCAGACGTGAAACAAGATGTGACATGGGACTGGAACAAAGAACTTGACAATCACCAACTCTATCTTGGCTTTTCGTAGCTTCAAGGACAACAGAGAGGTGATTTCTCATGGTGGCCAGCACAATGGCAGCACAATACATGTGTTGTAAAAAAAAACTTGTCATCAAAATTAAATAAAAATTGTACACTTGCACAATAATACATAGGCCTACTAATAATAATTCTTCAAAACTTTTTTTGACAACATGATCAATTTCAATTCTCATAGATACGTTGTACCAAACGATCAGAGTAAATCTATGCTAAAAGTGGCCATACTTGCCCCGGTTGATCCTACATTTTTTTTGTTTTGAAATACATTTTTGAACAAATTAAAAGTAAAAGGGATATAAGAGACCAAGTAACTAAGTAGTAAGTAGTACTAATCCTACAGCGCAGTTTGAATTATATAATTCTTATATTTAGGTTCATTTCACATCTCAAAAGCTCGCACTCAGTTGTTGACGATTGCAGCTGAACAGTTGAAAATATCATTAGGGCCTGCTTACCGTGCCAAATTTTGCATGGATGTTAATTGAGTACCATTTTATTGATATCCACATTTAATTGCCAAGAAGTAACCTTAAAACTCATTGCGAGAGGGCCCTAAGTCCAAAACGTGAAAAAATGGGAAGTCCAAAACATAGATTTCAATTCAGGAAATTCCCATCGAACCGTTTATCTTACGATTTACAAAATTAACCTGCACAAATTAAAAAAAATAAAAAATTATAGATTTTATAATTTTTTATTCAAAGCTGATTAATTAATTTAGAAATGCGCGTACTGGATCTCATAAATTGATTCTTTAATAATAAAGTTATTATGAAATGGGAACGAACAAGGGAACGAAGAAGCAGACAGACTCGCGAAAGAGGGGAACAGGATGAAGCAGAACAAGAAGCCCCTATCCTTCAATGCCGTCAAATCTCATGTGAACACGGCAGTGAAAAACAACATCAAAAAGGTATGGGAGAAGGCAAGTAAAGGCAAACAGTGGCAAGGAGCAGTCACAAAAAAAAACAAAGTGGAGAAATCGGCAGACTGAGACGGCACAATTCAGATTGGAAACCGGTCATGACCTGCTAGCTACACACCTTCATAAACTAGGGATAACTGACTCAAGCACATGTACACTATGTGCTACAGAACAGCATACCAGGGAGCACCTACGTAGATGCCCGGTACTTCAAGAAATAAGAGACGCAATGCCAAAAGATATGGAGGAGGCAGAAGGAGAATCCTATCTCTACTGGGAAACACGGAAACGCATGATGGCCAAATAGGTCAATTGCTGGCATAAGAAGAAGAAGAAGAAGAAGAAGAAGAAGAAGAAGAAGAAGAAGAAGAAGAAGAAGAAGAAGACTTGAAGAAAAAGATGAAATGTGGTACCGATGGTAACCGTTTAACCGAAGAAAAAAAAACTGCAAACTGAGCGCCTAAGCTCGTCTCCGCACCAGCCTCAATGACTCGCTCTAAACACCCATATTTTTAACTTTATTAATAAAGCTTTCCAAATTACAACAAACACACCAAACAAAATGGATGGAGGAAAATGGAGGACAAAGTTATAAGGTGAAAACATTTTTGGTGAAATGTTTGAATAATTTATTATTGTTTTTCAAAGAAACACAATTTTATTCCTAGGCCTATAAAATATGTTTTAGAATAAAAGAATTCTTATGGAAAAATTGCAAGTAAAAATGCACATTTTTTACAACCACAAAAATTGTCACTTAGCTGGTTTGCCCTTCAATTATTCTTTTTTTTTCCTGTGCAGAGAGGGGCTTCTTCAGACATTCTTCTTTCTTGCTATCAAGTATAAAATAGCTTCTTTCTCTGACCTACTCATATCATTGGGCAGGGAGTCAATGTCAGTCTGAAGTGCGGCGCACCTGAAAAGGTGTGCTCTGTCTTGGGATTCGAAATTACATACAGTAATTTACAAGTGGTCGAATTGGTGGTGATGTTGAATTTGTTCAGATTTGCAGAATGTCATGGCCAGTTGCAAGACGGAACTGGGCTGTGGCAGTTTTACAACACCAGTTTTTGTCTGGCCCTTTTTTGATCTCATCCCACCAAGATTTCATTGTTGCAGTCTCTTCTGTGCTGTTTTTGAAGACCTTTTCCATGATCAAGTCAATCTCCCTTTTAACATGGTGAAATGTGATAGAGAGAGATGGTGGGTTATATTTTTTGGTGCCGCTTTTGGCTAAAAAGTCAGCTTTTTTCGTTCCCCAGAATTTGACAGTAGCTGGGGATCCACTGAACTTAAGCGTTCTGTCTTGTTGACGGTGGCTAGTGAAAGAGTTTTTGAAGAGCAGTCACATCAGGGTGGTAATTAGCTGCTTTTGTGACAAACTTTATGGCTGAGATGCTGTCGCAGAGGATGACAAATGGATGTTTGTTGAGCGGAAAAGTTGGCATTTCTGCAATTTTCTGGGCTGTCCTGGCAGGTGCTGCGACTTCAGCATCAAAGTGTGTTGCACCTGCGCCAAGAAGGGTGGCCTCCTCAAAAAAGAGGCAGTATACGCCGTAACCGGAGCAATTGGTGGTTTTATCTTCGGAGCCATCTGTGAAGACGTGCACCCATTCCCTGAGAGGGAAATGCTTTTTCAAGTGTACCATCGAGTATCGACAGAATTTTCAACTCTTCATCTATTAGGTCCAGATCTTCTTTTTTCTCAATTCCATACATTTTTTAATTAGGTGTAAGATGATTTGATGTGTCTGGAAAACTGGCTGGAGATGGGGCTTATATAGATAGCTAGATAGTACATTTTATTTCCATGACTATTTTTGGATGAGCGTAGCAAGCGAAGTGAGGATTCCATTTCACTACACTGGAGAAAAAAATCCAGAATGTTTTTTTTTCTTTCTGTTTGTATTATTGTGTCTGTTAGCACGATTCCGGTTAAACCGATACTCCAATTGCGATGAAATTTTATGGAGGCCTTCGAAATCTCTGAACCAAGAACTGCCACATTTTTTAGCGCAATCGAAAAATTATTTCTCATGAAAATCGCAATTTTACGATTTGTTTTTATTTTTGAAAAATTTCTTCGACTTATAACACCTAGGCCTACATGCTTTATCCGATTGTAATGATTTTGTCACAGAACCTTAATTTTATGAATTAATATATTCGTGTGAAATTTGAGCGCAATCAAAATATAATTTTTCACGAAAATCGCAATTTTACGTTTTTTATTTTTTTATTTTACATTTCTTTGACTTAGGCCTATAAAATTTTATGAATTTATATATTCGTGTGAAATTCGAGCGCAATCAAAAAATTATTTCTCATGAAAATTGCAATTTTACGATGTTTTTTGATTTTTAAAATTTCTTCGACTTATTGAGCGAGCGTAGCGAGCGTCTCCAGTCTCCACTTGACTCTTATGGCTCGAATGTCTTTTTTTTCTCTCTCTCTCTCTCTGTTAGGCCTACTGCTTCGGTACAGGTCGCACCGTTTCTCTGATAACCTGAAATTTTGCACACATGTACATACCACCTATGCGGGTTGCTGTATACTTTTTGAACAAAATACGATCGTTGGTTATAAAAAAAATTTAAAAAAATGTTCCGATCGTTATGAAATTTTGCAGGGTCAATAAGTACAACATCCTCTTCTATTTTACAAATTTTCAGCTAAATCGGTCAAGACCTTAAAGACTTATTGGTATGTAACATTATGGGAATGTCGTACTAGGGGCGTGTTGCACGTACCGGTGCTTGCTCAACAACGCGACGGGACTTTAGCGTTTTCCTAGTAACACCTACATGCTTTATCCGATTGTAATGATTTTTTCACAGAACCTTAATTTTATGAATTTATATATTCGCGTGAAATTTGAGTGCAATCGAAAAATAATTTTTCACAAAAATCCCAATTTTACCTTTTTTTATTTTTTTATTTTACATTTCTTTGACTTAAGCTATTCGGCACCAAAACGACATGTAGATCGCAGCACTGGCGGCCCGCTACGTCACAACATGGCTGGCGTAATTGTGATTCCGGGCTGGAGCGTATATGGCGCTAACGTGTGTCAGTCACGCCGGTTATGACAATTCGGGGAATACTTCCTATCTATTCACTCTTATTTACCTATCTCGCACACGCATTAAATAAGATGTATATTTTCATCTACGGTTTGCATTTTTTATGCTCTTTTACAACCACAAGTAGGCGTAATTGCGTACGTAGGCCAACTATAGCCAAAATTGACCTAGATATACCTTCCTATTCCTATATTCCTGAATGGGATAGGGGTGAAATGTAAAATATTATAGAATAATATCATCATAATAGCTAAGTATATTATTATGTTTGAGCGTAAGAATATCCAGAAAATAATTCATAAGCAGATTATTATTTATTATATAGTAGTAGTGTAGGGGAACATGCTGTACCTTGGACATAGTTGTACCTTGGACCATTCAAGATATCTCTGCTATCTTGTGGTAAAAAAAATAGCTAAAATTTCTAGTTGTCAATTATGCCACTAGGTGTCAGACTATACCAAACTGGAATGGTGGTAGAAAACCTAGCATCATTAAAAAAATAATTTGTGTTTTCAACCATTCAAAGTAAATATTTTGCATGTTACTATTTTGCTTTTTAAAGCCTTGAATGATATTTTACTGCTAAAACACTTTATTAAGTCTGAGAACCATGTTTTGATGTATATTTATACCAATTACATAAAACAGGCAACTTAACCTCAAACTAAATTGGAGGGAAATCAAAAAGTTACGTGCTTGGTTGTACCTTGGGTCACCTTATAGTAATGTACCTTGGACCATGTCCAAGGTACATTTAACATGGCATTTCCTTTACCATGGTAGGCCAATTCGTTTTGTTTCTTTAGATAATGCCACGAAGTAAAGAGGGCAAGGTAAGGGTGAAATTAGTGGAGTTGGGGAGGGGGCGCAAAGCGCCGTGGGGGAAGCATAAAATGCATTGCCGTTGTCAGCTAGGCCCCCCCCCCCCAACCCCACTAACCTACTATCCACGTTTTTTTGGGGGGGGGGGCTAGCTGACTACGGCAACGCACTTCATGCTTCCCCCCCCAACCCCCTAACCTACTTTTCTTTTCGGGGGGGGGGGGGGTCTAAGTAGCCTACCGAATTTTCTTTTTTATATTCTATAATTCAAAATGGCTGGCCTTAATAATATTTTTAGTCAATAGAAATATAACTATACACTCCCACTCTTTAAATATGAAGTACTAACAAGAAAGAAAACATTAAGTAGGCCTATAGGCCTATCCTTCAATTTTCTATGTAATTTATGTACATAATTCAAGGTATAAATTACATGGTCCAAGGTACGAATTACATGGTCCAAGGTACATCCTATGCTGTACCTTGACCACTTTGTAAAATGGTTAATTTATAGCAATAATTGTAAAGTGCCATATACAATAAAATCAACAAAGTTTGTACAAGACATGTTCTAGCAAATACAAAAAAAATAAACCAAAATCATCATCTCATTTCTCCAGAAACCATATAAATGTAAAAAGTGGTCCAAGGTACAGCATGTTCCCCTATTGTGTCCTACAGTCCTACTACTATAAGTAAAGTTGCCCGCCAAAATTAGTATTGGTCCAAGGAATTACCAAATTTGAATTTAGAATGTTAATTTTTTAAAGTGAGAGGAGTCTGTTCATTGTATCAACAAATATTTCACAACAAATTGATTTAACACTGAGTTCAGCTGAAGTGCAAGGTGCAATATTTAACATTTTCCCGCGGTAATGCAATTACAATAGTACAACTTGTATTATTTTCATTATATTCCCTGAAAATGTCAATAGATTAGGTCTACATCTATGCTAAAATCCGGGTGTTGTCAATTTGTAATCATCGACAAAGTGTGCCTTATTTTTAGCGTGATAAAAACGCACTGCAGTGTAGTAATTTTGAGGTAGCCCATCACTTACGAAACAAATTGAATGTAGGCCTATGTAGGCATGTATGTGTAACAATTGGGAACGGTGTTATAGCCTTTTGACATAGACATGAATTAAAATTAGACGGGCAAAAAAACAATTAAATTAATTAAAAACAACGATTATTTAAAAAATTAACATAAGTAAATAAAATCTATCAAACACAACGGGAAAATTCAGTGGGTGACACCACACTGTCATCTGACTAGGCCTGTATGCAGACCTGGGTAAGTTACTTTTGAAAAGTAATGAAATTACATTACTCATTACTTCAGCCAAAATGTAACTAAATTACTATTTAGTTACTTTTCCAAGAAAGTAATGAAATTACGTTACTTTTTCTGAAAAAAAGTAGTGAAATTACTTTCAAAAATTACTTTTTAATTTAAAATGTATCTGACGAGCGAACGAGTATGACGCAAGTGCTTTGTCTGCCGAAGGCGGGTCTCAGACAGGGTGTTATCCACGCCCACACTTTAAAACCAGCGGAGGCCTATCACAGAGATATTGTAGATATCGACGTGTATAGTAAATTATTGATTACGCGGGTGACATCTATCGGCGAAATGTTGTAACTACACTACAAGTGTAACAATTCGACTATCGATTTATTTGACACAGACTTGAATGTTTGATGTCAAGTAGATAATTACGTCGTCAACGGCGCTCGTCATAGGCGGAAGTAAACATGGCTAGGTTCTGAAATAAAAACTCGGGACTAGAAATCTCTCGATCAGACCTACGAAATGTCGGAAATGCTGCATGCACATGCACATTGTTCAAGCGGGCGATACGTAGAAAGGCAGCAGGCGCACTGGCCCAGTGACTGATTTTGATACCCAAAGGCGCGGGCCGCGCGGCAAAAGTAGGTAACGCGTTACTAAATGCCAAATTACAATGATAAAAGTAGTGAAATTACTCTTCCGTTACTTTGAGAAAATTGTAATTAAATTACTGGCTCGTTACTGAAAAAAGTAATTTCGTTACAGTAACGCGTTACTTCCGTTACGTTACTACCCAGGTCTGCCTGTATGTTTTTGGACTTTATCCCTGGACTTAAAATGTAAGAATAATGTTTTTAGTAAGTAGTAAGCCCTACCGAAATTTAAATTGAGATCACGATTATTTAAAAGTTGTTATTTAAGTGTAAAGAGTTGTAGGCCCTTTTTTAAAAGAGAAATGTAGGCTAATGCTTAAGGCTATTCCACCGCGTTTTTTCCTATTTTCCAAAATATGCACCAAGTTAAAATATAGTGAATGGCTTTGAAACATGGCAAATTTTAGAAATCAAAAATATTTTTTCCAAATTTTTCTAAATCGGTCACGGCAATATAGCCACCTCAAAATAATTTCAAACTTCAATTCGCCAGGGCACACCATTCAACGTACGGTGTTGTGCTTTGTGACATAATTTTTTTAACTGTTTTTCCTATGGCCCTGACTGAGAGAAAACAGATTTATTTTAACAATTGCTTCCAGCAAATTTTTCGTTTGGCGGTATTTTTAACCGATTTGTACCGCCAAACGAAAAAAATTCGCAGGAAAGACAATTGTTTAAAATAAATCGGGTTTTCTCTCAGTCAGTCCCAAAGAAAAACAGTTGAAAATAATGTCACAAAAGCCAACACCTACGTTAATGGTGTGCCCATGGCGAATTGAAGTTTGAAATTATTTTGAGGGGCTATATGGGCCGGTGTAACCGGATCAGAAAAATTTTGGAAAAAAATTTTTTGATTTTCTAAAATAGCCATGTTTCAAAGCCATTTCACTATATTTTGACTTAGTAGCATATTTTGGAAAATAGAAAAACGCGGTGGAATAGCCTTAACCATCCGAGACATAACCCTTGCGTCAGGTGTCCACTTTATGGTGCACTTACAGGCCATATTCTTTCATTTAAAATGTGTTTTCTTGTGATAACCATAGCACAAATATTTCTTTGTTTTATTTCTAACGTTCAACATCCGTAAACAAAACGTATCAAGCCGAAAACTCAACTTTTTATTTACATCTACACGTTCTTCCACGTTATTTGCCGCCGTGTCTACCCGAGTGATCACTACTGCTCGGGTTCTACGTTTCGCCAACAGGGCCGCGCTAGTGTGCTTTTTGGTGCCGAATAACACCTACATGCTTTATCCGATTGTTACGATTTTTATACAGAACCTTAGTTTTATAAATTAATACCGGTACATTGGTGTGAAATTTGAGCGCAATTGAAAACTACTTTCTCATGAAAAGAGCAATTTTACGCATTTTTTCGTTTAAAAAAAAATACGCTCATCCAACAACGCGCCTGAAAAAGCGTTTGCGAAGCTTTCTAGTTTACATAGGACATACAAGTAAATAAGACATAGGTACCGGTAGGGTTGCACAATGTCAATTGACCGGTCAAATGACTGGTCAAATACTTTTGGTCAATTGACCAGTCAATTGACTTAAAGATAACATGTGTATATTGCATTTAAAACTTAAAATTATTTGAATTTTTATATTTGAATTTGAATTGTTATGTAAACGATAACATTTCTTTCTTTCTTTTTCAATTAAAAATGTTTTAATTAGATAATATTTTATTTTAATTATTATTTATTATGTAGTTATATTATGAATTATAATAGACAAATAGAATATAATAGCTTCTGGGTAAGCTGAAGCTGAATCGGAGAAAGGGACTGATGACAGCATCGACGATGATGATGACGATGATGATATGCCACTTTAATATGCATTTAACAAGCTTTTAAATAAAAAAAGCTTTGGTCACCACAACATTTAAAAAATAATATACTAATTATTTAATAAAATAAAATTTATGATTTTTTACATTTGACCGTCAATTGGCCGTCAATTGGCCAGTCAATTGACCAAATTTGAATTTGACCGGTCAAATCCCATCCCTAGGTACCGGTAACTTAAAGTTAGCCTACTTGAGTTGGCCATGCACACTTGCCCTCTCCGCATAATCTTACGAAAGAGGTGGTGCACAGTTTAAAATTTGTTGTAGGCCTACCTATTAATGTTTGTCTTTATCATGAACTTGTATTGGGTTGGAGCACGTTTGCCTTGTCGCGTGTAGAGACTTCCAACGCAAATGTTGGCATTGGCCCATTTCCCACGACAGATTCAAGATTCAAGATTCAATTTATTCATTCAATCAATACATGGTAACAGACATAACCCCTCTTGGAAGAGATGGAATGAATAATCCTTAGTACCGGTAACTATTATGTTCATTTCTAGAAATCAATCCAGAAACTAAAAATTCCATCCCAGCAGTTTTTTATTTTTTTCCTGGATTGATTTCTATAGGCCTAAAAACAATTACATCTACGGGAGTGTTTCCCGATGAATGAAATTGAGAAATTATGTTCATGAATATGATTCACGTGATAATGATGGAAAATAAATTTACTAATAAGTAAAAGTAGAATTTGAAAAAAAGCAAGTTACAAATGAGTACCGCAGGCTAATGATAATGATATTGATAGTATACCCTATATTATTTTACAATAGTAGGCCCTATAACTGGAGAAGAGAATTGTTCGATAGGGTTTAATAAAAAATAAAAATTGTAGGCCTATTTAGAGTCTGCCCACTCAGTTATAACTGATTTTTTTTTATTGATTTACATTGGTGCAAGATAATGGTAGGCTTACAGATGAAAGTAAGAGACATAACAATATGGAGGCATAACTAAAAAATAGTGACCATATTATGTTACAATGTTAGTTGACTTTGAAACAGGTGATATATCATTGCTGACTTTCTAGGTGCCCGTTAGGGCGCCGCAGCCAAGCCGCGGTGCACTACACACTCAGGCACCTTAACAGCAAGCAGAGTTGGGGTGATTTCGAGGTGTCACCCAGCCATTATGAAACGTGATGTGAACTTGAAAACTATCAAAATCGAGGGGATTTAGGTAGGTACCCGACAACACATGCCAAATTTGGTTGGCGTACGAGCATTCCTTCTTGGTGAAAATATGACTTGAAACCAGTGGCGTGGCGAACATACCAAATCGGAGCCCAGGCACCGATACCAAAAGGGGTGGGTGGGTGGTCCCCCAGGGACCCACCCACCCCTTACTTTTTAATGAAAAATAATATTTTATATACTTTATATGACTATTTTAATTGTTATAATCACACCTACTGAATTGTATGGCTACAGCTCTTTTCTTACCTTAGAGTGTTACTGGACTGTTGTAAAAGTTTGTCATGAATCATGATTTTTTAGTAAAAGTGCAGACAACATGCATGATGGATATTCATCCAGTAGTTCTCAACTCAACTAATAACAGGTGGCAATTCAACAATTCTGCTAAATGAATAGACACGTTCGTTATACTCTAACTTATTTCATTTGATTGAATAGATTGATTTGAGAAATTTATAAATTAAATACAGCTGGTGGCATGGAGGAAGTCTAGAACATTTTCGAGTTTTCTGTTTTAATTTTTAAATTACCGTCTTATGTATGATATGAAGCAGGATTATCGACGTCGTGAATGCAATAAGAACATTCTTGGACCTATTTGAATTGAAGTATTTCCAGTACAATTTCTAGATAAAAATGCATTGATTTCAATTAAATCGAGACAGTAAGTTTGTCCGTAAAAGAATAAAATTGTATCTTTTCTCTTCAAATATTGCAAACAAAGTGTTTCTTCAAAACTCACAGATTTGTACCAAATAACCTTAAATAATCATTTTCCCGGGGGCAAGCCCACGGAGCCCGTAGTTTTCATTATTATGCGTTTCAGTAGTTTTCCTAAATCCCACATAATGGCTCTGCCAATAAACGGAGAAAACGAACAAAATAACCAAATTGATATCCAAAATGCACAGATTTTCTAACGATCTAGGACATACAATTTCTTTTCAAATGGGAAGGCCCCCGAATTCCTCTTGTAGGTAATAAATTCTTCATTGATTGCTTTCATAATGTGTATTTTTTTCCAAATTCTGGCTACGCCCCTACGAGGAGGCGAAGAGGAATCACACACCGTTGGCTTTATGAGTTCAACAATTAAAACATAAGCGCAATCTGTTCAGCGATTCGGCTGATTTTTATAGTTCACACTAGCAATCACACGCACAGAGTCACAGAATAAGCGCCGTTTATCTAGAATAATAATCCTCATTCGCTTTGCTTACTGTACTCGTCTAATAAAATCATATTAATTGCCGGTAAAAAAGCACCAAATCCATTCTAAGATGACCAAAATTGAAAAAATTTCCTGCGGGGCTAAACTGTGGAAGACTATAAAAATGATAAACCGTTGGTTTTATGAGTTCAACAGAGAAAAAATTCAGCAATTTGATTAAAATTTCATAACATAAAAATGAGGCTATCAACATCTATAAAATCATATTAATTGTTGGTAGAACGCACCAAATCCATTCTAGGATCATCAAAATTGAAAAAATTCCCTGCGGGGCTAAACTGGGGGCACGCCCCCAGACCCCCTTGTTGCCCACGAAAGTAGGGGGTGGGTATAGTTCAAATATTGTAGGCACCGATCACTCTTAGTAGTTCGCCACGCCACTGCTTGAAACATGCTCAAAATCACTTTAAGGACGTTAGTTACTACTGGCTACTACTACTACTACTATCTAATTCGTCAGTTTCAATTGCCCAGCAATTCTGACCAAACGGGTGGGGCTACAGCGTTCATATTTTACATGGACATTAAGGTACCTAATAGTGATGTAATTCCCTTTGAAAGAAAAAGTTTTAAAAAAATTGCTGGAAGGCTTCCAAATAAAGGTTTTAAAATAAGCCTTATACAGGCATTACAATCAACAAGTAACTATAGTTACGTGACAATAATCGCCTACATTGTTTACAAAAACCATGTCTTTGTACCACTAATATTTTTTCATTTGTTAATTCCATAGCAATGGAACTTGAAAAAGTAATGAGATCCCACACATAACAAAAACTTGTAAAAATACAGCCAAACCTTACACACTCAAAAGAAATGAGATCTAAAAAAAAGGGCCAAGCTCATCTACTCTTCCACATTTGCGCATTCTTAATTCATAAACGTAGTGTCCCGTAACAACACCCTTGAAAAGCTTGGCAAAATAGAATTTGCATGACCGTTAAAATTAATTAGAAAAAAAGAATTTGGATGAACCATTACGTTTAAATTAATAGTTGCAAATTCTATTTTGGCAAGCTTTTCAAGGGTGTTGTTACGGGACACAGTACGTTTAGGCTATGAATTAAGAATGCGCAAATGTGGAAGGGTAGATGAGCTTGGCCCTTTTTTTTAGATCTCATTTCTTTTGAGTGTGTAAGGTTTGGCTGTATTTTTACAAGTTTTTGTTATGTGTGGGATAGCTAGAATAGGCCAAATTGTTTATTATTTATAATTGTTTATTATTTACATGGAGAGGTAGTCACTAACTGAGTAGAAGCTGTTTGCTGTGAGATATATTCTTAACTTGTGTTTGAAGGAGGGCAGGATGGGGGAGGTTTTGATGTTTTCTGGGAGCTTGTTGAAGAGGGTGGAGGCTAAGTACTCGGGGCCTAGTGCAAAAAGGTGGTGGGGCGGCCTATGTAGTGTGAAGGATGGCTCTTGTGTTGTGGCAGTGCACAGACGCATTGAGAGGGAAGAGGTTACTATTTGTGCAAACAAAGATTGAATTCTAAATTATGGCCATCAAGGGTAGGGCCTATTTCAACACTATCAAGTTCACCTGCATAATCATTTATCACCACCATTTATGTTGACCCTTCAGACAATGTGTCGCCTCTACCAAACCTTTTGTCAGCAGTGGTTATCGTAGTTCGGGCGTGGGCCTCCAGTTTTGTGCGCGTTTAATTTGTTTGAAAAATGGAATGTTTAAACGCTGTCTTTAGAATTTGTATCTTTACGATTGTGTGTAATATATTATAACCTTGGTATCCAAATAATTTAACCTAGGCCTAATTTCTACAACCATCAAAATGAAGTAGACTTCGGTCTATAGTCCTTGGCCTACTAGGGGGGATGGGGCGCTGTCCGAAACGCGTTTAAACACTTTTAGCGTGCTGGGCTTGGTCTGAGAGCTATTGAAAATGATAGGCCTAACCTCAAGTGTTGCGAGCACGCTGAAGAAGGCCGAGGTTTTAGTTCTAGCATCTAGTTAAATTAGTTATTATGGCAAAGTTTTCAAAATTAGATTAGATTCAACCTTTTGACACTAAAGGCTTAGGGCATAGAATGAACAAAAGTGTTTTGCCTTTTTTGATAGGCATATAGGCTTACATTTAAATCGGATATTTGTTCAGATAAGTAGGGCCTAGGCTACCCAATCTTATGCCTGTTGTGTTTAAGGTAGGCCTAACCTAATCTTTATGCTTTGCCTGGTACGAAACCTAAGGCGTTGACGATTATTTGGAGTGCTGGAGAATGCTAGAACCAAAGCTTTTCAAAAACTTTCGAACCGTAGCCTAGAGGCTAGAGGGTAGCCTACCTACATGGAGTTGCACTGGGCTCAGCTGAGCTCCAAGCCCTAGCCCGTGTGGGTACTTCTTCGTCTAGGGGGGTCCAACTTTTATATACACTGTAACGGAAAGGATTTCGGGTGCGCTCTTATCGATTATATCCTAGAACTAGCGCGGCGCACTGTAGCCAGCGGAAAGTTCGGCTAACCTAACGAAAGTACACCTTTAACATAAGTAGTAACAAGGCAATATAGCAGTGTTAACAAGGTGTATAAAAGTTGGACCTCCCTAGCCGAAGAAGTGCCTAGCTGGGTAGGTGAGCTAGACCTAGGCTAGGCCTAGGCTTATCCAAGGGAAAATTGTGCTTTATATATTTTCAACTCACCATTAAAGCAAAGGCTCAGTCTTGAAGACCATGTGGACCATAGAGAAATAAAGCAGGATGTGGACGGTGATACCACAAACTGATCATAGACATGTCAATTCAATGTCAAAAAGGGTTAGTGTTGTTTGTTATGAAGGTTGCAGGTTCCAGCTTGCGCGTGCGAATTCCACTTTACGTTTTGCGCGGTAAATACAAACACCTGCAAACAGTACCAAAGGCTCCATTCTTGGCCCACTTATTCATACTTGACATTAACGACTTACCCAACCACCTCAACGTAGGAAACTTTAACTCAGTATGTGGATGACTTAGTCATCTGATCACTGTCCCCAAAAATAGCAATGCAGTCTTTCCAAACCTTCTCAATAGCCAGGCATCCAACATGTAAACATACTGCTCCTCAAATCACCTGTCACTTGCTATATCTAAAACCAAATATCTCTTTTTTCCACTCCAAAAACTTATACCTTCCTCAAGCCCTTATTTTCGAATAAAGGAAGGAATCGTATCTCGCTCAGACAGTGTAAACTTCCTGGGTCTAATAATGACTGAGACACTTGACTGGTCCAAGCACACTGACAAAGTATCTTCAAAAATGAACAGTGGATGCTTTAGCTCCGTAAACTAAAGGCAATAACGTATCCACACATTCTCAAAATGGTTATTTTGCCCATATTCATTCCCACTTAATGTATGGAATTCTCTTTTGGGGTGCGTCAATCAGGCTTCAAGAATATTCTTGCTACAAAAGAGGGCAGTAAGTATTATTGCAGGGGTTTTAAAGCGAACATCATGCAGAGAATATTTCTCCAAAATTAGGTATCCCCACTCTACAAATGTTCTGATACAAGTAGCTTCCATATTTGTCCATGATAATGCAGAAATCTTCCCTCGAAACTCCACTGTCCATACTTACCATACAAGATCCCAATCATCAATTCACATTACATCACATAATCAAGTAAATTTTCAAAAGGACCAATGTACTTAGCCTCAATAATATTCAACAATTGCCCCTCCATGTTATAAATACAGTAAATGATACTAGTTTTAGAACTAAACTTAAGGCATTCCTACAGGAAAAATATCTTTTACAATCTTGACGATTACCTTAATTATTCCCATTCATTACGTCACCCACAATGATCAAATGTACCAACAATAATCAATCACTAATGCTAACTATTACTATAACTTACCATGGTACCAGGGATTAGATTATATTACATTATATTACTTAGTATTATTATTAATATCATTTACTGCATATTACTATTAATTTTTTTTTTTACATTGCCTAATTTATACTGTTGTAAATACAATTATGATGTAAACTAGCTATAGTTATTCACACTCTCTCTCTCTGAGAAGTATATCTTACCTAAAATGTATGATCAAAGTGAATAAATAAACTAAACTAAACTAAACTAAACTATCCATTTTTGAACACCCCGCAAAAAACTGTTTTTTTCAGGCGCGTTGTTTGATGAGCGTATGTTTTTTTTAACGAAAAAAGCGTAAAATTGCGATTTTCATAAGAAATTATTTTTCGATTGCGCTCAAATTTCACACCAATGTATAAATTCATAAAATTAATGTTATGTGAAAAAATCATTACAATCGGACAAAACATGTAGGTATTATAAGTCGCAGAATTGATTTAAAAATAAAAAATAAACGTAAAATTACGATTTTCATAAGAAATAATTTTTCGATTGCGCTCAAATTTCACACGAATATATTAATTCATAAAATTAAGGTTTTGTTAAAAAAATCATAACAATCGGATAAAGCATGTAGGTGTTATTAGTCGAAGAAATTTTTTAAAAATCGAAAAAATCGTAAAATTGCGATTTTAATGAGAAATAATTTTTTGATTTTGCTCAAAAACGTGGCAGTTCTTTTTTTTAGTTGAGAGATTTCGAAGGCCTCCATAAAATTTCATCGCAATTGGAGTATCGGTTTAGCCGGAATCGTGTGGACAAACACACAAAAATACAAAAAAAAGAAAGAAAGAAAGAAAGAAAGAAAGAAAAAAAACATTCCGGATTTTTTTCTCCAGTGTAGTGAAATGGAATCTTTGCTTCGCTCATCCAATTAATTTAATTTGAAATCTCATTTGCACATTTCTAGCTTACATAATGACAGTCACTTGTACAAGTGCAAAAAAGTTTATGTTCCGGTACTGTTGAAGGTGGAATAGGCTCTAGGGTAAAGAACCTGAATCGTATCTAAATAAAGCGGCGTTAGGCTAGGGGAGTTCAAGTAGGGCCTTTATAAGTTATTTAAGACAGGAGCTAGCATCATTTTCTGGTGGGATTTTTCCAAAAATACAAAGCAAGTGTAGCAGAAAGGTAGAATAGGTAGGTACATTTACGTAGTTTTCTGCGCACTTTTTACAAAATTATGCTAAAGCTATAGACATGAACGTGATCCGCAAAAGCCACCAAGCAGATATGTAATACACGGTTGTTGGGGGGGGGGGGGGGGGGGGAGGGGGGAATTTAAGCCCTCCGATCTGGATCGTGAGGGTGTTTTGTCCCCACCAAGAGGAAAGTGCAAAAGCTACACACTATAAACTACTGTATACTTATGGTACGTACCATATTGCAACAAAAATTAATTACTAGTAAATAGTAGTGAGCTACGGTAGGTCTAATAATTACATTATTGCTATCCATTGCCATTTTCTGCTTCTGGTAGTATCAGCACAGATAATAGAGTACTATGTTATCTGTGGTATCAGCTTGGGTTTCATGCCCAAATTTATTCACTTATTTTCTTTACCCCCTTGACCATATCTCTTTTAGTTTTAACATCTTCCCAGCTTTCTCTTGTTGCCTGAGTAGGTCTCCTGCTAAAGTCTTACCATATTTTCCTCGGTCTCCCTCTTCGTCTTCTTCCTTCCAGTCTCCTTATATGTACATTCTCTTTGGCATCGCTTTCCTGTTATTTGTTTTGTAGGTACACTGTATTGTCCTGAATATAACCCTACCCTTTATCATTTTCCCTTACCAGCGGTCTGATTCTGTAAAATCGTTATGGAAGATAACGATCGTTATCCGGCACTTTAGCGACTATTTTGCGTGTCGACTGATTCTGTAAAAATGATATAACGATCGTTACGGTAGCGATCGCTATGATAACGAGAATGAAAAAGGAGTCGCTATGCTATCAAGATACGATAAATGGCGGCCGTAGCGACTATTTTACAGAATCAGGTCGATAACGATAATTTATAACGATTGATATTTCATATCAACCGTGATCGCTATCGCTATTATAGCGACTATTTTACAGAATCGCACTGCAGGTTATATATGCATGCTTATGCATAGTTTTTTTTTATATTTCAACAAGAAAAGTTAGGGGTTCGGCTTATATTCAGGTTTAGCTTATATTCGGCGCAATACGGGTAAATCTAAAAAATAAAGGTCCTTTCCATCCACACAAACGTATAAATTAATATTCTTAATATTAATACTAAATGTAAGTTCATCAAGGGCAAGAGAGGAAAATAAGATCCAGGATAGAAGCAGAAAGAAGCTCCTGATGTACACCATCGACCACAATGAAATAAACGGGTCTGGGGCTCTTGTATCTACTATACCAAGCCCAGCCCTTGATTTACTTCTGGTTAAGGGTGTACACACAGTAGGGAGTGGGAAGGCAAGATATTTTCAATTTATAATCTCGTGTAATATGTTCTGTGGTAACATACAAGTTTAGTTTTATCAAAATTTTAAATGGATGATGATTGATTAAAAAGTAGGTAATACTAATAATATTACACCATTGAAAATAATAATTTGTGAAAGAATTAGCACATTACATTTATGAGTAACATTTTCAACAATGCCAATCCATACACAAGATCGACAGAACTTGTTAAACTTTAATCTTGATTCCTTTCTTGACTCGTGCTTTGATCCCAAAGATCTCGCCGCCGTATCGCTCAACCTCCGTACGAACATTGCGCACCTGGATTAAAAATAAAAATTATTAAAACATAATACAGTGTGCAGATAGCCTCTTAACTCTAAAAGCTATCAAAATGCAGTTATTATAGGGAATATTCCACTTCCGTCAAATACTGTACAAATAGATTTTTTAGAAGAAGTATTTCGTCCCGATTACAAATATGTACTTTGTTTTTCCTTGAAATAATAATCCAATAATTTATAGCCGTTTTAAAAACAGCATTTTTTTAATATTCTGAGAGCGGCAAAAACGACTACGACGTCAGAACTGTGACAAACCAACGCCGTCTGGATACACATACATACATACATCCAGACATTCATCCAGATGGCGGTGTTTTAACAAATCAGCACCTAGCGTAGCCTACAGTAGTGTAAACAGATGGAGGACATTTTACATTTAGCGCCTAGCCTGAAAACGAGAATAGTTGACATTGCAATCAAAAAACAAAACTGAAACAGTCCTAGGTCTAGGCCTAGGCATAGCAAATTATTTATAGTACAACAGTCTAGGCCAATCGTTCCTACATAGGATACAGGCCTTGATATGTGAATACTAAAATTACTCACTTGACAAGCCCTAGGCTTAGCATGCCAACCCTAGGCCTGCACGTCTGTGTTCTGACACACATCCCGCACAAAAACCTTACTTTGATGACTAATTATTAATTAAAGCCTATTGTAGATAAAGAATAGCATGATAGTCCTAGGCTGTGCAAAAATTCAAGACAAAATGCTCATAATTCTTTATCACAATGATCTCGCAAAATCTCCTGTCACATACAAAAAAAGAAAAAGAAAATTCGGTGAAAATGTATATCGTTTAAATGGCTGTGGAGTTGTGTTTGTTGTTGAGCGGATGGACGAGCACCGCCGTCTGTATGTAAATATGTACAAATATATGTACATTTGGTTTCTAATTGGCCAAAGATGGCGCACATTCGTTTTTGGCGTGCAAACTGGGGGTCAAATTTACTTCTTGTTTAAATTACACAAAATACATTTTTTTTAAATAAAAAAAATGCAGTGACTATTAAGACATAATATATAAGAATTAAAATAAAATATAAAATAGTAAGTGGAATATTCCCTATTATAGTGAATTTTTTCGAGAAAAAATTATAAGGTGCTGAGCTTGGCCCAACTCAAATGCATGCACTCAGATAGTGATAACTATATTAATTTATTTCTGCTGAACGGTTGGTAGGTAATATCATCACCAAATTTTTCATTAATGTTAATAAGGTACTTTTCTATTGATATCCACACTTGGTTGCAAAAAATGAGCCATAAAGATCCATTGCAAGACATAAGTCCAAAACGTGAAAAAATTGAAAATCCAAAACATGGATTTCAATTCAGGAAATTCCCATTAAACCGTTTATCTTGCGATAAAACCAAATTAACCTGCGCATTCACATTGATTTAAACGTTGATATCCAGTAAGCAAATGGGTGTTAAAAAATCTGTACACTTGGAATAAATTCCAGAAATTCACTAAAATTGAGTAAAATACGGAGATTTCACAAAATTCTTATTCAAAATCAATGAATAAATTAAGAATAAGTGTAGGCTTGCACTGGATCTCATGGACGATTCTGTATTAACGTTTGTGTGAAATATGGTGCTGATGTTATCAACCGTTTACCCGGAAAAAACAGTAAGCTCAGCGCTTAAAATCGTCTCCGCGCCAGCCTCAGTTAAAAATATATTGACCATAACACAAACCGCGATTTTTTTTTTTTTTTTAATTTGTTATTGACTTATTGATAACATATTTGAGTTCTGGGACCCAAGTTTTGAAATAAGCGTTTTGATAAAAACGTCACTTTCATAACGTCACTTGATAACGTCGATTTTTGTGGTTTGAATGAAATGCTAGTTTGAATCTTTCTACTGACGTTGTGAGATAAACTTGCTTTGCTGTTCTTCCCGTCAGCTATCTCTCCCGCTAGCCGAACATTGCCGAACTCTGGACCAATCAAATATGAGTATTCTATGCTCCTACACCCAAACACCTCAGACAAAGATAGGCCTACTATACATATTACATGTTTTTCTAAAGTCTTTGCATTTCCTTGTTTGTTTACGTTCTCCCAGCGCAGTGCCGAACATAACCTATAAAATACAATCAACATGCATTTGAACAGCAAGAAGATCTTATTTCATCAATACACGTTTTGAATCTGCAAAAACTCAACGTTTCATAACATAAAAATAACAAAGATGCGTCGTGGAAATAACTCGCATGCATGCTAAAAGGTAAATAAAACGCGAGGTGTCTGAATTTTGACAAGAGCTAGGGGCCAAGGCGGCCCTAGGTCCAAGGCGCTAGGCCTAGCCTATTAATAGGCTTTCGACTAGGTAGCCCTAATTTGATGTAGAGCCTAGGCCTTACCCTAGTGTGGGGCCATGAAATCAAGATTAATTAGTTTATTTTTAAATTGAAAATGCCAAATACATCGTAATAGCCTAGCACCAAATGCCAAGTCCCAAGTGTTCGAATTTAACCACAGCCTTGTATAAACATGCATAGGACGAACGAGTATATTATATTGAGAGGGCGTAACGTCAAAAAGCATCATCCCACGCATGTCCCACAAGCTATTTTCTCGTGGGCAGAAAAAAGACGTTGTGGGACGTCAAAAAAAGAAGTTTTGATTTCAAAATTAGCTTTTTGAGGAAATCGACGTTATCAGACCACGTGACCACTCAAAACGTCGAAAAACTATCGACGTTTTGATTCAAAACTTGGGTCCCTGGAATGAAGGCTAGTTCCCTAAATTGTAATTGTTGGTTTATAGTATTTAGGGGCCAATCGGCTGGGTTACTTGATTTGGATAAAAGGTCGCAGGTTGAGAAAGAACATGATTATACAGTAAGACCTCAATTATCCGAGGTGGATGGGACCGAGCTATGCTTGGATAACGAAAAACTCGGATGATATAGACTTTCTTGTTAAACTGCAGCAGGGCCCTAGTAATATGAAAGTGATATCTCAAGTGTAAAACTTGTGAAATACCATTAAAAGAACATAAATATAAACAGCCTCTTAGTGATGACATCGGCTGCCGACTGCTTTGCTGATAGAATGAATGTGTGATTTCGTTATCTTATCTCATAACATTAACGACTGCCTTGCTGATTGAAGGAATGAGTGGTCTCATTATCTTATCTCATAGTCATAACGTAAATAAAAAAAACAACTCCGCGAGAGTCTTGGCCTAGCCAATTGACTAGTGAGGTGATACGTAGTTCATGGCTTGGGAGGAGGAGGAGGGGGGGTACGGGGACGGTTATCTCCGTGTCTGTCATTGACTGGATGTCCCGATGCAATGTTTATTTCTTCATAATCATAGTCAGCCTCTATCATGTCGTCTTCAAGGCTATATTTTGTCTCTTTCTCTTTCTCTCTCCCTCTTTTCTCTCTCGTCCACCGTCTTTGAGCAAGGTCGCGGCGGCGGCAAGCACTCACAAAGACACTGGCTCAACTTTCTTTGGCACCCTACCCTCGACCCCCGCCCCCAACCCCCCTTACAACTCACGGGCTGTGCAATTCTTACGTGACACGTCATTGTAGTAAACAGCATACTGCATGACATTCAGATGTAAAGAACATAACATTTCGGTCTAATTAAAAAAGGAAAGGGCGCCTGAAACCAGCTCGGATAACACGGAATCTCGGTTATTCGGAGCTCGGATGAACGAGGTCTTACTGTAGAGTGTCAAAATGAGAAATAATTGATGGGGCTATTTTATTATGTTGAGTTGTGCCTTTTAGACTCTTGCAATCTGTGAGACAGCTCTGTTCATATTAAGAGTTTATAGCCGTCTGTATGTAAATATGTACAAATATATGTACATTTGGTTTCTAATTGGCCAAAGATGGCGCACGTTCGTTTTTGGCGCGCAAACTGGGGGTCAAATTTACTTCTTGTTTAAATTACACAAAATACATTTTTTTTAAATAAAAAAAATGCAGTGACTATTAAGACATAATATATAAGAATTAAAATAAAATATAAAATAGTAAGTGGAATATTCCCTATTATAGTGAATTTTTTCGAGAAAAAATTATAAGGTGCTGAGCTTGGCCCAACTCAAATGCATGCACTCAGATAGTGATTACTATATTAATTTATTTCTGCTGAACGGTTGGTATAGGTAATATCATCACCAAATTTTTCATTAATGTTAATAAGGTACTTTTCTATTGATATCCACACTTGGTTGCAAAAAATGATCCATAAAGATTCATTGCAAGACATAAGTCCAAAACGTGAAAAAAATTGGAAATCCAAAACATGGATTTCAATTCAGGAAATTCCCATTAAACCGTTTATCTTGCGATAAAACCAAATTAACCTGCGCATTCACATTGATTTAAACGTTGATATCCAGTAAGCAAATGGGTGTTAAAAAATCTGTACACTTGGAATAAATTCCAGAAATTCACTAAAATTGAGTAAAATACGGAGATTTCACAAAATTCTTATTCAAAATCATTGAATAAATTAAGAATAAGTGTAGGCTTGCACTGGATCACATGGACGATTCTTTATTAACGTTTGTGTGAAATATGGTGCTGATGTTATCAACCGTTTACCCGGAAAAAACAGTAAGCTCAGCGCTTAAAATCGTCTCCGCGCCAGCCTCAGTTAAAAATATATTGACCATAACACAAACCGCGATTTTTTTTTTTTTTCAATTTGTTATTGACTTATTGATAACATATTTGAGTTCTGGAATGAAGGCTAGTTCCCTAAATTGTAATTGTTGGTTTATAGTATTTAGGGGCCAATCGGCTGGGTTACTTGATTTGGATAAAAGGTCGGAGGTTGAGAAAGAACATGATTATACAGTAAGACCTCAATTATCCGAGGTGGATGGGACCGAGCTATGCTTGGATAACGAAAAACTCGGATGATATAGACTTTCTTGTTAAACTGCAGCAGGGCCCTAGTAATATGAAAGTGATATCTCAAGTGTAAAACTTGTGAAATACCATTAAAAGAACATAAATATAAACAGCCTCTTAGTGATGACATCGGCTGCAACTCCGCGAGAGTCTTGGCCTAGCCAATTGACTAGTGAGGTGATACGTAGTTCATGGCTTGGGAGGAGGAGGAGGGGGGGTACGGGGACGGTTATCTCCGTGTCTGTCATTGACTGGATGTCCCGATGCAATGTTTATTTCTTCATAATCATAGTCAGCCTCTATCATGTCGTCTTCAAGGCTATATTTTGTCTCTTTCTCTTTCTCTTTCTCTCTCCCTCTCTTCTCTCTCGTCCACCGTCTTTGAGCAAGGTCGCGGCGGCGGCAAGCACTCACAAAGACACTGGCTCAACTTTCTCTGGCACCCTACCCTCGACCCCTGCCCCCAACCCCCCTTACAACTCACGCGCTGTGCAATTCTTACGTGACACGTCATTGTAGTAAACAGCATACTGCATGACATTCAGATGTAAAGAACATAACATTTCGGTCTAATTAAAAAAGGAAAGGGCGCCTGAAACCAGCTCGGATAACACGGAATCTTGGTTATTCGGAGCTCGGATGAACGAGGTCTTACTGTAGAGTGTCAAAATGAGAAATAATTGATGGGGCTATTTTATTATGTTGAGTTGTGCCTTTTAGACTCTTGCAATCTGTGAGACAGCTCTGTTCATATTAAGAGTTTATAGGAGGATATCTTACCTGTCCCTTTCTGCGTATAAGAGCTTTCCTGTATTTGTTACGGTTCTTGACTCGAGGATTGCGTTGCTCCTTCTTGCGGTGAGGAGTGAGGCCCTTGTTCTTCGCAATCTGGTAGGTAATACCCCGCTTGACAGCTTCCTCCGTCCCACCTTCTGCTGCAGGAAGAACAGTTACCTCGATTATAGCATGAATTCAAGACTATAGAAGGCAGGCATGCTCATTGCATCAGAATTCCATTTTCCCAACCAATTTCAGTTACACATATTTGATAGGCCTAGGCCTACTCAATGTAGGCCTACATAAAAATTTAATAGTGCATTTACTTAAGAATGAAATAGGAAGGAAGAGGAAGGAATAGAACTTATCCATAAATTTATTACAGTAAACTAGAAAACGCTCAGTTGGACGCGTTGATAAGCGAGCACGTGCTATAGCTAGACCCACATTGCTCATTTTTTTAATTTGTGACGTTCGCTGTCCATGGGGCCATGTTTCCAATATTATTTATTATTGTCAAGGTATTTGGGTAAACCCGTGGGTAAACCTTTACTTTGTGGATAAAATCCACCGCCATCTAGAGGACCTTGACATCATTTCCTTGGGAAAACTATTTTAACTCTTTGCTTACAAATAAAACACTGCTCCCTCGATAGTATTTTGATTACTAGGCCAACTAGGTGGCAGTGCATAGTGGCCAGAAACCTTGTGCGACTTTTTGTTGCCATGGTAACGTTACTTTTGTTAAAATGTAATTTCCATCTACACTACTTATCGGATCAAAATAAAATAAACATCTTCGTGACCAGACGGACATTCTAAATGATTTGGCCACCTCAGATTTTGTCGCCGTTTAGTTTGAAAAAAAAAACTTTCGATTAACTTTAATGTAACTTTGTAACTTTTTGAACGATTTTGCCACAAAACTAATGGCATTCAATCCAGATCGAAGCTTGCGGATGGTCCAAATTTCAACTCGATCCGAACCTCCGTTCGAACGTTATGGCGAAACATACAAAAAAACAAAACCAGTGACTATTTTTTCCGGCCGAGTCAAATGGAAACGCTCGCTTCGCTCGTTAATCATTAAAATTAAAAGCAAATTAAATTACATTTTCGAGTACTGGTGAGCTCTTACTATTTAGATTTGTCAAAAGGTAAAATAAAAAAAATAAAAAGTCTGCATTTTCCAACTGGATGATAAATGTTGAAAATGTGCTACAATATGGACGTACATTTATCCATTATTACTTTGTTATCAAAATAAATTTCCAGGTGATATCGATAATTGAATGATATGTCACTCTTAGCCCAGCGGCCCTATTAATACTAGTATTAGGTATTGAGTTAATGTCAATCATCAAAGTTGGCACACGTACTTCTCCATTTCCATTAAGACTTCTAAACTGGTATAGCGTAGATGTGCCCATTCCACATCAACATTGACTAGGTGTTGTGGAATAATAGACATACATTTAAACACCCGTTGCTGTTTATATTTTAAACTTACCCTCATCAATTGTTTGGTCATCAACCTCAACCCCATCTTCCTCATGGTCATCATCGTCTCCATCATCGTCTTCTGCAACGTCAGCAAATGATACTGTATTTGTTTTCGAAATTTGTGCATTCTGTGATTTCAATGCAGCTTTTACAGCTTTGCGATCAGCTTTCTTTGACTTGGATTTAGTGGATACTTGGTCATCGGATTCTCCAACACCTTCTTCTACTGCAGAAGATGCTGCTTTAAGTAACTTCAACAATTTCTTAGTAGCCTTTCTATAACACACAAAAGTAGAACAAGGTGCTTGTCAATTACCGGTAATCAATTTATTGAAATTGTTCCACCAAATGAATAGGCTATACTAATCTTATGATTAGTTGACTTTCAACTACCTATTTTAAAACCAAACATTAAAACTAGAATATTCCTATGTTAATACCGTATTGTTCCGAATATAGCGCGATGTTTTTTTCCGAAAATACAATCTCAAAAACAGCACTCGCGTTATTTCCGCGCGCTTGCATTTGAAATAGCGCCTGAACATAGGCCACGCCTCTATACAACTCCCGCGCATAGTCTGCTGCGCTTCGCCCCGCCCACCCACTCGAAGCCACTGAACTCGGCCGAACCTTGGGCGAAACTGTCTGCTAGTCGTCAGAATCCTTAGCCGTGATCACATCGTGACCTAGCTTGACCTACATAGATTTTGTTTGTCGGGGTTGTCTATCTACGTTGCTAAGAGCTAAGAGTCTACGTAACGTAATAATGAGTGATGAAGGAGAAGATGAAATGGCTCAAGATGAACAAATGAAGACTGCTGATCGCGTGGAAAAGAAAGGTTCCTCTGCCTTACAAATCAGCAAGGGATTGCGAAGGAGCTAGGCCTAGGCCTACGACCATAGATACTAGGGCCTAGTATAACCCCCACCCCCCACCCCCCCCCCACGACGTAAACATTGAAGACCAGGAATCAGACTGGTGAACTGTGGTTGACATGTGAGCTTGTGCTTGGCCCTACCCTGTAAAAAACCATAGGCCTAGGCCCTAACATTGTTCAAAATGTTTTGTTGTAAGTGTTTCATGTACATTTTAATTTTCTTTGATTTTTTTCTTTTTTCTTGAAATGATTCTGAAAAATTGGGGGTCGTGTTATATTCGAGGTCGTGCTTTATTCGGAACAATACGGTACAATGCTGTTTCATGTGTGTCAAAACACAAATTACTAGCAATAACTAAACAAATGAACAAATCTAGCCTAAATCAACACATCACACACAAAGTCGTCTTACACTTACATAACATATGCCATAGGACAAGGAGTAGAATTACAAAATGTTTAAACTTATGTGATAGTTTAAATGTGTACGCCTTAAGTATTTTTCTATAAAATTAAACAAAACAAATTGTCACTAGGCCCACATAAAAATATGTTAATGCAATTTAAAGAATTAAATGATTTATCCACCTCTACAACATACCTGGGAGGCTTTGGTGTAAGAGGCTGGATATCTTCCCCTTCTTCCTGCATTGCGAGCAACTGGTCACACTGTGGACGCACAGTTTCCGTCCATAACGGCTCTAGTTGTTGCAGCAGTTGGCGATACTGAACCAATCTGCGTACAATCGGGTGTGACTGAACCTGTACTCGACGTGCCTTCATCAGAAGGTAGTACAATATGTTGGTACAATAGCTGAAGCATTTGGAAAAATGTATAAATTATTAGTAAATATGTATTTTTAAGTAATTTTAAGCATTTAGATAATATTTGTCTAGGCCTAACATTTATGCTTGCATTTACAGTATTCTACTAATGATAAATAATATCAAACATCCAGTACCAACATGAGCCGGGGTCGAGGGGTGACGCATCACCAATTTCTTGGGCTACGATCTGTTCTTAGTGCTTGCTAGCCAGGCTTAGCACATCAGTCTTCCTCGCTGTCTTTTATGACGGGCATTTCGACAAGCTCTCTCCATTTATTTCTGTCCTCCCAGAGCCTTTCTTTGTTAATCCTTTTCCATGATATCCCTCTACCTCTTGGATGGTCGAGTCTTTGTCCCCCCCCCCCCCACACACACATGTACTGGCACAAATCAAACCAACAGACATTTTGTCCGGATTTTCTAGAAGTTACACGACTACCCTTTGAAGCCCCATCTCCAGCCAGTTTGCCGGACACATCAAATCATCTTACACCTAATTTAAATTTGATAGAATTGAGAAAAAAATAAGATCTGGACCTAAAAGAGCTGAAAATTCTGTCAATGGCATACTTGTAAAAGTACTTCCCTCTCAAGGAATCGGTGCACGTCTTCACACATGGTTTCAAAGATAAAACCACCAATCGCTCCGGTTATGGCGTATACTGCCTCTTTTTTCCTCCTCCTCAACACCTCTTGGGGCAGGGACAGCAAACTTTGATGCTAAAGTCGCAGCACTCGCCAGGGCAGCCCAGAAAATTGCAAGAATGCCAACCTTTCCGCTCGCTGTGACAGCATCTTAGCCATACAGTGGCGGATTTAGGACATAATCATGGAGGGGGGGAGGACAATTCGTGTGTGCATGTACAGTTGGGAGAAAGGGACTGTGCACGGGTGCACGGGAGGTATGGGGGCAGAGCCCCCCATTAATAGCGCTGCAGGCGAAAATTTTGAAAATCAGGTTTTTAGAGTGCATTTGGTGCGTTTTAGAAAAAAGTGGTGGGCGGAATGCAATACCGAAACAATGTATTTTGTGTGCGTCAATTTGTTTTGTCGTCATGTCGAGCTTACAATTTGTGGAGTGGAAACTGCGGCAAGGCGGTCAAATAGTGCTGGAAAGCTAATAAAGCGGCATTTCTGGTTTTGTTAATAGAATATATGTAGGGGTTACACTGATTAACTTGTACTCACCTGAGCCACTGGAGTACCCCGTTTTATCATCCTATAGGCCTACACACTCACTTCTCGTCACAAAACATAGAGCGGAGCTGGCCGCTGACTCATCAACATACAATAAACCAGACAGTTCACTGAAACTGACAGAAACCAACCAAATCAGCTACTGCCAGCCCTTGTAGCTCAACAGGCCGTGCCCTGCTGCTGCTATTGTCAACACAGCATGGCTCAATTTTGCACTCGCCACCCAGGCATCAAAGGCTGTAGCTTATGCCTATACGTAGGTGATACCTAAGAGTCTTGGACGTAGGCGGCACCGATCGTGCACAATCACATCCCGATCCAACACACAACTTCACTTCCTCTCTACCGCCCTACGTGATTATCATACTTTCTAAGGTGGCCTTTTATACATACTATTGTTATATATGCTGTTTGCTACGCTGTTTGCACAATAAAAATAATAAAATAATATAATTTTTAAAGAATCATGGGGGGGGGGGGCGATTTCTCCCCCTCTGTATCCGCCACTGCAGCCATTCAGTTCATCACAAAAGCAGCTAATTACCAACCTGGTGTGCTGCTCTTCAAAAACTCTCTCACTAGCCTCCGTCAACAAGACAGAATGCTTGAAGTTCAGTGGATCCCCAGCCACTGTCAAATTCTGGGGAACGAAAAAGCAGGCTTTTTAGCCAAAAGCGGCACCAAAAAATATCCCCCATGACATTTCACCATGTAAAAACTTAAAAGGGAGATTGGCTTGATCATGGAAAAGGTCTTCAAAAACAGCACAGAAGAGGCTGCAACAATGAAATCTTGGTGGGATGAGATCAAAAAAGGACCAAAAACTGGTCTCGAAAACTGCCACAGACCAGTTCCGACAACGTACTGCAACACCATCTGAACAGATTCAACATCACCACCGAACCGACCACTTGTAAATTATGTAATTTCGAATCCCAAGACAGAGCACACATTTTCAGGTGCGCCACACTTCATAATAACATTGACTCCCTGCCCAATGATATGAGCAGGTCAGAGAAAGAAGTCATTTTATCTAGGTGCCCGTTAGGGCGCCGCAGCCAAGCCGCGGTGCGCTACACACTCAAGCACCTTATACACCAAGCAGAGTTGGGGTGATTTCGAGGTGTTACCCAGCCGTCATGTAACGTGATGTGAACTTGAAAACTATCACAATCGAGGGGATTTAGGTACCTGACAACACATGGCAAATTTTATTGGGGTACGACCATTCCTTCTTGGTGAAAAAATGGCTTGAAACATGCTCAAAATCACTTTAAGGATGTTAGCTACTGCTAACATCTAATTCGTCAGTTTCAATCGGCCCGCGATTCTGACCAGACGGGTGGGGCTACAATGTTCATATTTTACATGGACATTAAGGTTATAGTAATAAAGTCTCTTTTGAAAAAAAAAGTTGAAAAAGTTTGCTGGAAGGCTTCCAAATAAAGGTTTTAAATAAGCCTTAAACACTAGGCATACAATCAACAAGTAACCATAGTTACTTGACACTTGTTGACGGTATAAGCAGAGTTAGGCGGGAAAGTGCGATACGTAAACAAATGGAGGACATTTTAAATTTTGCTTCTATGTGTGAAATGAGAAAAGTTGTCATTATACTCTCATAAAACAAATCAGAAACCGTCCCTGACCTAGGCCCAGATGTAGAAAATTATTTATAATACAACAGTGTAGGTCTAAAGTTCCATTAGGCTATAGGACTAGATAAAATTATTACTTACATTACATGTTTGACAAGCCTAGCCAACCCTAGGCCAGCACAACATAGTTCTGACACACTTCCCGCACAAATAACTAGTTTTGATTACTAAAAGCCTAATGCAGATAAACAATAGTATGATTGTCCACCAAGGCTATACAAAAATGTTCCGAAATAATACACATATTCTTTTCTTTTTAGCCATGTTGAGCCATGATCAAAGTCAGCTTGCTACTACACACAATGTCGAAGCAAGGTGTCGAATATGAGCGTGATCATCTGTTTGTTTACATAATTGCAACAATCAAATCATTTCATGCAACTCGTCTTTCGATTGGCCCGCGTTTATGAAGGCACTGCCATCTAGAATAAATATAGAACGTTTTCGAGCTCTTGTCTGGATTTCGTGAACCTCACCCCACGTAAATAACAGCCCATGACGTTTTCCACGATACCGTTCAAGAATACCAATTCCTTCGAAAACGAAAACGACTTCGTTTTCTAATTGCGTTTTCAACTCATCTCCCACGAACTCAAGAATTGGGGTCCAGTCCTTATACCGTCGTTATACCATGGTTATACCACCTATACCCAGGATGTACATGAATCCGGGTCTAGATATTTTACATCCTTTTGTTATTGCTAATACCATAGAAATTAAATCAACTTTGATAAAATTATAATATTTTAACAAATAATTTTACAATGGAACTTGAAAAAGTAATGAGATCACACAGATAACAAAAACTTGTAGAAATACAGCCAAACCTTACACACTCAAAAGAAATGAGATCTAAAAAAAGGGCCAAGCTCATCTACCCTTCCACATTTGCGCATTCTTAATTCATAAACGTACAGTGTCCCATAACAGCATCCTCGAAAAGCTTGGCAAAATAAAATTTGCATGTTATTACGTTTAAATTAATTAGAAAAAAGAACTTGGTTGAACTATTACGTTTAAATTAATTGGATGAGCGAAGCGAAGACTTCAATTTCACTGACCCCCAAAAAATTTAGCTCGGGTGTTTTTTTTTTTGTTTGTTTGTTTTTCTGTCTGTTTGTTAACTCTCTACCAGGCAAACGGCATATCCGATCTTGATGAAAATTTGAGGGGACCTTCGAAATCTCTGAACTTAGAGGTGTATTGTTTTTGGGTACAATCGAAGAAATATTTCTCATGAATATCGTACTTTTACGATTTTTTTCGATTTTTAGTGCGATATTTTCGTGACATTTGGGCCGATTCTGACCAAACGGGTGGGGTTACAACGTTCATATTATACATGGACATTAAGGTTATGGTGATGTAGTACCTTTTGAAAGAAAAAGTTGAAAAAGTTAGCCGGAATTCATAGAAATAAAGCTTTTAATATAAGTTTTTTTGATTTGTATGCGATATTTTCGTGCCATTTGGGCCAATTCTGACCAAACGGGTGGGGCTACAACGTTCATATTGTACATGGACATTAAGGTTATGGTGATAAAGTACCCTTTTGAAAGAAAAAGTTGACAAAGTTACCCAGAATCCATAGAAATAAAGCTTTTAATATAAGTTTTTAACGGTAAATAATAACAAATTGACAAGTAACAATAGAAACTTGACAACAATCACCTACAATGCGTGGGAAGCAAAACAAAGCAACAAAGCACTCGCAAAAGTAAAGATATCCCACGCAGACTAAAAACTTTAAAAAAAGCTCATCCAACAACGCGGCGGGACTTGAGCGTTTTCCTAGTAATCGCAAATTCTATTTTGCCAAGCTTTTCGAGGATGCTGTTATGGGACACTGTACGTTTATGAATTAAGAATGCGCAAATGTGGAAGGGTAGATGAGCTTGGCCCTTTTTTTAGATCTCATTTCTTTTGAGTGTGTAAGGTTTGGCTGTATTTCTACAAGTTTTTGTTATCTGTGTGACACTGGATAATAGCAAGAAAGAAGAATGGATGAAGAAGCCACTTTCTGCACAGGAAAAAAAATGTTTAGGCCTATTTCTGAAAATAAATTGATTGTTTCAAACAGCCTCATTATTGGATGAGCAAAGCGAAGACTTCAATTTCACTGACCCCCAAAAAATTAGCTCCCGGGTGTTTTTTTTTTGTTTGTTTGTTTGATTTTTTTTTGTTTTTTTCTGTCTGTTTGTTAACTCTCTACCAGGCAAACGGCATATCCGATCTTGATGAAAATTGGAGGGGACCTTCGAAATCTCTAAACTTAGAGGTGTATTGTTTTTGGGTACAATCGAAGAAATATTTCTCATGAATATCGTACTTTTACGATTTTTTTCTATTTTTAGTGCGATATTTTCGTGACATTTGGGCTGATTCTAACCAAACGGGTGGTGCTACAACGTTCATATTATACATGGACATTAAGGTTATGGTGATGTAGTACCTTTTGAAAGAAAAAGTTGAAAAAGTTAGTCAGAATCCATAGAAATAAAGCTTTTAATATAAGTTTTTTGATTTTTTGTGCGATATTTTCGTGCCATATGGGTCAATTCTGACCAAACGGGTGGGGCTACAACGTTCATATTATACATGGACAGTCATTAAGGTTATGGTGATGTAGTACATTTTGAAAGAAAAAGTTGAAAAAGTTAGCCAGAATCCATAGAAATAAAGCTTTTAATATAAGTTTTTTACGGTAAATAACAAGAAACAATAGAAACTTGACAACAATCACCTACAATGCGTAGGCAGCAAAACAAAGCACTTGCAAGAGTAAAGATATCTCATGCAAAAAAAACTTTAAAAAGCTCATCCATCAACGCGACTAAAAAAAGCGTAAGCGAAGCTTCGTAGTTAATACATAACAGAAATAAACTCAAATAATTAATAACTAGGAAAACGCTAAAGTCCCGCCGCGTTGATGGATGAGCTTTTAAAAATGTTTAGTTTGCATGGGATATCTTTACTTTTGCAAGTTCTTTGTTTTGCTGCCTACGCAATACGCATTGTAGCTGAATGTTGTCAAGTTTCTTTTGTTACCTGTCAATTGGTATTATTTTAAGTAAAAAACTTATATTAAAAGCTTTATTTCTATAGATTTTGGCTAACTATTTAAACTTTTTCTTTTAAAAGGTACTACATCACCATAACCTTAATGTCCATGTATAATATGAACGTTGTAGCCCCACCAGTTTGGTCAGAATTGGCCCAAATGGCACGAAAATATCGCACAAAAAATCAAAAAACTTATATTAAAAGCTTTATTTCTATGAATTCTGGCTAACTTTTTCAACTTTTTCTTTCAAAAGGTACTACATCACCATAACCTTAATGTCCATGTATAATATGAACGTTGTAGCCCCACCCGTTTGGTCAGAATTAACCCAAATGTCACGAAAATATCGCACTAAAAATCGAAAAAAATCGTAAAAGTACGATATTCATGAGAAATATTTCTTCGATTGTACCCAAAAACAATACACCTCTAAGTTCAGAGATTTCGAAGGTCCTGTCAAATTTTCATCAAGATCGGATATGCCGTTTGCCTGGTAGAGAGTTAACAAACAGACAAAAAAACAAACAAAAAAAAACAAAAAAACAAAAAAAAAAACACCCGAGCTAAATTTTTTGGGGGTCAGTGAAATTGAAGTCTTTGCTTTGCTCATCCAAAAATAATGTAGGTAGCCTACTGACAAGACTCCTATTGGTAGGCCTACTATTAGGTACTGTATTTTTCTATCTAGCACACTATGTATGTCTAGCCTAGGCTATGTGCCTTCTGGGAATTGGGTTACCCAAATCCTGTAGGCCACAACTATTACATTACAACAATTTGAATAATCATAGTGTCCTAAGAATCGATTCCCAAGAATTTCTTTAAAAAATTGTATGCAGGGTTACTTTATTTCTCCGTTCACCACACGTCATAGAACGATGTATTGCACAAAGTTGCTTTGTCGTCTGTCAACCGAACCGCCTGCTGTTGTGCGCGATCGGCGTCTGGCGGGGAGAGGGAGAGACAGTAGACATATGGTTCACTGGTCTGCCAAAGCAAAAAACATAACGCGCAAACGTTTATACTATCGAGCAACGAATCGATTCCTACAATTTGTGATCCCTAATCCCAAGTGAAATGGTATGTACCTAGGCTACATGCAATTGCAGTTAGCAGTGTAGCTACATATCAGCAATTGTTAATAGAGATAGCAGTGTGAGTGGTTTCACTGACACAATGGTTTGTTAAAAGACAAATTTAAAGAAATCCGCGATGCAAAGATGATCCAGATAGCGCTTATCGCAGTTTTTTTTTTTAGTACCCGAAGGACGCTCAAGCAGCACTATAGATATTTATAATTTCATAGCCACAAAGATCGTAAAGGCAAGCTACATTATCCAGTAGGCCTAGGCTTTGTATAATATACATGGGTTGATGTGCAAACTAGGCTAGCTAGTCCTTCCTGGCCTACGCCCACCAAGCTGTCACAGTCACAATGTCACATCGAGTTTGATGAGGTGACGATTTTCTTTTCTTAACTTTATCATTCGTAATGGATCAAAAATTGACTTGGCAAGAGATTATTTCATATTTAGGTAATGGTATAAGCATATAGTTGAGGGGGCGCTGTTTTGCTGCAAGGCAGGCAATTTGGGCCGATGTAAACACATCGTGGCGGTGTTGATGTAAAAATTGATGGACAATAGAACAGACCTACAGTCAGCACCACTACTCATGTACATTGCCATCTATATTATGGTGTGTTAAAAAAGATAGAAGATTAAAGAAGGCTGTGTTCTAGCTATAGTGCTGCTTGACGAGTCCTCCGGTAACTAAATATTTTGAAGCTTTTCTCTTTATTTTCTAGATGGCATTTGTGTTCCTTTGCGTCGCGGATATATTATTCTCTATAATTTTGTACACCCTTTTTATTCTTACTTTAAAGTCAGATGGTATCGCGTCTTAATGAAGTCAGTAGCTGGTGAAGGTGGTATTTTACCCTCTTTTATCAGGGATAGCACAGGTTCCAACTTCTCGACAAGTTCCTGCATTTGAGCTGAAACATTTTAAATATATACAAAGTACAAACATAAATTGATCAGAGCACAAGTTACCGTTTTCACAAGCATATAAGCCACCCACGCATAGAAGCCACACCCTAGTTTTAAGGGTGCCATTTAAACTCTTTTGTCAACGCACATAAGCCGCAGACCAAAATGTTGGAATAGATGTATAAATAGTGAAGAATAATGATTGTGTTAGCCAACTCAAACAGAGACAATACGGGGCCTACAGGGTTGGTTTGGTCGCTTTGATTTACTGTCCCCCACTGAAAATCAGTTATATAACTGAGTGGGTAGACTCTAAATACAATTTATTTATTTATTTTATTTCTTTATTTAATGCGTAGTTTTATAATTTTTAATGGTTTGCCACGATTTCCCTTCTCCCTGTCACAACCAAGCGGAATCAGTTGAAAGAGTGGTCTGCAGGGTTGTCTTCCAGGTAGGCGGAAATCTTTTGTCAGCCAAAAAAGTGGCCTGTTCATTGTTTTATTTTCGTGTAACGCTGGCATCATAATTTGAAGTTTAAAATGCAGTGCGTTACGATTCGTGACAATTATGAGTGAGCGGAGCGGAGCGCGAAAACTCCACCCGCCTACATGACGACCTTACCTCTTTGACTGCCAGCGAGTTACTTACTGAAGAAGGCGAGACGAGAGAGAGAGAGAGAGAGAGAGAGAGAGAGAGAGAGAGAGAGAGAGAGAGAGAGCGGTCGACCAGTAGCCTTTGATTTGGAGGAGGAGTACTGAGTGTGTTCGCATCGCTTGGCTTCGCGTAAAATGACGCAGTATTGTTGTGTAAAATAAAATGTCTAGTAGCCAGTGGCATTGTATCGACCCGATGATGCGTGGACAATAGGCCTACTGCGGTATGGCCTAAGGTATGGCAAAGCCCACATAGCAACCTTACAAAGTGCACGCTGTTCAAATATATACATATTGACGTAAAATTGACTATTTTTTTCACGCATGGAGATAAGCCACAATCGGTTTTTGAAGGGACCAAATTTAGAAAAAAAGTGCAGCTTATATATTTGTAGATATGGTAGCCTAGGTTATTGGCCACACATTGGATATTATTATTAATAACTCTTGAGCTCCCCACATACTTATTTGCTGACATGTGTTTATGCATTGTTGAAGTAGCCTATCCAAGCAAGCAAGTAGTTACTCTTGCTATCTTAATGGTGTTTGTTTTCCAATGGTTGCATTCAGTGTTGGGTCAGTTCTTTTTTAAAATGAACTTTCTAAAAGTTCAGTTCACAGCTCAAATAATGAACTTTTAAAAAGTTCAAGTTCTTTTAAAACCTAAAGTTTTGAAAAGTTCAAGTTCGTCTAAAATATGAACTACCGGTAAGTTCTTTTAAAAGTTCTTTTGTAAAAAAAAATCACTATTTTAAAAGGTTGGCGAGAAATGAAGAAAACATTAAGGTCGTGCGAGTATCACTTTTTCAAGTCGAGTTCGAGTAGTTCTCAAATCTTCAAATCTATAAGTTGTTTTTGTATTTATGTAGGCCCTATCTAGGCAATCTAATTACCAAATTAATTTTTTGCTTCAATGCATTCGCATAGCCTTTGCAAGTGGCCAAAATAATTCACCATTACTATACCCATTTTACTAGGTACAAGCTAGTTAAATTCAAATCTGTCTACACCTCCACAAGTGCAATATTAAATCATTTAAATATCGGTACTTGAAGACACAACTTGTTTTAAATTATCCGAATGTGCTTAATAACTAACACATACTAAAGCAACTTGGAGCCCCCCCCCCCCCCCCCCCCCCAACAAAGTAAGGAGCGAGCTACACAACTATTATTGATTATGTTAAGAGTTCCATCTAAAATATATTCTTGCATAAGCTACTGCAGTCTAACGCGTAATCTACTGTCAAGTGTCGACATAAACATTGGAAGCTTCGAGCTGAGACCTTGCTTGATAGCCTATCAGTGCTAAACTTTATTTCTCAATGGTTAAACTGATGAGCTGACATGTAGAGTGCTTGCACAACCGACCAGCTACTGTGACAGTCGCAAATAAAAAAAAATGCTAGCCACCCGGGAAAACTATTCACAGATGTTATTTTCGGTAACAAAATGTTTGGAATTGATTTATTATAATAATAAGAAGAACAATACGAGGGTCAAGATGGGCGAGCCTACTCTACACCCTCTGGTGGGTCCGTGTTTCCTTGTTCATAACAAGTGTGACTCCTTGTCCTGCTGGGGGGGCCTAGCAGGTGATGAACCTGTTAGACCCTACTCGTCTTTTCCTTCAACCTCTTCATCTGCAGCCAAGAGCTATTATAGCACGTGTACCTGTGCTATAGCCAAGAGCTTGCAATTTGTAGTCTTGTTTCCTTTCGTTTTCGAATCCCAGTCACAATTAGTAGGGCAGCCTCTCTCGTTGCCACGGGTCTTGGTTCAAATCCAGGGTAAGACATGGTTCTTTTGTCGCCCAAGCACCAGAGTCTAGGAGGGAAGCCCCCTCACTGGTTGTGCTGTGTTGTGACTTTCCACCCTTCCTATCTCTAACCTTTTCTCTTTGTATGAATGAAGAGACACCCTTGCCCAGCAACAGCAGGAGGGGCAGCTTTTCTCTTGTTGCCAAGGGTCCTGGTTCGAATCCAGGGTAAGTCATGGATTTCTTGTCTCCCGAGCACCAGAGTTGGGAGGGAAGCCCCCTTACTGTCTGTGCTGACTGTGTGCCCCAGTATGAATGGTGTGTGAAGTAAACTTGCTGATGATGACAACATGCTTGCAGAATTTACTTCTTGCGTGGCCCTACCACATGTTTGGTTATGTGTTGTGAGTTTTGGTTGCATGTAGTTAGCTGATTTTTAGTGGCCACCATCCGCCTGAAGAGTCCCAGAAGGACGAAACGCATCGTGGATTAAGGTAACAACTTTAAATTAGCTACAGTTGTCATCAGCAGGTGAAAAGTTTTGTCGCCCCCAGCCCTTCAGGCTGGGCTTTATGTTCTCTATGCTTTCCCAACCTGTCAACCCTTCTCCAATCTAAACTAAACTAGCCATTTGGCCTTTTCCAAACTAATTGAAACTATATTATTATTACGCACACGAAGCACGGAGATGGGCTTCATATTTGTCAAAGAAGTTGCATTAGTTATGAAATTCAAGCTCTGCTGGTGGTCTAGTAGCAGGGTTTGATGGGGGGGGGTCATAGATAGCGATCTTCCCACGGCTGACGGCGGTCGGACGATAGTTGAGCTGTCTTTGATCGTGTTGATGATATGTATTACATTCTCGTCGATTAGCTTGTAAAATTACAGCAGATACTTAGCATTTTAGGCTTCTAAAATTTGTTTGTTTCCGAATTAGTTGGCGTGCATCTTTTTAACTAGGGTTGCCGTTTGATAATCGATATATCGATCGATACGATTATTTCCCGAAACGATCGATAATCGATTCAGTCTTCCAGAATCGATTATCGATATTTCGATAATCGAATAGCTCGCCCGCCCGAAATTTTGTAATTTACCGCCCGCTCTGCAGAACTTCATAAAATAGTACCAGTCAAGACATTAAAAATGCGTCCACTGTGAGATCTACAACACTCGTAAGACGTGAAGTACAAAGTGCCTGCACTGTGCAGTATAGGCCACTAGCATGACGCGTGTGTGTTACGGGCCGGCTCGGCTCGGGCGGCAGGCAGCTGCATTCCCGCGCCGATCAGGCGCTGATTACACAACCTCGGCGCGTCACGGCCAAGCAAGGTCAACAAGTATTTTATCGAGATGCATTCCTCCCCATTCCACGCCAACTCGTAATCGCTTTTCTTCTTTCCGTAACATCAACGTAGTGCTACGATAATATTATCTTATCAGTTCTCTCATTCCAATATTACGTCGTCTTCCAAACTAATGTCTAACAATATCATCTCGTCACCTACCGTAATAAATATCGGAGCATTGAATAGTTAAACTGATAATATCTCGTAAATGAATGAACGACAATCTCAACAAAAGCTGAAATGAAACTTCACAGAACCACGATTTCCAAGAAGAACGACCTTCACAAAGACAACACTCAAGCCGGGTAGCATAGCGCGGTCTGTCTACTCCACTTAGCTCGCTCTCGTCGCGCCGGCCAGACGCGTGGGGAGGGGGAGCTCGTGAAAGACGTTGCTATTATAGCGTGGAAAAACCCTGTTCTGAGCAAATAGAAGGAACAAAAGGATGTACTCGCAAAAGGTCCACGGTCCGCGTCGGTATACGAGCAAGTTTCGGCCTAATTTTGATTCGATTATCGATATCGATCGATATTTTTTAAAATCGATTATCGATACTAAAATTCGTATCGAACGGCAACCCTATTTTTAACTAAGTTAGACTTCGTGAATCGTGCGTGACCTTGTCAAAATCAGCTGAACGTACGTCAACGTAGCCCAACGATGGAACAACGATTTGTTATTGTTTTTAGCGGCGACAGCGGCGAGTCGACGGCTGCACAACGCACGGAAAGAACTTTCAAATGAACTTTCTAAAACTGAAAAGTTCGTTCTCAGAAAAGAACTTTTAAAAGTTCAAGTTCATTCATTTAAACTAGGAAAACGCTTAAGCCCCGCCGCGTTGTTAGATGAGCGTAATTCGTACATTGAGCTGCCATGTGTTACGCGGATTTTCTGTTGTTCTGTGAAAAAATCATTACTTAGTCGAAGATTTTTTTTAAATTAAATTAAATTAAACAAAAAATTAACTTTTTTTAAAAAAATTAATCGTAATTTTTAAAAAAGAAAAAAATTGTAAAATTGAAATTTTAATTTATTTTCATAAAAAATAATTATTCGATTGCGCTCAAATTTAACACTAATATATAAATTTATGAAATTAAGGTTCTGCAAAAAAATCATTACAATAGGATAAAGCATGTGGGTGTTATAAGTCAAAAAATTGTTTTAAAAAAGAAAAAACCCGTAAAATTTTGATTTTCATGAAAAATAATTATTCGATTACGCTCAAATTTCACACGAATATCTTAATTCATAAAATTAAGGTTCTGTCAAAAAATCATTCCAATCGGATAAAGCATGTAGGTGTTATAAGTCGAAGAAATTTTTTTAAAAATAAAAAAAAATCGGAAAATAGCGTATTTTATGAGAAAAAATTTCCCGATTGCGCTCAAAAACGTGGCAGATCTAAGTTCAGAGATTTCGAAGGCCTCCATAAAATTTCATCGCAATCGGAGTATCGGTTTAGCCGGAATCGTGTTAACAGACACACAAAAAAAAAGAAAAAAAAAAAAAGATTCCGGATTTTTTTCTCCAGTGTAGTGAAATGGAATCTTCGCTTCGCTCGCTACGCTCATCCAAAAAGAGTAAGTTCACTGAAAAGTTCACAAAAAAAGAACGCGTTCTTTTTAAAAGTTCCTTCCCCAACACTGGTTGCATTGAAATATTAGCTTTGTTCGCCTGTCCAACACTTTACACTAGTGTAAGTCAGTGTAGACGAATGGCTGTTTTTTTGTGTTAGTGTAAGTCAGTGTAGTTAGAATGTGGTCGTTTTTCTGTACCTTCAGTGTAGCACTAGTGCTGCCAGTGCTACACTAGATTACACTGGCTATTTTGGTCGTGTAGGAGGAAACTACACTAAAAGTGTTGGGTGTGTTTTTTTGTGGGCAACACTCGTGCTACACTGACATACTGTTTCCTTTAAAAAGAAGTACTTCCGCCGTACACTGCTCAGTGCACGTGTAAAACAGTGTAGCACTAGTGGTGGACAGGCGAACAAAGCTATTATTACACTAGAACATTCAAACAACAGTTTGAGTGTGTGGTAACCAATGGTCTAATGGTGATGCATCTATTGAAGACTGCCTTGCCTGGTGCACTAGCAGAGTGCAGCTCAACAACAATTACTAAGTAATCATTGAGTATAACAATAGAAAATATCAAAAGCGTAGACCTACCCTTGAAGTCCTGAACGATGCTCGTAAACTCGGGAGCCTCCTTCTGCAATAGCGCAAGCTTCTGACGTTTTGAAAGCGAAGACAGGTCAGTCTTTACTTGCTCTTTCTCCTGAGCGCCAGTTTTATCTCGGGCTTCAGACTCCTGTGTGGGTAAATCCGAGAAGAATTCCAACAAGAAGTCTGCATCGTCCAGTTGCTGCGCAAGTCTGAGCTGGATTGCACGAGCTTCTTGTTCTTCATAGTCCGCTTCTTGAGCGTCCTTTCCCTGGAAGCCTGCAGAGCCAAAATTTGATAGAAGTAGGTAGGCAAGTTATAAATAATTGATCAATGATCATGCATTCAAGCATAAGCACAACTGCACAAGTTAAAGTGCCAACAAGCAGGCTTAGAAGGGACATGTGTTGTTATGTGCACAATTCCCTGATTCAGAGTTCCACTAAAAGGGTAGGCCAACAGAATTATTAAAACGGTGATAACTGATAACTTAGAAATGAGTGGGTTACCCATGATGATATAAAATGATAAGTAGGCCTATCATTAGGGTCTTATTAGTTAGGCCTAAAGTTTACAATGCATATAGCATTTTTAAATGGTAGGCCTAAACTGAATCAAAATTATAGATTTATCGACTTTCATGATACTAAATTTTGTCTCATCACTTTCCTACTTCTGTTTCTAACAAAGTAAGTAAAGAAAGTGAAGTAGCCTACATAAAAACACTAAATTACCTCCATAGTCTTCGTCCACATAATCTGTGCTATGAAATATCTTCTTTGACTTTCCCCAAGCTCGCACATTTGGCAGATTGTCTTCCTCGTTTCCCTCGATGTCGCTGTCCATGTTAGTTTCATCCATCTCCTCATCTTCTTCATTTTCATCATCGCCAGATGATTGGATACCAAATACCTCCTCCTGCAATAAGAAGTGTCCCAACAGAAATTTAAAAGCAAGTAGTAAGTAGGTAGACCTACTAGTAATTAGGGATGCAAATCAATACTTTTTCCATTATCGATTTTCAAAATGGTAATGTCATTTTATGTAGCCTAAATCAATCCAGAAACTAAATATCCATCTCAGCGGGGTATCAAATCGATATCACCAACAAAGCCTGTTCCGACCTAGAAGTATGTATTTATTTATTTATTGGCTCAGTTAGCCATTTTTTTACATTCATGGAACCATAAGGGTGGCAAGTGTAAGTCAAAACAATACAATCACGTTCCGTTTATTAAATAATGGTTGTTTACAATGTTCTATTTCTGTGATCCAGTAGCCTACCCATCTGGGCATGTTGGAAACAAAATCACATTAGGTACCACTGTGCCACCCTTACCAATTTAAAACAATTTTATATAGGCCCCAAGCAAAGTATCAAATTTTAACAATTTCTTCTGATTATTTGTAGGCCTAAATATTCAGCAGAACATGTGAGCAAATAACTTACTTGACCAAGCACTATTTTGACATGACCCAGGCATGAAGGGAATAGCACCTTAGTCTTACGTTGTAAGTGCCCCCCCGCCCCCGCCCCCACACACAAAACAAAAAAACTTATTCTAGGAATAGGGGTAGGCCTAAGTGGGATTCCAGAATCCCATGCTGCTTTTTATTCAGAAAGATAAGATAGTTTATTCACCATTTGATCTGTAAATGATACAAATATAGGTTTTGCCAAGGTGTCTAATTGTAGGGGGGAAAACAAACAAATAGATATAAATGTAGGCCTACTATACAAAGGGAGCAAGTAGGGCCCTATTTAGTATTTACACTAAGTTACGTACCGTACATCCACAAGAGCAAAAACATTAGGCCTACACAGTAATACTGGGCCTACTAAATATATAAGAACGCTTACAGGTACACCCGGCGTCAGAAGTAAATCAAAGGGTATCGTTGTATCTACACTAGGAAAACGCCAAAGTCCCGTCGCGTTGATGGATGAGCTTTTTTTGTAAGTTTTTAGTTTGTGTGGAATCTATTTACTTATCAAGTGCCTTTTGAATGCATTGTTGGTGATTGTTGTCAAGTTTCTATTATTACTTGTAAATTGTTATTATAAACCTAAAAAAACTCATATTAAAACCTTTATTATATAGATTCTGGCTAACTTTTTCTTTCAAAAAGCAATACATCACCATTACCTTAATGTCCATGTGAAATATGAAGTTATGAACGTTGTAGCCCCACCCGTTTGGTCAGAATCGGCCCAAATGTCACGAAAATATTGCTCTAAAAATCGAAAAAAATCGTAAAAGTACGATATTCATGAGAAATATTTCTTCGATTGTAGGCCTACCCAAAAACGTGGAAAGTCTAAGTTCAGAGATTTCGAAGGTCCCCTCCAATTTTCATCAAGATCGCATGTGCCGTTTGCCCGGTAGAGAGCGAACTGACAGAAAAAAAAAAAAAAAAAAACATTGGAGCTAAATTTTTTGAGGGGTCAGTGAAATTGAAGTTTTCGCTTCGCTCGCTACGCTCATCCAAATACACAGCCGTTGATTCAGCTACATCCTTATATTTTAGTTTCCACACCGGTATCTTCTTTTCTTGGATTGTGCTCTTCTTTAGTAGGTAGGCCTACTTGCCTTTAGTTCTCTAAATTCGGCAACTTCTAGTCTATGGTCACTATCCACGGACACCCCGATATAACTTTTACTTCCCTTCGATCCAGTTTTCTAAGACTGTTTTTTGTTCACCATTCCAACTATATATTGTGATCTTGTAACTTTCTCTTTTCTCATACCAGCTATTCCCTACCTTCAAACCATGTCTCCGACATATTTCCAGGAGTTTCTTTCCTTCTGTTCTGCCTTTCATAACCATGTGGGCCTATTACATCTTCCTATCGGTTCCAATGTGCGCATTGAAATCTCCCATAATTATGATGTTATTATTTTCAATGCGACTTTGCAAATCTTTCACTCATAATATTTAAATTTGGGTGCACGTGTAAGGCTCTTTTTCCTGACTGATCAGGTATGCAAATTGCACACCTTGCACACCGTAAAAGCCGCCACTGCCTTGATTTACTTCTGACGCTACATTGCTCAAAAGAGAGTGAAAGGAAAGAAAGTATCTAGGCCACATGGAGCGGTTGACTTAAGCCATGCTTACCTCGCTGTCAATGTCCCCAGTGTCACGGTGTCTTGTCCTCTCGAGAAGCTTCTTTTCTGCTTCCGTGTAACCATCATCAGAGTCTGATGGTTGATACTGAAAATCATCATCTTCCTCATCGTTGATTTGGAAACGATTAGCCCCTGATGCTCCTCGCCTTAAACATTGAGAACTCGGTACTCTTTCGGTTGGTATGGACAGTTTTTTTTATGTGTAGGCTACCTACAAAACCTTTAACGTCGCTATTTTATATCAAAAGTACCTACAAAACCTTTAACTTTGCTATTTTAAATCTAAAGTAGGGGCCTACCTACAAAACCTTTAACGTCGCTATTTTAAATCTAAAGTAGGCCTAGGCTACCTACTGATCAAAAACTGTCCATACCAACCGAAAGAGTTCCGAGAACTCTTTAAAACTCTTTTGATGAGACGATGTAAAAACAGGGAATTTTTAAACAACATTTGTGGGCACAAACTTAAAGTAAAGAAAGGGATAGGCAGTAGGCCCAATTAAACCAGGCTGTGGCTATTTAACCGTAGCTACGGAAAAATTACGTTATACAATTTAACCGTAGACTGTACTACGGTAACAAAAAAATCTTCCAAGACCTTTAACGTTGCTATTTTAAACGAAAGTCCTTTTTCGGTTGTCGTCGCCCTTTTTTGCTGTTTTATTAACAACAAAAAACCTTCCAAGACCTTTTAACGTTTCTATTTTAAACAAAAGTCCTTTTTAGGCTGCCTACCTAGGCCTAGGCCTGGCACTTTTTAAACGCTTTTATCATCTAGAATTGTGTTTACGACGGGGCCGAATGTAGTGAAATCATTTGCAGAAAAAATATGGACCCAAATAGAATGGTAAAAAAAAAAAACGACCAAACGAAAATTTGAACCGCCGACCTTTCGCATAGAAATTCGGACGCGCTACCACTGTGCCACAAATAATAAAATAGTGTTTTCTAGTTGTTTGTTGTAATTGATGTTGTGTAGTAGTTGTATGCTATAAATGTGATGTAAGATGTAACGAAATGGCTAGAATGAGCCAGAAATAAAGAAATACAATACAATACAATACAATACAATTCGAGGAAACAAGAGAATGTAGATAGCGCGCGCGTTCGTCAATATGGCCGCTCGTTCGGGGGTAGTCTAGCAGACAGCATAGGCGCAATACATGTAATAACGTTGAAAACATTGTGTTTGAACGCATAATAAAAGTGGTTTGACGATTAAAAGGGGAAGTAAAACCTTGTTAGTATTCGAGCCATTATGGTTTGGAAAGGACGCGGACATTATTGGGGGAGAAGTAGTTTTTAATGAAAACCATCATCTTTGTGGTTGCACGGAAATGATGGCAAAACTATGAAGTGGGCCTACATGATGGACAGGCTTTGGTCAGCTGTATGAATCGTAGTGGTGGGGTTTGGTTTTATTAATAAAACCAAAATAACCCGGCCAAAGGGTTAAATAGAAAACTTTCTCCCATTGCTTTAAAAAAACCAGTTAATTCTATTCTTTTCTTATGCATTTTACAAAAAACTTCCGATAAAAAAACTAAAACGAAAACATACTTGCAATTTAAAATATTTTTAGCGCACCCCTCTTTGAATCCCCAATTTTATTTCCTTTTTTTACATAGTTAAATATCCCTCCACAGGTCCCAGTAGCCATCATTATTGCAAAACGCTGACGTGTACTTTGACCGTTAACTACTGTATGACGGGCCACGTACAGTGCAGTCTAGTGCAATAAACCTTCCACGCGCATCAAGTTTTGGTGGGGCAACCTCCCGCCACGTTAAATAGTGTTACTCTCTCAAAACTTCTGCCCCCTCGGGAAACTCACGTGTGTTTTTTTTTTATTCTTTTATAAAACATTACTTCGTACTTTTTTGTCTAATTTTATAACTTTTAGGCGCTCTACACGCCCTCCGCCGGCACCACGTCATTGCCTTGTTTTCCCGTCTCATCGTCAGTACTCCGAAACAGTACGTCCAACCGGGTATGGGGAAATAGCTCGCTACCGGCATATCCCTCTACCTATATTTCCCCCCCCTTTACGTCCATCCTCTATTCACTGCCTAGGGCAGTTCTAGAACTCTCTGAACTAGAACTCTAGGTCGCGTTACATCCCGCCTTGCGCAACCTTTTTTGGCCCTCCGGGCCGGGATGACCAAAAATGTTTGCGCAAGGGAAAGGATGTACACCCCGACTACGGGTTTATTAAAAAAGTTAGAACTGCCTAGGTAATGAGGGGAAGGAGTGGGTAATATCCCTGTGTTTTTAAACTAACCTATATAACATTCTCCAATTTTAAGTCCCTCCCTTTCCCCCCATTCCTAGGGGAGTTCTAGAACTTTTTAAGTCGAACTCTAGGTCGGTGTACATCCCCGCCTTGCGCCAACAAAAAAAAAGATTTCTTCTGATTAAAATAAATTGTAGATTTGTTTCAAAATTTTTTTTTAACTTTTGCAGGGGCAATCCTGGTGGATAGGCCCATGCGAGATAAAAATGGGTAACTATGCACGTATATTGCAATTTACTACGGATTTTTTTTAATAATACGATTGATTATATCCAGTTTGCAATGAGAGAAAAGCAAAAAACAATAAAAAAACATAAAACACCCTTTTTACAATTTCCAAAACAAAATTTTGGGAAAAAAAAATACACCTCTACGGTCAGTTTTCACTTTCGAAAAAACATTTACAAAATATTTACATCCATTTTTTTTTTCAGAAGTGCGATTCACTTCGCATAGGCTAACACTTTCCACACTTTTATTATCTTTGACGTAGAATTGCGTCCGCGACGAGGCAGAATGTAATGAAATCATTTGCTGAAAAACATATGTCTAAATGGAACGGTAAAAAAAAAACGACCCAATGTAGATTTGAACTGACGACCTTTCGCATAGAACTCAAACGCGCTACCACTTCGCCACAATGCACAGTGATCGTGATATTTAGAACTATTAGCCGGTATCGTCGATGACCGTACGACGAATAGTGCATATAATTATTCGTAAGGCTGACCTTACGATTGATTTTACACTCAGTAATAAAAAATCACGGCCTGTAAAAGCTCCGCGCAAAGCCATTTAAATTCACATTTAAATACTAACACTTGTAGCCGCGGCGTAGGCCCATTAAAGTGTTCATCCCAGGCCAATTATTATAACAAGTGAAGGCCTAAATTACAAATAGATGTAGGTACCGAGTAGGACTACTGGGCCAAATATTTAGAACACTGTCATAATGATTTTATATTGGCGTATTTGAATTTCATGTAGGATATTCCTAGTTTGACAGTGTCAGAACTCAGGACTACGGCTAGACACACCATGCAAGTATAGGTCAATCAAAAAGTTTAATTTACCACAAAAATTGTAAACGTTTTAATGTTACCCCACCTTTAAACGTTATGTGCATAATATAGGATTGGATATAAAATTGCCAGAAAAATAACTCGCCGGTAGTATAAGCCTATTACTCAGCAGAACAATGCTGTTCCGAGACCACGATTTATAGTGATTGGTTTCGCAATTAACAGCACCCTTGTCCACTCATTCCTCATTTTGTATCATCCGGAAATAAATGAAAGTAGCCTATATATTATATGTTTTCTTTGATGAGCACTGTGGCACCTAACATTATTTCTTTGTGTTAGGTCGGGATATATGTGAGAAACCCCTACCTCTTGCATGATGTTCCGCGATCAGTACCCCCGAAATAATAGTTCGCGGTTCGACCACTTGGCTGCACTAGTGTTCCTTGTTTTCTCGAATACAATGCACAGTGATATTTGCAGCTATTGGCCTAGTTAGGTGGTATCGTACTGCTACGGACGATTTGTTATTGTTAATTTGTCCGTAGCCTACGGTTAAATAGCCACTACCATTAAACAAATGCTCAAAAATGTTGGGTGTAGCTAGGACACGGCCTACCGCCCACAAACACTGAAGTTATGAAACGTGTCAAGTACCGTAACAACACCATCAATCAATTTAAATTACGTTCCAAAGTAATTCCGAATTCCGTTCCGTTGAGTAATTCTTCACAATTAGGCCCTACCGCACCTTTGTATTCGCATACGCCTAGCTAAAAGGCTAGGCCTAGCATAGGAAAGGCCTAGGCTAGGAGCGGCTCCGCTAGGTCTAGGCCTACTATATGAAAAAAGTGTGGTTATGTCTAGCTAGTACGCCTGTAAAAGTACCGACGAACCTACTAGTAGGCCTAGCATGGAAGCCTACACAAGTAGGTAGAAGAAAATTAGTAATTTTGAAAGAAACAAATGTACTTACTTTGAAGATTTGCTCATAATGCTATTTTAATACCCAGCCGTGAACAATTATTAGTTTACAAATCAGCAACACGTGAGTTGACTGTCAAAACCATGGTCAAAATCACTCAACAAATAGACGCCTTTGAAACTCCTTCACATTCGCTCTGCCCGAACGAGAAGGCTGTACACCAAGGCGACGGGAGCCCGCTAACTTTTCAAAGTTGATATGAACCAACGTAGTATATCCCCCCAAAATACAAAAATTTGTAAAAAAAAAAAACGGCAGCCAAGCTCTTCTTCCAAAGTCTTCGGCTGTGAATACTGTGAGATATAGAAGTTCAGCCAAGCATTTCATTCTTTCAATCTTTCTCCCTAGTTTCGCATTGAAAAGAAGTAAGATCATTTCGCCTGTTGACGAGCGCCAAGCCAACCATTTACGTGGTAAAAAAAGTAAAAATTTTAAACTCAAAATCATAAAAAAATTACTTGGCCATTGACTTTTTAGAGTCCTCGTACCAAAATCAATAGCCAAGTAATTTTTTTATGATTTTGAGTTTAAAATTTTTACTTTTTTACCACGAAAATGGTTGGCTTGGCGCTCGTCAACAGGCGACATGATCTTACTTCTTTTCAATGCGAAACTAGGGAGAAAGAATGAAATGCTTGGCTCAACTTCTATATCTCACAGCACAGATAATAGAGTGCTAATGGAGAAGGTAAACAATGTGGTGGGGGATAAAGGAGTGGTGAGGTGGGTTGGAGATTTCTTGAGAGGTAGGTCTCAGAGGGTTAGGGTTGGGGGTACCTTGTCACATAGTATAGAGGTTACATCGGGGGTACCGCAGGGCTCAGTGTTAGGTCCTTTGTTGTTTCTTATGTTTATAATGACATAGGGCAGGGAATAACATCAAGAATAAGATATTTGCAGATGATTGTGTTTTGTATAGAGCAATAAGGGGGATTGAGGATGTTTAGGTTGTTGCAGGCAGATCTGGGGGTAATAGAGGCATGGGTCACAGCAAATAAGATGGGTTTGAACATAGGTAAATGTAAGGTGGTTGGTTTCTCGCGAAGAATAATTAAGGTAGGTAGGACATACACTTTAATGGGGGCTGTATGGAGAAAGTAGGAACGTATAAGTACTTAGGGTGATGTTGGCAGAGGATTTGGGTTGGGGGGATCAGGTGCAAGAAGTTGTTAAGAAGGAAATAGGGCTCTGGTTTTGTTATGAGAAATCTAAGAGGGGCCAGCCGGGAGGTTAAAGATCGGGCATATAAGGTAGTGGTTACTGGTTAGACCTGTCCTGGAGTATGGGGCGGCGGCATGGGATCCGTATAAGTTGGGGGAGGTTTTGGAAGTAGAGAAAGTCCAACGTAGGGCGGCAAGAAGGGTTACGGGAAAGGTTAGGCGGTGGCGGTGGGAAGAGGATGATAAGGGGAATGTAGAGAGAGTATATGACAGTGTCACTGCAATGTTAGGAGAGTTGGGGTGGGAGTCATTAGAGGGAAGAAGAAGGGAGGTTAGGTTGTGCAATATGTACAGGGCGGCTAGGGGAAGTAGGGGGTGGGGGACATCCGCAATAGGCTACAAGAGGGGCTTTACAGGGGAAGGGGGGGATCATTCATGGAAGTTCCAGCGTCAAGTAGTAAGAACGGATCTGGGTCGGTATGGTTTCATGGAAAGGACTGTTAGGGAATGGAATGACTTGCCGGGGGATATTGTAGGTAGTGGGTCTTTAAGGGAATTTAGATCATTTTTAGGGGGGGACAGTAATTAGGTCTGGGGGGAGTGAGTGGTTGCCACCGGGCGGAAGGGCCCATTTGCAACGGTTAAGTTATGTTATGTGTTATGTTATGTTATGTACACTACGTAGTGTACTCTGTTATCTGTGCTCACAGTATTCACAGCCGAAGACTTTGGAAGAAGAGCTTGGCTGCCGTTTTTTTTTTTTTTTTTTTTTTTTACAAATTTTTGTATTTTGGGGGGATATCACATCTTTTTGTTGTTTGTTTTTTCATATCAAGGTGTGAAATACGTGTAAAGGTGGATACAGTGCCTTTTAAAACAGATTGTCCAGAAACAAAAGCTACCATCTTTTGTTTTTGTTTACAATCTGTAGTTGGCAATATACAATGTTTTTATTAAATTTCCTATGGTTAAATCATGGAGTTATAAATAGTACTGGCATGGTTAAATGTCGTCTTGGGTATTTGTGTGAATGATTTGTTGACCGGAATATAACACATTGATGCATAATTTTAAAGAGCAATTAAAATATTAAAATTGTATTAAATACGACCTAAAGTTTTTCCCAAAGTTAAGGGTGGTAGGGAACAGTGGGGGTGAAATATCGCTTGCCTCCTGGTGGATTATTATGTTTCATATTATTATGTAGTATGTACCATCATGCCAAATTTCATGTTGATAACTCATTCGGTACCTTCATGGTGAATGCTGGAAATCAAGGTAAAAATAACATAAACTATTAGGGATGGGGGTTGACCGTTGACAAAATGTGGTTTAGGAAATGAGAATAGGCCGATTGGGTTAAAGCACATTAAAACATAATTTACTAATTTGAATAAAAATTCAATTTTGGGTTAGAGTTATGAAATATTCCAATTTTAGGGGATGAATTAGGGGGTGTTGGGGTGGAATATCGCTTGCCTATCGGCGAATTATTTTTTATATTAGTATGTACCATCATGCCAAATTTCATGCTTATAACTCATTAGGTGCCTTCATGGTGAATGCTGGAAATCAAGGTAAAAATAATATAAACTATAGGCCTAAGGGATGGGGGATGAAAAATTGAGGTTTAGGAAATGAGAATAGGCCGATTGGGTTAAAACACATTATAACATAATTTTAATAACTAATTTGAATGAAACATCAATTTTAGATTAGAGCTATGAATTATTCCAATTTTAGGGGGTGGAATATTGCTTGCCTCTCGGCATGGGAACTCATTACTTTTTCAAGTTCCGTCGCAACTCGCAAAATTATTTTGGTAAAAATGCTGTACATGACCTCGTGGGAAATCCCCATTAAAAACACTAATATTGCCTAAAATGCAAACGTTGAAGGTTTTTACTGTTTTATTAACAAGAAAAAAACTACAAAACCTTTGACATTTCTGTTTTAAATATAAAGGACTTTCAACCGAAAAGGAGTTTTGCCTATATTATAATTACTTTTTACGAGGCAGTATACAGCATCACCTTTATTTTTGTTAGATTAGGATAATTTTTATAGTATTAACTATTAATTGCTATGGTCATACAAATTAAGAATAGAATGTAAAATCTTGAGGCACAAAGACTTGCTTTTTGTAGGCATTGTAGGAGATTATTGTCAACTTTCTATTTGTTAACCTTTTACTTCTATGAATTTTGGCTTACTTTTTCTTTCAAAAGGCATTACTTCACCATTACCTACCTTAATGTCCATGTAAAATATGAACATTGTAGCCCCACCCGTTTGGCCCAAATATCGCATTGAAAATCGAAAAAAATCGTAAACAATATTCATGAAAACTATTTCTTCAATTGTACCGGTACCCAAAAACTTGGCAGATCTAATTTTAGAGATTTCTAAACAAACAGGAAAAAACAACATCAAAGTTATTTTTCTTGGGGTAAGTAAAATTGAAGACTTTGCTTCACTCATCCTGTCATCCAATAATATATATATATTTCTGACTCCTGTTTCCAGCTTGAGTTAGGTCAGGGGGTGGCTATAGCCACCAATTTTCTAGGGCCTTTTATGAGCTGTTAACACCGGCTTGCCAGGCCTGTCATGTCCTCTTCAGGTTCAATCGCACTTCTTCCCACCAGCTCACGCCAATCAATCAATTTTCACGCCATCCAATAATATTCAATGAAATTATTATTAATTTATTATATATATATATCGCTACTCCTTATTCCAACAACTATATAGTTGGGTAAAGGGGTGTTTCCACCATTGTTCTTGGGCATCCCCGGGATCAGTATCGGTCTGCCAAGCTCGACACATCATTTTCTTGAACTACATGATCTTCGAGTATTTCTTTCTCTTGTCGTGACACCAACTCTCTCCACTTTTTCCTGTCTTCCCACCATCCCACCATATTTAGTAAATTAAAAATTACTGCAAACTATCCATTTGAGGAGGGCATTTGAGAAGGTAAGAAATTATTAACCAATACAAGTCACAGAATAAGCATTTATTTTCTAACAGTAACACCCGTTCACGTATCCAATACTGAACATTGTTATTTTTAGTAAGCACAATTTTGTGTGTTCTTTCAGCTTATTAACAAACAACACTCAAATAGCCACCACAATAATTAATATCTCAAATATCAAATAATACATAATTTTATAGCCTAGATAAAATATATTTTTGGATAACATTGTTAAAATCTTATAATTTTACAAAATTAGTATTTACAAAAAGTAACAGCTAGTAAATAGAATTTTAACATAACTAAATAGTTCACACACTAGATGATAAGAGTAATGTTTGGGAATATGTTGATTCAACAAAATACACTGGTAGGCTAGTTTTAAAGAGCAACCCAGCATAAATTTCACAAACTGATATGATGACAAGCATGTCTTCTGAAATTACACTTTGAACACATTTCCGTTTGCATGCATGTTCTCTAGTTGGATAACTTTATACTTTATAGTCGATGTAATCATTGATTAAAGAAGCCTTCTTTTATCAATGATGTAGTGTAGAATTATCGTAGATTTAAAGTCAATGCATTTTCACTTCCTATTAGGTAACCATGAATTGTTACCTAAACCTAAAACTAACACTCGTATCTAAATAAATACAAAACAAATTTTATAATATGGTTAAGGCCTACCTACTTGGTTAAAATACCTGATATTTCTTATTGACCTCGGCTATTTATTAGTATGTTGCTTGTTTTTACCACTGCTCAAAGTGGCAGTTAAATTGAGTTATTATTTGCTGTGTATAAATGTAGTACGTATGTTTAGATTGAGAAGGATTTGGAGCTTTGGAAACATGTAAGAACATAAAGCCCCGCCTGAAGGGCTGGGGGCGACAAAACTTTTCACCCCGCTGATGACAAACTGTAGCTAATTAAAGTTGTTACCTTAATCCACGACGCGTTCGTCCTTCTGGACTCCCAGAAGGAAGTCCAGAAGGACGAAACGCGTCGTGGATTAAGGTAACAACTTTAAATTAGTACAGTTGTCATTCAGCAGGTGAAAGTTTTGTCGCCCCAGCCCTTCAGCTGGGCTTTATGTTCTCTATGCTTTCCAAACCTGTCAATCCTTCTCAATCTAAACAAACTAGCAGCCATTTGGCCTTTTCCAAACTAAGTGTAGTACGTATGTAATATGTATGCAAATGAATTGATCATGACAAAAAATATCCACATGTTATTTAGGTAGGCCCTACTAGGGCCAACCTAGTTATCAGGCTTTCCATTTGTGATGATAACCATTTATTATAATTCATACTAATAGCAAAAAAAAGATATAAATCAATATTGTGAATTGAAAATAACTATAATACTAGTAGACCACTTGAATGTGTAATTTTAGAAACAACATGTCATTTTTTTCAATAGGCCTAATTGTTTTTAATTGTTAAAATATTTAGTTTGGCCGTCCGGACTGTTCTGTATAGAACCAACCTTATTTTCATATACCATATTGACATGATTGTGTAGGAAAAATGGGTTGTTTCTATATAGAACAGTAAGGGCAGCCAAACTAAATATGGAAACAATTAAAAGCAAAATTTAAAAAAATGACTGTCGTTTCTTAAATTACACATTCACTTAGTAAAAAGAAACAAACTCTGATTTTGTAGCAAAGACTGACATAAAAATAAATAAAATTTGACCACATCAGGATGGATTTTAAATTCTGATTAAACTAACTGGAAATACTGGGAGTACTTGCATATAGCCAAAAGAAAAAGAAGAGGTGAAAAAAGGCTGGCATTATGGTTGGTACTAATCCAAAAGATTTGATGATTTGTACTCTAAAATCCAGATTATATTAATCTATCCAATATGATGGTCAAGACAAGACTAGTAGACCTAAAACTTGACCATACCGTCCCTGAAGTAGTAACATATTTTATTGAGGGTTATTTTTATGACTTGGTACAGAATACCATACCATGATTGACTATATTATTTATTACTTAAATACCTGATAACAACATTTATTTCTAGATTTTTTGTCTTATTCACATTTAGAGTGTGACTGAAAGAAAAACAATAATACACATTGTCACAACACTTATGTCAGGTTGTCATGGTCTATTGTAGAAGATTTATTGCTTAGCATTAATAATCTGGACAAACTCGGGCTTAAGTGAAGCTCCGCCAACAAGGAAACCGTCAATGTCGGCTTCCTTGGCAAGTTCCTTGCAGTTGGCAGCAGTAACTGAGCCGCCGTAGATGATACGCGTTTCTTGAGACACCTTTTCCGAAACGTTCTTTTTCAGCCACTGGCGAAGCTGGCAATGAACTTCTTGTGCCTGAGAATAAATAAAATCATATTTCATATAATATTATAAAACCTTCATCAAGGCTATTGCATCACCCTCTGAAGAAGAGAAGATTAAAAAACAATTTACTAGGAAAACGCTAAAGTCCCGTCGGGTTGTTGAGCGAGCACCAGTACGTGCGAGTGCAACACGACCCGAGTACGACATTCCCATAATGTTACATACCAATAAGTCTTTAAGGTCTTTACCGATTTAGCTGAAAATTTGCAAAATAGGAGAGAATGTTGTACTTAATGACCCTGCAAAATTTCATAACGATAGGAACATTTTTTTTAAAATTTTATTTTATTTTTTTATAACCAACGATTGGATTTTGTTCAAAAACTATACAGCAACCCGCATAGGTGGTATGTACATGTGTGCAAAATTTCAGGTCGATAAATAAAAAATAATAAATAAATTTTATTTAGAGTCTACCCACTCAGTTATATAACTGATTTTCAGTGGGGGACTTTAAATCAAAGCGACCAAGCCAACCCTGTAGGCCCCGACGCATCGGCGAAGTGAGCGATAACCAACCAAAGATCGTTATTTGTAAAAGGAAATAGCATCAGTGGTATGGACAGTGCGAACCCCCCGCGAATCAAAAGCCAGAATCAACAAGGCCGATTCAGAACAACTCTGAAATTTATTATGTGCTTCGTTGCTAGGACGGCTCCAAAGTCACCGTTTACAAAAATCCTAAGACAAGAAATGATGGACTTAAGTCCAAAACAGAAGTTAAAAAACTTCTGACTTTGACGGGAATCGAACCCTGGACCTTCTGCATTGGAAGCAGATACGCTAATCACAAGACCAACGAGCCACATCAGAGAAACGGTGCGACCTGTACCAAAGTAGTAACAGAAAAAGAAGAGAAAAAAAAACAAAAAAAAACAGACATTCGAGCCATAAGAGTCAAGTGGAGACGCTCGCTCAATAATATCACGTACCTGTTGTGGAGACGCAGTTTTGCCCGTGCCAATGGCCCAGACAGGCTCGTATGCAACAACGACCTTGCTCCAGTCCTTGACCTTGTCTGCAATGGCTTTGGTCTGTTCATAAACAACCTGCTCCGTCTTGCCACTTTCTCTTTCCTCCAGTTTCTCTCCAATACACGCAATCACGTTCAAACCACACTCCAGCGCGTGGACCACCTTGTCCGAAATCAACTAAAATAGAAAAAATAATATTGTATTGTATAATAAGGTCATATTGCAAAGACTCTCCAAATATATTCAAAATAGTTGTCCAAATAATAGGACTGTGCGGTCGACGTTTTGACAATCGGTCTAGTTCAGATACGGTAGACATAGGTACTCAAGTGCTTTGGGTTTATGGTTTGGGTAGAAGAAAAGTGGCCAAAATAATAGTAAACTGCATGTTAAAATAGATAATGCATTTTACTTGTTAAGAATCTGAAATAATAATTTTCTCCTACTTCATTTCCTATTGTCTTCATTTTCATAAACCGTATGACAGAAAGAGGGCGCTGTGAGCAATCACGTTCACTTACTACACATGTGCTTACAACAGCCACACTTTTGTCTGTATTGTTGTCTATGTCTCGCTATTCAATATTGTAACAGTAACCGTTATTTAATAAATGTTTTATGGTTAAAACAACAGATGCATCAGTGTTGTGTGTTACAACTTAAATTTTATACAATCAGCAAAGTTTACACAAAAGAAAAGAATGTCTGATGACACTAGGCAGTCTAGCGCTCGCCGTGCGCATGGGATTGTAATTTAGCCATCTCACAGCAAAATTTATTTGCACAACAAAATAATTTCATGCGTGCACGAAGGAGTAGACTGTGAATTCGTTGAACTGCACCACTCCTAGCGCTTCTGTCATACGGTCTCCCATGGGCTATAGGCTAAAAAATACAAATTGTGCTGCCACCTTTGACAACAAGTCTTATAGGCTAGGAACTAAAATACATAACAAATTAAACAATATCAAAGAATTTATTCCTATTTGATTTGATTAGACCTAGCAATACCGGTAACGAAAAGAGAAAGTGAAAAAAGTGGTACTTGTTCATTAACGGGACCCCCTCCAAAAAATGTAAAAATTCAGCAAAAACATTTCATTAGACAATCATAACTACTACTACATCTACTCCATCTGAGTTTCGGGAGGCCAGGAAAACACAATTATTTCGAACAAAGCCTCGAAAGCATCCTTTCCGGCAACAAACTTTGCGCCAGGAGTGGGAGTGGGAGTGGCCGTCTACGCCAACATACTTCACACTACAAAACCTTAAACGTCGCGATTTTAATATAAATGACTTTCAATGGAAAAGTACTTTCGTTTAAAATAGCAACGTTAAAGGTTTTGAAGGTTCATATGGTGTCTGTGAACGTCAATGTCAGCTGCACGGCGACGACTGCTCTCATGTAGGCCTACGCGTTCCAATGGACTGTACTCGCCTGAGTCACGTAGAACGTGTGAGTCAAGTTCACTGTTTGGGTCATATTCAGCTCCTCACAAGTTGTAATTATTTATTGTAAACAGAAATAAGTAAGAAAACGACGATGGGGGGATCAATTAACAAACAATTGAGGGGGGTCCCGTTAATGAACAAGTACCAAAAAAGTTTCAAAAAATTAATTTCCCCAAAAATATGAATAATAACTGATAACTCCAATCCTATTGTCATGGCTCATGGAGTTGCGTCAAATCTGGACCACCTCTTCCAGCAAGCAATCACGAGCTCTTGTACCCGAGCTCACACAAGTAATGCCAAGTATGGCTCTGCACCTGGTACATAAAGTATGTCAAATCGGGACCGGGGCAATGCTGGTCACTATGTGTAATAGGCCCCATCTTTGTAATGGGAACACTTCCCCCACCACCCATACATAGTGAATCTGGCTAGATGGCTAGTTAAGACGGGACTGGCTCGTAGACGTAGCTCTGCCCAACAAGGGGAGTCAGATGTAGGATAATGGGAATCAGGTGGGGAAATAGAAATCAACATAAGAGATTCCATGGAACGCACATTAAAAGGACACATTTTTGTGTGCAGACTAATGTAAAAGTTTGATCCACTGCATGTATTAGTAGAGCATGTTATACATATAAATTGTTCTGGGTTAAGCAAGATAAAGATTAGAAGCAACCTGAAAAATTAAATGGCTTTCACTTAGGCCTAGGTATCAATATTCAATATTTTACCGCATCACATTCTCCAAAAACGTTTCTTCTCTCAGAGTGGCCCAAGATAACCCATTCTACTCCAACATCCAAAATCATTGCAGGACTTATTTCTCCTGAAAAATAAGAACAAATAAATAGCAGGAAGCCAAAAGATTGAAAAAAAACTTGCTACAACAATACCAGTCTAGGAATACCTAATTATATTTTCTAGTCAAATAATAAAGCCTCAATTTACCTGTAAATGCACCCTTAGGAACTTTGTAACAGTTCTGTGCAGAAGCTTTCACATTGGATGGTAGCTTAGTTTTTGAGTACTCGAGGTAAATTGCAGGGCATCCTACTATAACCTCTGCAATTTAAACAAAACATTACATTACAAAATGTGGTAACACTGCTTCTACCAGTTTCGATGACATGTTCACACATGTTCGAGTTGACCAGCATAAGAAAACATCGAAAAATTGGATGACTGTTATCTTATGAGGCAGTCTTGGGGAACGCGTTTCTTTTCTTTGATCAGGAACTTGAAAGTTATTATTTCATGGGATCTTAGAACGAATTTAACGTTCCTTTATAAGTTACTTTCGCCGTCGTAATCCCGATTAATTTCAGTAGGCCTACCTGATATCGTAAACTGCAGTACCGGTAGGCCTATGAAAAATATATTGTGACATCTTGTGTTTTCGAAAATGGTGCCACCCTCGTCAGATGGCCTGGGACTCATTTTTATAAATAAGAATAATGATAAATTAACTCCAATCACATTTATTATTATTTAAATCAGTGATGGTATGAGGAACGTGAAAGGAACTAACTTCCTTTTTTGAGGAACGAGGAATGTCTCAGTTCCTTTTTAGACAGTCTAAGTAACTTAACTTTTCAAAGTTCCTTTTTGGGGGGAACGTGCCCAAGACTGTATGTAGGCCTAATCGATACTGGTAGAACATGAATGGGACGAAGTTAATAAATTTGATTTTATGCAATCTCGACATTTGCTGAAACAGCCATGTTGAAAAAAATGGAAACCAAAAGAGGCAGCTTAGGCCTATAACATTGAAAGACACTTGCATCCATAATGCCAGACAAGTAGGCCCCTATCTATTTTCCTCCTATGTGGATTTCTTTAGTAGGGCCTAAATAGGAAATTTAGCCTTTTTGTATACAATCACCTAGTTTTTGTCAACTTCCATGTGTGAAAAATGTGACTTTTTTCCTTTGCCTTTATAGGCCTAGGCTCAGGGCCGGTCCTAGGATTTTCCATGCGTAAGCGAGATCAACTTTGCCCCCCCCCAAGGGACCAAGCACGGGGGGTTTGGGGGCAGAGCCCCCCAACTATAGCGCCGCAGGCGAACATTTTGAAATTCAACTTTTTAGATTGCATTTGGTGCGTTTAAGAATAAAGTGGTGGGCTGAATGCAATACCAAAACAATGTAGTTTTTGTGCAGTCAAAGCTGGAAAACCACCAAAAATAAGTGAGTCACTGAGGTAATAGATTATAATATTACATCCGCTGATATGCCGAGTATTCATAATTCAAGTAGGCAATAAGCATATTTTTATTCATAAGTAATTTTAGGATAATAAATTCCAAATAAACCATGAATATTTTTTTTTGTCTTTATTTCAATTTGTCATTTCACGATTCTCAAAGTAGTAAATCAATACCACGTAAACATCATTAACAGATTTTAAGGAATTATGAACAATTAACAAGTTTACTTCTTAATCTTGAATGAGTATTTAGCAGTTGATCTTGCTGCTTGAAGGAGTGTCTTGGTGGACTTTATTTTTTCGCGGAGAGTCAATTTCATCGTCGGATTCGTGCACGCTCATTACTACAACATCTCCAAAACTTTCCGTATGAACGACTGACTGAGTGTCGGCATCGACAGTGGACTGCTGTGCAGTGTGGCAGTCCATAATTAGGGTTGCCAACCGTCCGGAATTTTCTCCGGACAATCAGGATTTCAACACATATGTGCGGATGGAGGAATTGACCTGTTCCGGACGTCACTTTGTCCGGAATTTGTAAAAACACTAATGTTCACTACACATTAATAGAATTTGTGTATGATCGTCTAAAAGCAAAATTATTCATCCTCTTAATTTTCGATGGAGGCTAGAATCACTCGCAATATGTTTCAACTTTGTAATTTGTTCTCAATCTCTGCCATTGGTGTTGCAATCAGCTGCTCTCTTTGTCCGCAACCGACGCCCGTACGCGGCGGGGGGCGGCACAGGCACAAACACATTTCGTTTTGTCTGGACTCTGGACAGTCGGCACATATGCTACATTTGAGCGGTGAACTGTGTACCTTTGCTTGCAATTTTCATGTGTTTATGTTCTGTTTGCATTTTGGGATTTTGTATTGCTAGGCCTATATCTAAATATCCTTGACATCATTATTTAAAGTATTCAACGCCTAAGATGTTCACAATTAGGGAAGACGACGGGTACCCGGTTTGACATCTCTAATGTTTTCAATCTGCTAGAAGCCAAAAGCTATCACCCATGGTGATAACTGAAATTATAAGCACATGGGAATATAGATACTGCAAAGGCTGGCCTTTCCTAATCTTGTTACAATTACCGTATCTGAGCGCCAGCATTCCCACTTTAGCCCCCCCCCCTCGCCCTGCGCCAATGCCTTGTGACAAGATATAAAGCAGATGCAATGAACAGAAGGCCTAAGTGTTATCTTAATGATGTTCCTCTTTCGTGATTATGAAATACTACTTCATCGGCACTTCATTGTTTATAGAACAGCATTACGTATGAGATATTACGATAATTGATGAGCTCGTTTCTTCGCAGTTCATTTGACACCCCACACGATTTTTTATTTCTTTGTGCTACTACCCAGGTAACCCGGGGGTAATGTGGACGGGTACCCGGGTCGTAAAAAAGTCGGGTTTCGTCATCCCTATTCATTCACAACACTCTAATTTTTATAAGTTGATCCTGTGTTCCATACTTTCACAAAAAAAATGATCTTAGGTTGAGTAAAATGGATGGTTGTAGTAACAAAAATTGAAGTGTACCCCCCCCCCCCCCCATCATTTGAGTATTTGTCCGGAATTCCATTCCTGTTAAGTTGGTAACCTATCCATAATTCTTATCCATTATCTGCATACTGTTACATAATTACAATTTACAATAACATTATACCCGACACACATGTAGTAATTGAAATTGTAAATTCAAAAAAGTGCCGCCCCTAGACAAGTGCCGCCGTAAGCGGCCGCTTACGTCGATTACGCCTCTGGACCGGCCCTGCCTAGGCTAGTTACCCAACAATGTTAAATCATACATAGCAAATATTCCCGTTACCAGGCCTCGTTCCAGATCTGTTGATTGAGAGTCAGCAAATCAGGCCTACTTGTTTGGGTACTGGTTCGGTTGAGAGTGGCCAACTTTTCACCAGCACTTCCACCGAGCCGTACACTCACTTTAAGTAACCTTACAAAACCTTTAACGTCGCTATTTTAAACAAAAAAAACCTTCAAAACCTTTAACGTCGCTATTTTAAAACAAAAAACCTTCAAAACCTTAACACACACAACACAGTTTACAAGTGTTTAAAAGTTGGCCACTCTCAACCGAACCAGTTCCCTTGTTTGGTTGGGGGGGGGGTCCAAATTAAAAGTCTATTTTATTGCACCCCCCCCCCCCCCCCCCCCCGTACCCACCAACCTACTTTTAGGCAAAATTTGTGTTTTTAATGGTGTTTAAAGCTTCACGCCCCCCACCCCACCCACTAACCTACTTTTAGGCAAAATTAGTGTTTTTCATGGTGTTGGCCCCCCAACCGAACAAGTTCCAAAAATTCATATGTGGTGGCCTAATAGGCCTAGCCCTATGCACAGAATTCGTCAGAAATATAAATGTACAGTTTGAGCTACATTTCGGACAAATCCTGAATAGGGCTACCCTACGGTAGCCCTAGAGGATATACAGCAAAACCCATGCATTTGGGTTGGGCATTAAAATAGGGGGTAGGACTAGGCCTAGGCCCTATCCCATGCCAAGGTCGCCGATGTCTAAAGCAGGGTAGCTAGCCCTAGGCCTTGATACTTACCAACGTTTGGGTCCAAGGGTCCGTTCTTTAAAAATGTAACGATTTCGTCAATTTCTTTCTTGCTTCCGTTCATTTTCCAATTGCCTCCAACACAGAATTTACGACTCATTTTGATGATATGACGAGCACAGTGACAAACTTCTATGGATAAAGAAAAATGTAATTTAAACAACAACCTTGTTAGCCGGTATGGATCACTCTGATTTCACCTTCGTCAAGGGCGAAAGGGGGCGTATTCCAAAACTACCTGCAGCTGTTAGATGGTTATTAAATTCCACTAGCAGGCGGTGGAAAATTCTGGCGGTAAACAACTCGACTCGAAGGATACCTATTTTTAATTTTGGGACTTTTGAGTTTTCTTATCAATTATCATCTAATAAAAGCGACATGTATGACAGAATACTATGCTGTTGACCGTCTAGGAATCAATGGTTTAGTCAACTCAGCATTAAAAAGCAATACTACGTACCCAATCCAGTTTTTGTTCAGGAAATTGAAAACAGACGGGGTTACTTACCAGTACTTACCAGCACTGGAAAAAAATATTGACACCCATAGCAAGGCTTACCAACTAGCCTAGGATCAGTTATCATTGCTGGTAGATCCTACCTCTGATCATAGAGATTATGCTCTGATTAAAGATCTTTAATCAATATATCTACACATCTCGATCCAGAAAAAAAACATTGCCCAAAGCATTTAATTCTTTCATAACCCTGTTGTAGACTCAGCAGCTAGGCCTACTGTTAAATTGTAATTTGTGTGATACAATCCCTTGGCATGAATACACTAAAGTAAATGTTGATACAATGTTCTGCAAAATGTGCTCTTCTATCTTAAACTTTATAAATCTACTTACCAGAAACCTTCATTGTGTTTACAAAGGAGCAGAGAAATCAAGTATCTATGAGAGAAATCAAGAGTAGGTAATGGCCAAGGATACTATTATACAGATTGTAAAGAGAAAAAAACAAACACATGCTCTTGACAAGTATTTGGTCTCTAGTGGGCTCTGGCCAAAGAGTTCAGCAAAAGAGATGTTACACAATTTATAACTCCATGGTTACACAACCTATAAAAATGAAAGAAAAAACTTTATAAAAAAAATTAACAACTGTTATCTTACAAAAAATAATTTCTCAATTTGACAAATTGGGACCCCCCCCCAGTAGGTGTAATTGATTATATGAAAATCAATCCAGAACCGTCCAAACGCCAATCACAAAAATACTCTTGAGGCAGACCTACGCAAGGGCCGCACAAGAAGAAAAAGGCCTGCAGTGAGGACAGAATTTACTCAGAAAAGGAGTGTGAATTTGTCTTCTGGGGGGACTCAATGATTAAGAACTGTCTTTATATCAAAAAAAGCAAAAAGTCCATGCATTGCTCTTGTCCGGGAATCAAACCCAAACAGCTACAAACAAAAGAGTGGAGAGCAGTAAACGTGCAGAAGATGCTAAAATCAAGATAGTAACAGTGCATGTTGGGACGAACGTGGTCAAAGCATGGACTTATAATAGTAACTGGCCATGGTCAAAGCATGGAGTTTAAATAGTATTGTTTGGTCAAAGCATGTTTTTAGTCCCAGTCATAATTAGTAAGGCAGCCTCTCTCGTTGCCACGGGTCTTGGTTCAAATCTAGGGTAAGACATGGTTTTTGTCACCCAAGCACCAGAGTCTAGGAGGGAAGCCCCCTCACTGGTTGTGCAGTTTTGTGACTTTCCACCCTTCCTATTCTCTTAGGATGAATGAAGATAGGCACCGTTGCCCAGCAACAGCAGGAGGGGCAGCTTTTCTCTTGTTGCCAAGGATCCTGGTTCGAATCCAGGGTAAGTCATGGATTTTTTGTCTCCCAAGCATTATAGTTGGGAGGGAAGCCCGCTTACTGCTTGTGCTGACGGTGTGTCTTAGAATGAATGGTGTGTGAAGTAACCTTGCTGCTGATGACAACATGCATTTTACTTCTTGCATGGCCCTACCACAAGTTTGGTTATGTGTTTTGTTTGTATGTACTGTAGTTAGCTGATTTTTAGTGGCCATCATCCGCCTGACGAGTCCCAGAAGGATGAAACGCGTCGTGGATTAAGGTAACAATTTTAAATTAGCTGCAGTTATCAGCAGGTAAAAGTGTTTGTTGCCCCCAGCCCTTCAGGATGGTTTGGGGGTTTGGGTACAATCTAATATTATTCCTCATGAATATTGTTTACGATTTTTTTTACAATAATGGCCTACAATGCGTATAAAAAGCAAGTCTTTGTGCCTAAAGATATTTTACATTCTATTGTTAATTTGTATGACCATAGCAATTAATACTACTTTATTAAAATTATCCTAATCTAATGGCGTTTTCCATTGGCATGCACTCGGCGAGTGCAGAGATGTCATTGTTGTCAACCTCCGCTTGAATAACATTACAAAACTGAACAAATGAAAAGACAAGTGGCAATCCAGTGCGCACTAGAGCGACCTGAGTGCGGCCAATGGAAAACGCCATAAAAAAATAATGGTGAAGCTGTATTCTGCCTCGCAAAAATTAAATATATAGGCAAAACTCCTTTTCGGTTGAAAGTCCTTTATATTTAAAATAGAAACGTTAAAGGTTTTGTAATTTTATTTTTGTTGATAAAACAGTAAAAACCTTTAACGTTTCTATTTTAGGCAAAATTAGTGTTTTTAATGGGGTTTTCCAACGAGGTGGTGTACGGCATTTTTTCCAAAATAAGTTTGCGATGGAACTTGAAAAAGTAATGAGATCCCACGCTTACAAAAAACTTAGTAGTTAATAGGCAGAAATACTCTACCAAAAAAGCTCATCCATTAATGCGACTGGAAAAAGTGTTACTGAAGCATCGTAGTTAATACCTTATAGGAAGAAAAATGGAGCATGGTTATACGCAATATTGATACATACCCATCTTTCTTTTTTTTAATGAATTATTAGGTACCTTCGCAACTTGTAGTGTTATATTTCTGGAATTTCTTTATTTTCACTCAAAAATCTAAAACTCTCCAAATAAAGTACTATAAAATCATTAGATTTCCATGAACAAGCACCCGAACTCCTATTTTTTCCCCCCAACCTGTCAACCCTTCTCCAATCTAAACTAAAGTAGCCAGTTGGCATTTTCCACACTATTGGTTTTGTCTTTGATGTTTGACACAGGTAAAAACAACAAAAGGGCCAAATATTGATAAGTAATTTGAAAATTCATAAATTAAATCAAATTTAATTTAAAATTAATAAATATGCATAATTTTAACATTGGATATGCTGTTCCATTTTAGATTGCCTTTCAATGAATGCAGCAGTAGCTCATTTGGCAATGTTTTTGTTACCAGCACACAAAAAGCATCATGAGAGGGAGTGGGACCGTGGGAGGGCACATGATTGGGCATCTCCCACACAGTCAGCCTAAATCACTCATTCAAGCTAATTTCATACAAGGCACTAGTGATTTTGAAAATTGACAGTTGCATCAATTTAAATGATTCCGAAAATTCAAAATAAATCATCGAGGTTTCAGAAACGAAGCCAAATTTGAAGATTCCTTTATAATATATGATAAGATGTAGGTACATATAGGAAATGGTTTCATTTAAGGGCGGTGCAATAAAAAGTCAACAGAGATGAATTAGTCTTACACGTAAACACTTTATTTACAGTACGAAGAACCTGTAGATTATCCAAGTATCATACAGGACTATGCTATTCAGCAAACCAAGGGAAAGTTTCCTTTGGACAAAGAATCTAAAAAAGTAGCATTAAAAAGTAAAAACTAAGGTCTGCGATGACTGAAGAACAGATAGGTACAGGAACCAATTCTAAGATGACATTAGTAGACTTGCTGTACAGAATTTATGATTTTATTGCGTTGAATTCTGTACACACAGTTCATTCCTTCCATTACATTGGTCTATGGACCAGTATCCATCTAAGTCAAACTCCATGTGATCTTGAAATTCATAGTTTGAATTAGAAAACAAGTTCATAAAACATTAGACAAAAATCACTTTGTAGTCTCGTAAACAATAGAGTCCAGTCCCACTACCATTTAAGTTCTGTTGTGAGACTCAGTAGCTTTGCTTACTCGTCTAACTAAAGATAACACTGAGTAGGAAGACAAACTTGTTAACTGTATTTACTAGTTAGTAGTTAGGCTACAAGGGTTTCACAAAAAATTACAGCATTCCTGGACATTGTGTATAAATAGCTAATACTTACACTATGGTGTAATAAAGGAGTGGCCCAACCACTATAGTTAATTCTTAGAAAGGGGTGTGGTTAAGAAATATAGCCAGCACTAACACAACAGATACTAATATAGTACACCTTCTGTTATCTGTGGTATGTGTACATCCGCTAGTATAATGAACCGAAAATGTATTAATTAGTTACAAAAGTAGGTTTCACTTGAAACTGCAACCGTAAAACGTAGCGCAGCATACTGACAACATACAGTTTGGATACCCTCAAACCTTCATTAAGTCCGCCTAATAGTGGTTCAAGTCCATGCACTACAATCCCGACTCTTTTTCCCATTGTTATGGCATACTTTTTCCAAATACAGGATTTACTGACCAGCAAATGCTGTAGGTTTGTGACATTGTATGTGATATTTGCAAGTTCTGCCAAAGACAAAAGGTCTTAGATTTTGGCTATTTAACAATATGCAGACGAATTGATCAAATTTTAACCAGAAAATGTAAAAAATAAATCAATAAAGGAATATAATGGATTGGGATGGACAAATCTTGATTTCTGAGTTTCAAACCAAACTTGAACTTGTGAAGCAAGTTCTGAACTTCATACTCGAACTAAACAGCTACAAATTTGTTTGAAAAGTAAAAACAAGTAGCCCTTAGCCCACAAATCGATGTGAATGGAGAACTGTTACTACTTTAAAGATCCAAATTATAAATGAAAATGCCGTATTAACATACTGTATTTATGCAAGTATAGGCCTCGGGTATATTTGAAATTGTCAAGTTCAAAAAGTGGGGTGCGGCCATTATGTGAAGCCGTTTATCAATAGTATTTATAGCCAACTCTTTTAAATCTAAGTGGTCAAAATAAGGGTGCGGCCATTGCTCGAGGGCGGCCTATAAGCGAGTAAATACGGTTAATATGGTAATCAATTTTGGTGTTTGAATTGATTTTAACTAGGGATGCACATGATAATCAAGGTAATGGATATAATTTCGATAATCGATAACCAAAATATCAAATAATTGGTCACTAGTGGCACAAACCAAACTATAAAACGGAGATTATCTCACGTTGTGCCATGCACTGGCTGGGCTGATGGTGTCACACTCAAGATTTATGTTTGGAAATGAGCTATCAGCCGATAACGGAAGCTTAACACATGACATCGAAGACAGCGAGGCAGAAAACGTAACGCGATTGTATTGTTTTGACTTACACATGCCACACTTAAGAACGGTTCCACTTATAAGTCTGAATAGGCTTTGTTGGTGATATTGATATTATCGATTCAATAATGACATTACCATTTTGATAATAATCAATCCGATATCGATATTGAAAAAAAGTATTGATGTGTAACCCTAATTTTAACACCCATACCATAATATTTATATGATGATACTCTAAAAATGGAAGTAATTTCAAGTCAGAGTTCGGGTAAAGCTTGATTTTTTTTACCTGCAGTTCATTGTTGTACTTGTATCTGCATTCACATAATTAGATCTATTTAGTTGTCCTCCTTTGTAAATCAGTTTTTAACTGAATATGACAGACGTTCAATAAATAAATAAAAATAAACCACTAACTCGAACCGAACTTGAAACCAAAACCAAACGTTTGTCCATACTACAAGGAACAGAGCGAATTGGAGAGATAAGATGCAAGTTTTTAGGACATGCCAAAAGGATGAAAAGAGCTAGATTGATGGAATTTGAAATTCTAGATAGGAGACCAAGGGCAGACCACGACAATGATGGGAGGATAGTGTGAGGAAATATGTGAAACAGTGAGGAGACTGAAATGTGATTGAAAGGGGAGAGCGGTGGCAAGAGAGAAAATGGAGAGGCCTATCTTCAATGCCAACGCAACGCAGAGTTGGAAAGGTAACAGATAATGATGAATAAAACCCAAATTCATCATCAAAGAAACGCCGTAAATTTACCATTAAGTACACAGATAATGTTAGGTTTCATAAAAACTATGCAAAAATAAAAAGGTTTTTAATTGTGTAGGTACTGTATTAGTGTATTAACTAGATTATAGACAGGCATCGAGTAATGGCCACACCCCTATTTTGACAATTCAATTTTTAAAGCATCATAGGATACAAATAATTATTGACAAATTACCCCGCATAATGATCGTACTCCACCTTTTGTAGATATTTTTAAACATACCTGAGGACTTTATTTGAATAAATACGGTAACCTATACCCATCAACAAAATAAAATTGCTCATGAGTCATTTGTCATGTCTAAAAATTTTGAGTCAAGATTGATAAAACTGCCAAAATGCAAGATTTTTTCAACAAAAAAGTAAATTACACAGTACTACTACTATACATTTTATAAAAGCAAATTCATTAATAATAAAACCACTATCACAAGGCTCTAACTATGAGGTAGTAGTTTTCTTATGTTGTAGGCCTATCTACCTGGGCATTCACCCCCGTAACGAAACGACAATAGAACAAAGATTTTGTAGCCTGTGGCGGTGGCAGCTCATAGTGGAACAGACCTTAGTATAAACGCTTTCAGAACAAATTCTTGCAATGGAGGAATATCCAATGAGTGTAGCACCTTGTATTCATTACAAATATGACTTTAATGACAGAGTTAATACTAGTGCTCGGTCATCAGTAGGCCTACTCTACTTCCAATTGGTATTTGTCACTTGATGCGCTTTTAAACAAATTCGTTGTTACCGGTATCTAAGCTAGACCATCAAACATTTGAATTAACATGTTTAACTTGTGTAATGTATAAGGTGTCAAGTCCAGTATAACAGATTGAAAATAAAGAACGCGTTGGCTCAAAATTACAAGGAATTAATTTGAATTCCTTTATATTGCAATTGCAACTCCACCCTCTCCAATTTGCACTGGTTAAGTATTTTAAGATAAAAAAAAGCAATGCACTGAGACATAGGAATAATATTATTAGTTAGTACTTCGTAGTAATACCGGAACACATTCAATAGGAAAAATGTCATATTAATTTTATACTAAACAATAAACACAGAAATCAAATGATTTACAGTAGCAATCAAAATTGTAGTAAAAATGTATTTGATAATTGACATAAGTAGTCATTCATTACATGTTAGTAATACCGTACAAAATATAAATTGAAGTACAAGGACAGGTACACCACGAAGACAAAAAACTTGTACCTCAAGAACCGAAAGCTCTGCATGTTTATATCGAATACGTACATTAATAAGAAAAATATAACAAAAGTAAACTGTATTTATAAGATGCAATTAAAAGTTATTTATCGAAAAGTTGTCTCAAATAAAGCATTGCTCATTTGACTCAACTGATAAACGGATGTCAACACGGCCAAGGCACACTGGTAGCAGATACAGCATTGCATTGCAATCATTGGCTATTTCGGACGAGATCGCAGACTGCGCTTAACATAATCTACTGGGTTTAGTGTTGTTGACAAGGGCATGTCTTGGCTCTAGAAGAGAAAGAGACAATTAGTATCCCATTATTAAAAATTTAAATACATTAAGTCGATATTGTAGGGACAGACCGTTTACTTGTCAAATTTTGTTAAGGCATTTGCTGTAGGCCTTGGTTCGAAAGCTACCCAGCCATGCATTTTGACAGAAGAAAAAAATCAATAGTGACTATAGATAGAGTATTGATTGATATTGACCTTAATGTGATATCGTAAAATGAATACATACTGAAGAAACTATTAACTAAGTAGGCCTATAGTGCGATACTGCTCCCCCCAACACAATTTAATGTTGGAAATGGGGTAAAGATATATAATTTATAAGAATTTAGGCACGTAAGAATGTTTTGAAAGTTGGGGGGGGGGGGGGGAGGGCAAATTTATTAGCAGATTTTGTGGGTGGTAGCTGGGGTCGGGGACTTTGGCGAAACAAATTTTCACCATACTAGTTATTTTGTCATGTTTTAACTACCTTCACTTGGACTCTGTAAACAATGTTTTACACTTTACAGCAACTATCTGCTACATAAAAACTAAAAAATGAACATGAAGTGGCCCCTTTTAGTAAATTACAACCTAATTTTTAATGTCATGAGGAAGCATAGAGGCAAACATATTCGTTTTCGACATTTTACCAAGGTGACTGTCAAATTGTGTTAAGTGTATGTGCATATTTACTTATGGAAATTCTGAGATTAATATTTAAGTCATGTTAGTTGTGCCCCCCCGGGCCAAACTAATGCCAATGAATAAGATATTATAGTAGTAGTAGTAGTAGTAGTAGTAGTAGTAGTAGTAGTAGTAGTAGTAGTAGTAGTAGTAGTAGTAGTAGTAGTAGTAGTAGTAGTAGTAGTAGTAGTAGTAGTAGTAGTAGTAGTAGTAGTAGTATTAACCCTATAACAGGTTTCCCACGATAAAAAAAAAAAACATGTAGTAAATTAAATGATGATTATATACAAGTAGCATTAATGTCGTCTGTTGCAGTTTACTTACCTCATCAGGTTCCAACTCAATTAAACTATCGGAATGAGAGAATAGTTTTTTCTTGGCAACTACTTTCTTCTTCTGAGATTTTTCGACTGATAAAGGTTCATCCTTAACCCTTAAAACTGAAAAACAAAAAGAATAGGGACATACTACCTAAGTTCATAAGAGTATTTACTATTTATGATGAGCCCTGATTAATTACCTACAAGTTTGAACTAAAAGAAAATAGGTAAACGTTGGGCTTTGCACTGACACTTTCTCACACTCCTAGTGCCACCTTAGTACAAGCCCAGTTTAGATAATCCACACAGCCGGGCTCAAAGAAATACGCGGAGTGAGTCAATCAGTCATAGCCTACTATGTTGATGATTTAAAGCAGTTAGCGGTGGCGCGACCTGCAACTAGCTTTGCATGCAAAACCCAAATACTAATACCAAATTAATTTCAAATTTGCATTTTATTTATGTTGTTCGTATTAGGTATTTTGTATCCTTTTTTTTTGGAACCCAGCAACACAATTTGAGAAGAAACTTCTCTCTGCATGTCTCCTTGCTCAAACGAAAACTCTGTTAGTAGATAACTTGCTTCCAAGCTGATACCTGGCTTGTGCAATGCACTGCACTAGGCAGTTGATTTTTAATTCAATGTTTTATTTTATTTTATTTAAGTAAGCCTTCTACAGTGTTCACTCATATGCATGTCATATAGACATGCGAGTATTTGAAGTTGTCAAAGATCTGTACAATTGTTAAGAAAACAAACATAAACAACAACATAAACAGTTTACAATGTTAACAAAGTTCAATTCGATAAAAGAGTGCAATTGGTCAATTAAAATAGTTTCAATGTAGATACAATATATCAGTCATTAGATTAAAATTAAAATTAAAACTAAGATATTTGGGTTCACACAACATATGTACTGATACTATAGTTAGCTTAAGCTAGTCCTATCCAATACAAGTCTCCAAATATTCACTTACTGAATAAAAGCTGTGTTCCAAAGGAATGATTTAATCCTAGCCTTAAACTCCTTCCTAGAGCTTGTAACACCAACATTCCGTAATTCTTCAGGCAATTTGTTATATACTTTAATTCCCATGTTCACGGGATCATTATCCAGCAGCTTCAATCTATGGCTAGTCTGGTACAATTTTCCCTTCCCTCTCGTGTTTATATTATGGACATTTGCATTCAATTGAAATAAGTTAGGAAATTTATTTACAAACATGATAACCTCAAGCAGATAAAGACAAGCTACAGTTAATATATTTGCATTCTTAAAAGCCTGTCTGCATGATTCTCTAGAGCCTAAATGGAGCATATACCGCAATGCTCTCTTCTGAAGGCAAAAAATCTTACTTACACTCGTTGAGTTCCCCCAAAACAATATCCCATAGTTTATCAGAGACTGAGTGTTGGCATGAAAAACTTTTTTCCTTGTATCCAAATTACATTGGGTGGACAAGGCTTTCATTGTAAAACAAGAAGAGCTTAGTCTCTTGCCCAGGTCTTCAATATGAGATGACCACTTAGTTTAAAATCCAGTTTAAGGCCTAGGAATTTGGCTACCTCCACTATATCAATTGATAAGTTGTTATGCTCTACTGTTAAATGTGGATGTTGACCCTTAACTTGGTAGGTAATTATTTGGGTTTTTGAACAGTTTAGCTTCAATTTGTTAGCCTTGAACCATGCTTCTAATTCTCTAAGAATAACTCCCAATTTGTAAATTAACTCGTCTATGCTCTGTGCCGTAATTATCACGGTAGTATCATCTGCGAAAAGAATTGCTTTGCATAGACGCGCTAAATAAGGTGGTAAATCGTTGATATAAAGGCTAAAGAAAACTGGACCAATATTAGAACCCTGCGGAACCCCACTATTAACCTGTTTCCAACCTGATGAACACTCAACACCATTGCTGTTAATGTCTACGCGTTGCTTTCGGTCAGTAAGATAGGATCTGACCCATGAACCTGCTGTACCCCTTAGTCCGTAATGTTTTAATTTATCAATAAGGATAGAATGGTGAAGTGTATCGAATGCTTTAGACAGATCGCACATAATAGATCCAACCACTAGTTTCTTATCTAAGGCGTTATTGATCTCATGTATTAGTTGGAATGCTGCCGTCATGGTAGAGTGTCCCTCTCTGAACCCATGTTGATTCTCGCATAGTATATTATTGTCATTGAGGAACACATGGAGTCTGCTAAGAAATAATTTTTCGAACACCTTTGACAATGTCGGCAGCAATGCAACTGGCCTATAATTTGAAATCTCAGTCTTTTCCCCTTTTTTAAATAAAGGCTTAACCACCGAGTATTTAAGCCATTCCGGAAAAATTCCCTCTGTGAAGGAGCAATTACATATATGCGCCAATGGTTCCGCAACAAAATGGCTACTATATTTTAAAATAACATTAGAGACACCATCCCACCCTGCTGAATGTTTTGATTTTAAGTTATTTATTATATCTATTACTTCAGCAGGACTAGTCAGACTCAATACAAAGTCTGGGATGTTATTATCAGTAACCTTTTGTAGATTGATCATACATTCTTCATTGGTATTGGTTTTCTGATCTATTAGATCACCTGCAATTGAAGTGTAGTACTGATTGAACTGTTCTGCAATCACATGTTTATCAGTTATTCCTTCATTTCCTAATTTGATTTCATTTATACTAGAACTGTTACCTTTCCCTTGTTTTCCTGTCAGATAATTAACCAAATTCCATGTTGTTTTAACCCTGTTGTCTGAGTTTTCTATTAATGCTGAATTAAAATCGTGTTTTGCCTTTTTTATAAGTTTAGATAGATCCTTCTTGAATGTGTTGAAGAAACTTTTAAACTCATCACTGGTATCTGTTTTGCTTTGTACATATAAATCTCTTTTCAAACGACATGCATTTTTAATTTCATCCGTAATCCATCCTTTAAAAATGTGTGTATGGTCTTTTGGGCGACATGATTTTTTGGGGAAATGTGTTTCAAAGAGTGAGAGATATATGTTCAGGAAGAGTTATTAATACTAGGAAAACGCTAAAGTCCCGCCGCTTTGATGGATGAGCTTTTTAAAGTTTTTAGTTTGCGTGGGATATCTTTACTTTTGCAAGTGCTTTTGTTTTGCTGCCTACGCATTGTAGGTGATTGTTGTCAAGTTTCTGTTGTTTCTTGTCAATTGGTGTTATTTATCGTAAAAAACTTATATTAAAAGCTTTATTTCTTTGAATTCTGGCTAGCTTTTTCATCTTTTTCTTTCAAAAGGTACTTCATCACAATAACCTTAATGTCCATGTATAATATGAACGTTGTAGCCCCACCCGTTTGGTCAGAATTGGCCCAAATGGCACGAAAATATCGTACAAAAAATCAAAAAACTTATATTAAAAGCTTTATTTCTATAGATTCTGGCTAACTTTTTCTTTCAGAAAGCAATACATCACCATTACCTTAATGTCCATGTGATAATATGAATGTTGTAGTACCACCCGTTTGGTCAGAATCGGCCCAAATGTCACGAAAATATCGCACTAAAAATTGTAAAAGTACGATATTCATGAGAAATATTTCTTCGATTGTACCCAAAAACGTAGCAAGTCTAAGTTCAGAGATTTCGAAGGTCCTGTCAAATTTTCATCAAGATCGGATATGTCGTTTGCCCGGTAGAGAGCAAACAAACAGACGGGGAAAAAAATAAAAAAAACACCTGAGCTAAATATTTTGGGGGGTCGGTGAAATTGAAGTCTTCGCATCGCTCATCCAATTATTATTATGTAGAATCACCTGTTTTTGATTTGTACATTTTCAAAGGTAATTGATCCAGTTGTGGTTGGTTGAGGTTGTAAGGAATGTAGGGATGGGACGTTTTAAAAGTTTAGTGGACGGTTAGAGGTTATTAAATTCGCAAAACGCTAAGAAAAAAATATTTTAAAAAAAAATTAAATGTTACTTTGTTATCACTTTTGGAGCCTACACAAACACAAACACGGGCTAATGGCTCATTCACAACCAACTTAGGCCTCTAACTTAACAGCTAACTTATCCTCTAACTTTAGGGGGCTGTTCATTAGACGAGTGAGCGTAGCGAACGTAAGTCTTTCCTAACGCTATACTCGATCGGGCCTTGGCCGTGAGCATTGTCTGTTAAATGTCTGTTTGTCCGGGCTCATACGGCCGAACGGCCAAATAGATTGAGCTGAAATTTTAAACAGATATCCGTGACCAGGTAACTTAGAACTGCTAACAAAATGAACAATATTCGTTGCGATTTAAGCTCACAAGAAATAAAAATGTGAAAAATTTGAACTTAGATTGCAAATGTTTGAAATACCCATTAGTAAAATAGAACACAGCCTGTGAAAGTTTGCGATCAGATGAACCAAGTAAATTTGTTTATTATTTTGTTTTCATTATGCATGCCTTCTGTCATTCTGTAAATGATGCTTGGCCATTGCTGGCTATCAAGGATACTATTATACACTTCGTTTGGGCTGGTGATGATCTACAAGAAACAGTGCGACGTATTTTATCTCGCAAACATCAGCTGGTAAGTAGGGTAGTATATTACTTTCCGAAACTAGAATGCGAGCTCTGGTAGTCGTTGTCGGGGACCCCCATATTCTCTGACGACCTTCCCAACGACGACGACCAGGACAAAACGAACGATGACAAAGACGATGACGACCACGACGCGAGAACCCTCCCTTTTCTTTCACCTTTACCCGCGTGGCTATTTCTGACCAGCACCAGCATGGGATTTTCCTACCTAGGATCCTCTCGGCAAGAGTGGTGATTTTTGACCTAGCGGTTGTCGCACCCTTAATCCAAACTAAAACTAAATTGGGACGTATGGGACCAGCCTTTTTTCATAATAGGACGACGACAAACGGTTGACGCACCCTGAAACCAAAAAACTATAAACCACTTTCTCTGTTCGCCTAGACCCAAATATATGTTTTTTTTGGGTTTATTTGGATTAAGGACGCGTCAACCGTTAGGTCATAATGCACGACTCTAGCCTAGGGGATGGGGAGGAGGGGCCCATGCTGGTCAGAACCAGCCATGGGTAAGGGGAGGAAGGGGGATTTCTCACGTCGTGGTCGTCATTGTCTTTGTCATCGTTCATTGTGTCATTGTCACCGTCGTCGGAGAGGTCTTCAAGGGAAGGGGGAGGTGTCCCCGACGACGACGTGAGAAACTAGGGCGCTTCAACCGGTTAGGTCATATTGCGCCGCCTGTGAATGAAAGTAAATGAGAAGAGAATGCAGGTATGTTTGATGATTAGATTGTTTTCTAAGTGTATAAATAACAAAATAAATTGAAGATGAAGAAAGTAATAGCAAAATAAAAGTTATGTATGTAAATGAAAATAAAGAAAAAAAAGAAATGTGTATGAAGTTACTTAAAGTTTGTTAAATAGATTACTTTGGATGAGAAATTTGGAAAGTTTGTCGCCGTTATCATATGATAGAAGTTCTTCATATGATTGGGAGAGATCAAATTGCATGCGCAAGGCATCATATTTGATACATTCTGCTAGCATATGATGTACGGTTAAAGGTACATCACATGTGCCACATATGGGAATAACCTTTTCTCTGGTTAAGAGATATCCGTGTGTTAGGCGTGTGTGCCCTATACGAAGTCTAGACAATACCACCTCTTCTCTACGTGAGAGTCGAGACGTAGGTGGACGAATTTTGTTAGCCAATGTGGGCATCACACTACGCAATTTGTTATTTTGCAATTCATCCCAAGATGCTTGTCGCATATCCAACAATCTTTGCTTGAATCCACTCTTAACATCTGGAACGGGAACTAGATTGAAATCAACGTCGCGACGCTGGGAAGCTTCCTTAGCAGCCCGATCAGCGTGTTCATTTCCCTCTATGCCCACGTGTCCAGGTATCCAGCAAAACTCTATTATATAACCCTTAGAGGCTAGTTTTTCTAAATAGAATTGGATATCTTGTACCAAATGATGACTTGAATACATGAGTTCTATAGCTTGAAGTGAACTTAAACTATCTGAACACAAAAGGTATTCTCCACAACGACAGCGTAGAATGTATTTAAGAGCTTCACGGATGGCAAATAACTCTGCAGTGAAAACTGAACACACGTCGCTTAGCCTGAAACGTTCAGTTAAGGTGGAGCAATAAAAAGCACTTCCAACCTTGTTGTCAATTTTGGAGCCATCTGTGAATACCAAAGTAAACCTTTGATGTTCATGGCAAATCTCTCTAAAGTTAATTTTGAATACACTATCGCAAGTAGAGTTTTTATCAAAACGACAAAGGTCAAATACGACGATTGCCAGAGCTCGCTTCTGGTTTTGGGGAGTAGCTGATGTTTGCGAGGTGGACATTTTCTCTTGAATCGCCTTTTACGATTAGCAGAGCCATGCTCTGGGCCAATTCTACCCCGAGCCCAGACGGAATCGTCTTTAATTTTTCATACATTGACGCTGGAGGAAGTACTAAGGGTCATACACCGGCCGTTCCATTTAGCCGGGGTGTAGCCTATCTGTTCAACAAGGGTCTGTGACCACAAATGTTTGTATAAAGATTATAACTAGGGAAACGCCAAAGTCGTTGTTAGACGAGTGAGTGAGCCATGTGTTGTGTACCCGCTAACATTACTTTTCTTCCCCCTACCTTTGACCTCCCTATAGCCTATCATTGGTTAAAGTGGCGCATTATGGCCGGACAGTTGACGTGCCCTTAAACTTAAAAACTTATAATTACCTAACTTAAATCCAATCAATGTTCACGGGTACTCAACACGTGGCTCTCTCACTCGTCTAACAACGACTTTGGCGTTTCCCTAGTGATAAATGTTTTTCAACCAATCACAACAATACAGATTTGCAGTGTTTACTTTTATCGCGCCAATGCTAGGGCTCCCATTCGTACCGTTTTAGCCGGGACAGTCCCTTTTTTGAGGTGGTGTCCCGGTGTCCCGGCTACTTGTAGCCGGGACGCCTAATTGTCCCGTTTTTTAGAATGGCGAACGACCGCGCTATTTTTACGGTCTAGCATTTGAATCGCCGCGCCTGCAATGCAACTCTTCACCCCGACCATGGCCAGTTACCAACCACTCACCAAAAACGAACTATAAAGATTCAAGAAGTCAAGGTCAAGATCCAGGCTGCCAACAGTCAGAAGAAAGTGTCATTTTTATTTTCCTTTTTTGCGAAAAATTAACAAGAATATTGAAGGGATTGTTGAGTGTACAATGTGTTGTGACTTTAATATATCTCTTAATTTTCGTTTCAACGTTAATATTTTCAGGAATAGGCGCGTAGGAAGGGGGGGGGATTTATCCCCACTTTTTGCCGTGACCCCCCCCCCCCCCACTTCAGAAGAGCAATGACCAACAATTTCGACAATTTCTCATTGTTGTTGAACGTGATCGCGAACGTAATGATGCATTTCAATGGTTGTAACATGATCTATATCGTCACTACCCCAATTTAAAAAAAAAAATAGTTTTATAGTTTTTTTCTCCTAAAAAATGCATTGATTTGGTATCGCATTCAGACCACTTATTTTTCCTAGAACGCACCAAACACACTCTAAAAACTTTATTTCCAAACTTTTCGCCTGCGGCGCTGTAGTTGGGGGGCACAGCCCCCCTAAAATACTGGTCCCCTAAAATAGTTGTCCCGTTTTTGGGGTTTTGTATTATGGGAGCCCTAGCCAATGCTTGTTGGTTGTTGCCAATGCCAAATTGTCGGCTCGAGTCAAGGTTTAGCTGGCCTTAATCCCGCCTGGAAAATAAAGACGATTATCTATCTATCCATCTATCTATCTATCTTTCTATCTCTGATTGGTTCATTCTTAATGTTAAGTTAGCTGCTAAGTTTAAGTTTGGAGTTTGCAAACTTTCTGCTGCTGATAAGTGTAAGTTAAAGGCTAAGTTTTGGTCATGAACAGACATGTTGTTTTCCATAAGACAAACCTTTAAGTTAGCGACTAAGTTGGTTGTGAATGGGCCGTAACAGATTAGGCCGATAATTTTCTAAAAGTGCTTAATTTTATTGGAGGTGCCGAATCCCAGGCTGTATTAAGACACCTCGTCTGTTACACATGGTGGAAATGCCGGGTCATTAAATGCAAGAGTGAGAATAAAACCGTTGTTAATTATTCGTCGGCCGGTCATAAGTAGAAAATTACGATTTTTGTTGTAAAACCTAGGTCTCTGCCTACCTAAATTTATATATATAGGCCTATTAGTTAGCGATTAGTTCAAGGAGTTAAAACGTTTACGAAATTAAACGCTTTTTCCCATCCCTAAAGGAATGAGATAATTTTGTTTGTTGAAATTTGTTTACGTTTGATTAGAGAAAATGTCATGAGACAAGCCTAGCTTAGGTGTAAACACAACCAGATTATTAACTTTCTCTAACTAATGACAAAAGTATGCTCACAGAAAACCTACCTATAGTAAGAGCCTACCCCTAAGAGTCCTGTACATTTCCTTGTTTTTGAAAATAATACACGCTTCTATTTTTATTGTTATTTTGAAGATGGACACTAATAACTGTCGTTCATTTGTTCACATTTGGCCGACAGCACTGCCATGTGCATCATATAGAAACTAGGGATGTCAAAAAGCGTGTATTTCACTAAACGTTTCTTTACACCCTACTCAAACAAGCGTGTACACGTTTAGGTCTACAGGCGCTATATCTGCGTTTACTTTTAGTTTTTGATATACATATATTCTATGAACATTACTTGTTTTCTGCATAATAATTGACTCCCACAAGCACCAAGTAATAAAGAGCCCTTCCGGAGTCCCTATTGATTCGAATTTTATTGAGTAGGCCTACGAAAGACAACACTACAAGTCGAGAAGACGTATAATTTGTGAGTTGCCGGAAGGATGGGAAGGGGGGTGGGGAGAGTAGTCAGGCGGCTGACGTAGCGCTTGCTGCTCTGTGCACTGCCCGCGTGCCGCTTGCTGGCCAGTGGCCGGACGCACACTGCACAGAGCGATTGAAATGACGTTATCAACTACAGAGTAGGCGTAAGAATATTTATTGAAGATTAACGAAACAAGTAATTGAAGATGAAGTAATTAGTAAGATTTATTTTGACAAATGAGCGACCGTGCGTGCGATCATTACAACACAGTAGTTTGGCATAGTTTGGCAACATTTTGTAGGCCTACATCTTGAGAACCTGCAAGAAAGAAGGAACGGCCGCTCGCGCTTAAATTGACTCAAGAGAAAACATCGTTCGGCGCGCCGCACACAGGATAAAAATAGTAATAACATAAAAACGTTTACCGATCACGAAAAAATGGTACACGTTTACACGTACCATCCCTAATAGAAACGATTTAAATTCCAAAAGCGCTTTGCTGTGCAAAGTTCTTTGTTCTTAAATGAAGTGAACAGTTGAATGTCGGTTTCATCTTCCACCCAGCCGCATTAATGTGCATAAGTATTTCTGTTGAATTAGGCTGCAGTCTTCTTAAAACAATATTATGTTGCCATAGAAAAGGCCTTAGTATATTGAGATTTGCACAACAATACTAAGTTAGTAAATATCATCCCAAATTACCGGTAATGGGTGAATTTCTTTAAGAGGATATAGGACATGCGTTTTAAGTAAATTGCTATTCGCTCGGCTGACTGACACCACAGGTGTTTGAAATTTTGAACATTTACCGTATATCACGAATGTGGAAATATAAGGCTCTGCAGTAACATATTTCCAAATTTGGTTTTAAAATAATTCATAAAAAATAAATTAGTTTTCCACAAATTTTGATTTTGTTAAAAACTCCAAAATTTACTATACTACGTAGGTGTATTTGTGATTTTTGTCTGCCTGATTAAGACAAAATTTGGAAAATGATTGCAGGGCTGTCCAGTGTCCATGTATGCTTTATTGACAACTTTGCAATGTTTAATATACGTCTGATGCATCTTGGCCACAAATTACTAGTAGGCACCAAAATATAACTTACCATGAGGTGCAGGAGTGTCTTTTCTTTTCGATATAGATCTGAAAATGGAATATAAGAATTATTAATTGTCCAATTAAATTAACATTTATTTCACAATATTAAATAAGTAAATACCTAGGTATCTAAGTGTATGAAACGGAGATATTGATGGGAGCCAACAGCTTACCTTTAATTAAAGTGTTCAGAACACAGTTTTCATTCAAGATTAATACAAGTATAAACACCTACCATAAGAAAACGCTTCGGCTCGAACAACCTTATTCATTTTTGTTGAGAGTAGAAAATCTAATTAACTGAATACTATGGTTACTGCCAGACGATCGATAAATTGATTTGATTATTTCCCGAAACAATATTGATTTGATTATTTCCCGAAACAATCTATAATCGATTCAGTGAATAAATGGTTCGTTCTGCAGTATGTTAACAAATGTTTACAATACATTACAACTAACAATAAAGGACCTCGCTTTGTTTAATAAAAAATTTGATCCTCAGCCTCTCTATTGTTCAAATGAGTACAATGCGAGACCTTCAACAAGCTATGGTGGTAGATATAAAACATAATGAATCACCACTGCACTGTAGGGAACTTGCATTGCATGCGCCTTTTGCTGGGCAGAACATACACCAGTATTATCTCGCCTTGCCGCAACCGATCGATAATGTTCGGTACTAAAGGTCAATGCTTACCAATTATGCCCCCACATATGTGCAATTATTAATATTCAATTTCATCATCAATTGAAAAAAAAAAACTGGATGACTCGGAGAGACTCATTACAGATGCAGAGGAGATCAAGGAAACTTGGAAAGAGTATTTCAATCAATTGCTGAATGCGGGAGCAGAAGCAGAAGACGGAGATGTAGAGTTGGAAGGGGTGACGGAAGAAGCAGATGAGAATGGACCGACCTGGCAAGAAGTGGAGATGGCATTAAAAAGGATGAAGAATGGGAAGACTGCAGGAGTTGACAAACTGGTGGTGGAAATGATCAAAGCTGGGGGCCCAGTTGTTATGCATTGGCTATACAGAGTGATCAGAGTGGTATGGAGAGAAAAGAAGGTGCCAAGAGATTGGGAGAAAGGAGTGATTGTACCAATATACAAGAAAGGTGATTGAAAAAAATGTAGTAATTACAGAGGGATCACTTTACTATGCCACACAGCAAAGATTTATGAAAGGATTGTTGACAGAAGAATAAGGGAAGAAGTTGATCACATGTTGAATGAGGAACAATACGGATTTAGACAGGGAAGATCCACAATAGATCCTATATTCATACTTAGACAGGCCATGGAAAAGAGTTGGGAGCTTGGAAGAAGAATGAGTATAGTCTTTTTAGACATCGAAAAGGCGTATTATGATAGTGATATGATATGATGTATGATAGTGTGCCAAGGAAGGTAGTGTGGGAAAGTTTGGAAAGAAAAGGAGTTGACAAAGGACTGATAGACAGGGTTAGAAGTATGTACATACATAGTATGTGAAAGCTGTGTAAAAACACAGTTTGGGATGTCAGGGTGGTTCCAAATAACAAAAGGGCTGAGGCAGGGAAGTGTGCTGTCACCATTGCTATTTATAATAGTGATGGATGACATACACAACAAGGTAAAGATGGAGGAAACGGAGGATGCTGTTTAGCTGCCGATGATTTCGTAGCGTGGTCAGAGTATGAGGAGGTACTCCAGAGATCTCTGGAAGAGGCACATTGAAGAGGTCGGCATGAAGATAAGCGTGAGCAAGAGCAAGGTTGTTACTATGCCAGGAGAAGGAGACGTCAGGAACTATCATGCAGAGATCAAGATTGGAGAAGAAACCCTGGAAGTGGTGGAGAGTTTTGGATACCTAGGAAGTGAAATAATGGCAAGCGGGAAGATGAAAAAAGAAATTAAGAACAGAATACAAAAGGCTAGTAACTTCTACCAGTGTGTAAAAGGCCTGGTGTGGGATAGGGAAATACCCATAAAGTGCAAGATGACACCATACAAGACCTACTTCATACCGATCCTCACATATGCGGCAGAAACCTGGACTATGGGTGATAGAGAAGAAAGCCAAATACAGGCGGCGGAGATGAGATTCCTGAGGAGCACAGTGGGCAAGACAAAAAGAGATAGAGTTAGAAAAATAAAATACGGACATCAGAGAGATGCTTGGGGTGGAGAAGTTAGGTGACAAGATGGGAAGGACAAGGCTGAGATGGTTTGGGCATATGAAACGAATGACGGAAGAGAGGATGCCCAGGAGAATGTATGAGAAAAGGATTGAAGGAGGAAGAAGAAGGGGGAGACCAAGGAAGAGATGGAAGGAGACCATAGCAAGAGACCTACATACCGTATTTACTCGCTTATAGGCCGCCCTCGAGTAAAGGCCGCACCCTTATTTTGGCCACTCAGATTTTAAAGATTTGGATATAAATACTATTGATAAATGGCTTCACATAATGGCTGCACCCCACTTTTTGAACTTGACAATTTCAAATATACCCGAGGCCTATACTCGCATAAATACAGTAATAGAGGAGAGAGCTGGGAGGATGTAGCAGAGACATGATTGTGGGAGGATAGAAAAAAGTGGAAGAATTTGGTTGCCAAACCCAAGCTGACCCTGCCAGAAATAGGAAACGGCAATGGATAATGATGAATGATGATTAATATTCCAATCAATATCAAATGGCAACCTTATTATTCAAATAAACACCTAAGCATTTTATTTTAGTGTTCAGTTAGTTTTTTCTAATGCAAAATATCAAGGCTGTTTAATACTGGTTGTAGTCTTTACTCTTTACCCTTAACTGAAACCAACAATATCTGCAGACCGGTATCTAGTACGTGGAGATACGCTACATTATTAGATTATACTAGGAAACGCTTAAGTCCCGCCGCGTTGTTGATGAGCGTAATTGGTGCATTGAGCTGCATGTGTACCGCGGATTTTCTGTTGTTCTGAGAAAAATTATTACTAGTCGAAGATTTTTTAAATTAAATTAAATTAAAAAAAAAATTAACTTAATTTTTTTAATAAATCGTATTTAAAAAAAAAAAATCTTAAAATTGCAATTTTCATAAGAATAATTATTCGATGCGCTCAAATTTAACACGAGTATATTAATTCATGAATTAAGGTTCTGTGAAAAAATCTTACAATAGGATAAAGCATGTAGGTTATAGTCAAAGAATTGTTTTAAAAAGAAAAAACCCGTAAATGTCGATTTTCATGAAATATTTTCGATTACGCCAAATTCACACGAATATCTTAATCATAAATTAGGTTTGTGAAAAATCATACAATGGATAAGCGTGTAGTGTTATAAGTTGAGAAATTTTAAAAAAATCGAAAAAAATCGTAAAATTGCGTTTTTATAAGAAAAATTCCGATTGCGCTCAAAACGTGCATTCTAAGTTTAGAGATTTCGAAGGCCTCCATAATTTCATCGCAATCGGAGTAATTGGTTTAGCCTGAATCGTGTTAACAAAACACCAAAAATACAGAAAAAAAATAAGAAAAAAAAAATATTGCGGATTTTTCTCCAGTGTAGTGAAATGGAATCTTCGCTTCGCTCGCTACGCTCGCTACGCTCATCCAATTATTATAATATTAGTTGTGTTGCCAAGTCTTTTACTGACATGTCCCGAGACAGAATTTAACAGAAATTTAATACAAAAATAAATTAGACAAGCCAAGGAGCTTTAACTAAAAAAAAACAAAGACTGTAATAAATCTAAAACGTAATGGCTAGTTAGTAGTTCACAATAACACGTGCAATAAAACATAGCAAATTATTACTTGTGACTGAATACTTCTCGGTCAGGATCATTTTCCTTGGTCTCTTTCCGAGCTTTCTTCTCTGAAGCTTGATTCTTTTTCCGGGCACTCATTTTCGGAACAAAGTCCTCATCTGAATCGTTGTCATCATTGATCTGCTTACGGGAGACTCTGTAAGGCGTGGCCTTCGGCCTAACCATTTCATTGCGAGCATAAAGATCTGAGCCACCGTCACCCTTTGTTTGCTTTCGTGATACCTGTTCAGGCTTGTTGAGCAAATTAGAGTTGTGTAGTAAGGACTGTTCCTGCATCTTGTGCTGCAGTTTAAAGACCTGAAGTTCTTTCTGCAGTCTGATTATTTCAGAGTCCTTCATCTGTATGTCTTCCTGTAGACGTCGAAGCTGAGAACAAAAAGTAATATGCTACTGATTGATTGACTGGATATTGCTTAATGTCTCATATAATATAGTACAGGGTTGCCACCAAGTAATTATTTTTATCCTTGAGAGATACTTTAAAAATCCTGAGAAATCCTTGAAAATAGCTATTTAGTATTTAGTATTTTGCGTATTATTACTTGAAGGAACTATCAACATTTTCCGGGATTCCATACAATAATACGTTATACCAGATGGATTTTGAAAATTTAACTAACATTACACGCGTGCATAGGCCTTAGAATCAGAATTTTCTTAGAATTTGTATCAACGTTTTAGTTTTTGCCACTGTTTCTATACTCACTGGGTTTATTATTACTGTCACCCGGTGCTACTGATGTTTTTATTACCCACTGTTGTTTGCTTTTTAGGCTGTATCAAAAATAATTTATTGATTTCATGTATTTTTAACTATGGTAGGAAATCCTGAGATTTTACCAAAAATCCTGGAATCCTTGAAACACCTTAAAAATCCTTGAAAAAGGATAATATCCTTGAAAGTGGCAACCCTGAATAGTACTACTATACCATACCAGACCTCATGATAAGAGGTAGGGCCTAGGTAAATTAAGCAATTTAAGTTTTTGATACAAAATCAGTGTAGCCTCTACATATTTTAAAACACTTAACAATGCTAATTTTACTTTAATAAAAATGTTTTGCATTCCAGATGAGAATTAGTTCAGCAATGTGTATTCAAACACTACCTACAGTAATTGAATTTTAGTTTAGCTTAGTAAATTTTAAATGTAGGCCCTACTAGTATCTATGAGCATAATTTCCCATTGAATGTGCACTACCCCCCCCCCCCCCAATACATTAAGAGTTTTGATAAAAAAGTAAAAATAGATGATACTTAAATACGTTAAATTTGTTCAAAATTGAAAAATTAACACTAAATAGCAAATATTAATTAGTTTCCAAATTAAAATGCTATTTTTTGCATTTGTATTATAGCAATGCAAGATTTGATTTATTTAATTTCCCAAAAACCAAGCAATTCCCAGCAGCTTAAAATAAGATAGGAAAGTGACAGCCGGTGAAGCATACTAGCAGCCACCCTGCTATACATGTACTGTATTGGCCCAAATATAGTGCAATGTTCTTTGCCAAAAATACAATCTCAAAAACAGCACTCGCGTTATTATTATTATTATTATTATTTTTTTTTTTTTAATTATTGTAATCCTACTAAAGTGGACTTCACAGGAAGATTGGTCCGCAGGTACCAAGAATTTCCACCCCTCTTTTCTTTACCACCACCACCTTCCTGGCACGAGCAGAGTGGACAAGATGTAGATCGTATCCTAATAGTCGCTCGACCCTTCTATTGATGGTCTCAAAACAATCCAATTAAATTGTTTTCGCTTGAATAGAGTTAAATCCATTTTCCTTCTTAAACTGTTATAATTTACCTTTTAAATGCCCTTTAATGCTAATGATTTTTACTTAAATGTTTCACTGAAGTAAAATCAACACGAAAATGTTTTTGAATGCTAAAAATTGATTGAAAACTAAGAACTTAACACAACACACTTCTTCATCAGAAGTGCTAAGAATATTTTGTTAACATTGTTCTCAATCAATTTTTTGCGTTTAAAAACATTTTCGTGTTGATTTTATTTCAGGGAAACGTTAAACTTAAAATCATTAACATTTAAGAACATTTAAAAGGTAAATTACAACAGTTTATGTAATGAAAAGAAAATAAATTTATCTCTATTCAAGGGTTTAGAGACCATCAATAGAAGGGTCGAGGATAGATAAGATCTAAATCTTGTGCACTCTGCCCATCCGAGGAAGGTGGGAGGGGAGGAAATTCATGGTACCTGCGGACCAATCTTCCCGTGAAGTCCACTTTAGAGGGAACATGGCAGAATCAATTAATCTATTCCAAATTGGAGGAATCGATTTCTCACTAGACAGTTTGCACCACGTGTCCACTGTCCCTCCCTCTCCCGCCAGATGCCTATTGTACACACAGGCTGGCAGAACGGCCAACAGACGACCACACAATGTTGCAAAATACATCATTCCGTGACATACGATGGGCGAGTCTTGCCGTCACGGACTCCGCGGAAATATCGCCGCGTATCACAGGTTCCACGGAAAATGACAACCAAAATAACTGTGCATACATTTATAGTTTTTTGTTGGGAATCGATTTTAAGGCCACAATGATTGATTCCATTTTCGGAATCAAAGTAATCATTTTATTATCAAACCCTACTTAGTCATACCTGGTCGTTCTTGACAGGTGTTGGCGTCTTTTTGTACAAGCAATCTTGTAGGCTGTTTACCTCCCTCTTGTGTCTGTCCACCTCCTCTCTCTCCTTGCGTATTATATCTTCGTATTGCTTAAATTGTTTGTCACGCCGTTCTTTTAATTGATCCATATCGGAGTTCTGAAACAAGGATAACTTACGTTACTGGAAATAGCTTTCAAGTTTTAACCAATGACTAGGAAACAGTGGTGACATTATAATTGAAGCAAATTTTGTATTTCTGGTGATTATTTTGGGTATTTAGTCTTGATACTAGTAGGCCTAGACCTCAATTTCCACAAAAAGATTCAACATTAATTAAACATCATTCTTTTTTATGATGAAGCCAATCCATACAGCACATAACCCCATAAAAAAATTTAAAACAATTAAGCTGTCACCTGGCATCTCCCATCAAAATCATAATACTACTAATACAAGTAATTAAATAGGTGTAGAACTGTGTGAAATAAATTTTAAAGATACAATTTAGAGATTTGTTTTGCATTTTGAAGAATTCAATTTGATTTTGCACTTTCGTGATTTTAATCACAATGTAAAATGCTGATTTTCCGGCACAAAATAACACAATTAATTAACAAATAAAATGACATTTTAGGCTACAGGCCCAAATTTAATTTATGAAAATTTCACAGATTTTGTTAGCCTAATGCTATGTTTCACCATCTCTTCGATGACATAACCTTTAAAATCAATTGACTGTTATGAACTTATGTTACTACATGTACAATGGAATGTTAAACGAGATAACAGAAACAATGAGCAAGTACCCAAAATTTTGAGTCGAGTATTTTGCTACTTGGAATAGTAGTAATTATTTTGGTGGAGGTACCGGGTAGCCTCATGTAAAATCGTCTCGATTTGTACATGTGGTGGAGGTGCCGGGTCATTAAACGTGAGTCATGAATTTTAGGCACCATTTTACCAACCTATTTTAATTTTCAGCTGATTGAATCGTGATTCCAATTCCTTAAGATTCTTAGAGAATCGGTACTGGAATCATCAATCAAAGTATAGTAAAATCAAAAGTCTTATCTGATCTCACATAACATATTATTAAATAACTAAACTCACCATAGCGGCAATGCGTTCGATAAAGGCATCGTTCTCCTCTTTTAGCAGGGCAAGCTCTGCGATGCGTTTCTCATCTTCCTGTTGTAGGTTCCGAACAAATTCTTCACTTTGCGAATAAGTTGAGAGCTGCATTTGAAGTCTTTCCCTTTCACACATGCTATTTCTAAAAACAAAAAACATACTTAATCCTACAGCTATGAAACTTAACTAAGGGCCGGGGCCTATTACCATTAACAAATAAGAAACGTTAACTGTAACAAACAGTTATCTGTCGGATAATTATTTTTTGTTAAAATAGGTAGGGATAGACTATAGTCACCGGGCAAGTTGTACCAGGTTTCCTTTACAAAGCATTGAATACTGCTGGTCCTGTGGTCAATTTAATTTTTACTAAGAGGTATTAACTGCTATGGTAATTGACAATAGTATGTAAAATATGTTGAGGCACAAAGACTTGCTTTTTGTATGCATTGTAGGTGATTGTTGTCAAGTTTCTATAGTTACTTGTTAATTGTTATTACGTATAAGCTACTAAACTTAATATATTCAGCATCATTCCAATAGTTCTAAGGTAAGCGAAGCTAGCTATAATATATCCCAGTATGTTTCAATCAGACGTTCACAACATCCTAAGTCGCAAGGCGTAAGATTTAGTCGTAACAAATTGCCCAAATCATTCTTATGATCAGGTTCTTACGAACGAGCCAATCACAACAAGGAAAACCACTCCTGTTATTTCATTCACAGCTTGTTGTACCGCATGCGGAATCACACAGAGCAATGAAAGCATGGTTGTTTAAACGCTAGCAATTCTACACTACGCCTAGAAATAGTTGGAAGATTTTATAATTGGCAACTTAACTTTCTTCAAAGGCAATACATAACCATAACCTTAATGAATGTCCATGTGAAATATGAACGTTGTAGCCCCGAGGGAACCAACCATTTGGTAAGAATCGGCTCCTTTTTTTCAACTACTAACCAACTTTTTCTTTCAAACGGTATATACATAATCATAACCTTAACGTCCGTGTGAAATTATGAACGTTGAGCCCCACCCGTTTGGTCAGAATCAGCTCAAATATCACGAAAATATTGCATTAATTGTTTTTTTTTTAAAATCGTAAAAGTACGATATTCATGAGAAATATTTATTTGATTGTTGGCCTACCCAAAAACGTGGCAGGTCTAAGTTCAGAGATTTCGAAGGTCCCCTCAAATTTCTATCAAGATCGCATAATATGCCGTTTGCCCGGTAGAGCACAAACAGAAAAAAAAAATACCTGTGCTAATTTTTTGAGGGGTCAGTGAAATTGAATTCTTTGCTTTGCTCATCCAAAAATAAGCAGTAATTGCATACATATACCTACTGTTAACAGCTGTGAATTACATTTCAGAAATATTGGCAGAAAGTTTAAAACGTATTGAAAGTGTCCTAATTGTAATCGTACAACTTTCACTCTCGTCTCAAGTCAGTGTGCATATCTGCCGGGCTGCATCAGTATCGCTCTAGACCGGCTGCTTACCATGGACGCTGCTGGTCGAATACATGCTGCATGCATGCAAAATGTTGTGCATGTGTGCATGGCACCTCCACCATGAGCCAGCCAGGATTAATTTAATTTCGACTACCTACCCGGCACCTCCACCAAAATTACGAAATTTAGCATTTTGGTGTAAATTTTGATATTTATCGAAAATATTCCCACTTATCAATATCGCATTGAGATATAGTTTTTTTTTGCCCAGCCTTGTTAAAAACAGTGTAAAACAAAGAACTAAAAAAAATATTTCCGGTTAAATCCGTAAATTGGAATAAAAGTCTGTCGATTCGTTTTGCGCCCTCAAAATCCGTTAAAACGGCAACCCTGCTCTATATACCTTATATTATAGTATATAAAAATTAAAATGACAATGTTGTTCTACTTGAACGCTAAGAACAGTGGCATTTCAAGAGGTACATTTGCTGTACATACAAATATTTAACACTTACATTTTAAGAGCCTGAGAATTTTCCTTTTCTAGATGCAATGCCTGCTCTGCGTTTCTCATTGCCTTGACGGTGTCTTTCAGTTCTCGTTGCAGGGAGTGAATTTCTTTGTTCCGTGATTCTAGGGTCTCTTTCAGCTGTATATTGGCTTGCAGTGCATTCTTCACACCTTTCTGCATGCTATCAACTTCCTCTTCCTTCTTGGAACACTCCTTTTCTAGAGTTTCAATTTGGGAAAAGAGAGTTTTGTTAGCATCTTTCAAAGACTCAAGCTCGCTTTGCAAAGTATGACTTTCCTCCTCCTTGTCTGAATACTCTTTCTGTTTAACTTCAAGTTGGGAGCGAAGAGTCTTATTAATGTCGTTCAAAGCATCAAGTTTGCTTTGCAAATTTGTGTTTTTCCATCTCCTTCTCTGAATACCCCTTTTGTTGGGCTTCAAGTTGGGAAATGAGAGTTTTGTTAGTATCTCTCAAAGCTTCTACTTCACTTTGCAAAGTCCACTATCAGCCTTTGCTGATGCCAATTGAACAAGTAGCGTCTGGTTCTCCTCTTTGAAACTGGGTTTGATTTGCAGATTGCCAAGTTCATTTTCAAGACTAGTCACTTTCTGTTGCAGGGCCTCCCTCTCCAGCAAATCTGGGGAGCAGATCTGGCAGAGCAAGCCTGTTGCTGGCTTGGCGGCTTGAGAAGCACCCTTCACTAGATTCACATTTGTAGTTTGTAACTCGATAATTTGTTTATGAAGGTCTTTGATTGTTGCCCTCATTTCCCTTATTTCCATTTTCTTCGATGTTTTAAACTCCATTAACTGGGCCCGGGATTGAGCGCAAGAATTAACAGATTCTTCAAGTGCATCCTCCTGTAACACAAGAATACAAAATTAGAGTGCCCAGGCCTATTCCTGTACTGCAGTTCACTTGAGTGATTTGATTTGTAATCAAAGGATATTTTTATTGTAAACTGTAGGGTGTATGCAATTGACGTCATCACAGTCTGATATCGCCATTGTGAAAATAAATATCCATACAATGTTTGTTACATGACAACACAGTAACTGTAGTAATTCTAGTAACAAGCATTACAGCTTGGCAACTACACATTGTGAACAGAAATAGACAAAAGATGGAAAACTTTTTGCTAGTCAATCTGTTTTGCTTCGAGCTCCGTCCACTGCTTACTTAAGGCTATTCCACCGCGTTTTTCTATTTCCAAAATATTGCTACTAAGTCAAAATATAGTGGATGGCTTTGAAACATGGCTATTTTAGAAAATCAAAAATATTTTTTCCAAATTTTTCTGATCCGGTACACGGCCAATATAGCCACCTCAAATAATTTCAAACTTCAATTCGCCAGGGCACACCATTCAACGTAGGGTGTTGTGCTTTTGTGACATTAATTTTCAACTGTTTTTCTTTGGACTGACTGAGAGAAAACAGATTTATTTTAACAAATTGTCTTTCCCTGCAATTTTTTTCGTTTGGCGGTACAAATCGTAAAAAATACGCCAAACGTAAAAAATTGCTGGAAGACAATTGTTAAAATAAATCTGTTTTCTCTCAGCATCCTAGAAAAACATGTTAAAAATTAATGTCACAAAAGACACATCACGTACTGATATTTAATGTAGCCCTGGCGAATTAAGTTTAGTACAATTTTTTGTTGAAGTGCTTTATATTGGCCGTTGTACAGGATCGAAAAATTCCTGGAGAAAATAAATTATTTTGATGATTTCTAAAGATTAGATGTTTCAAAGCATTCACTATATTTTACGTTAGTGTGATATTTTGGATAAATAAGTAAAAACCTGTGGAATAACCATAATATGATTCAAGAAAACAATACTGATTATTAAACGTTCCCATATTACATTGCATAAAAATAATGTGAGGGGAAAATAAAATGTGCTTATTATTTAGTTCAACCGTCCATGTTCGTTAAACAATGAATGATATAAACCATAAATTCGACATAAGAAGTCCATCGCCTTATAAAACCCATAAAATGTGTCAAAAAGAGTACTTAAATTTGCACAGGCAGTGCTTTGTATGCTACTGACCAGGGCACCGAAAACAAAAGACCGATATTTTTACTGAACCGAAAAACCAAACCGTAACCAAAATTCATTCGGTTCAGGTCAGTTTCAGATGTCAAAGTCTAAAAATCGACAAAACTTAAAAATTGCATAAAGGGGGAGGGGAGAGCGACTTCCTTTTACAAGTCCAGCCCATACCTTCTTTCATAATGCACCTTCCAACCACCATCGTTAGGACATACAACAACCTTAACGTGTTGTTGACAATGGAAAAGGGTACAATGATGTGTGATGTGTACATTGTATGCCTTCTTGTGTAGGCCTACCTACCACTCTGTTATAGGTAAATACAAATTTTGCGGGTGCCAACTTCGTTGAAACTTGAAAGTTTCCACTTTTCAGTAACAGCGAGTACAGTAGTTCCTGGGGGACTGTTATAAATTATAATAGATGGCTGTGGAGTGTAGACATGTATCGGTAAACTAAATACTATTATTTTAAACGTGTTCAACTAATCAAAAAAATGTTTGTTTTATTGATATTTTATGCCTTATAAAAAGTTAAATAAAAACACTAAACAGTACCGAACCATTATTTTTAGACAGATTAAACCAAACTGAAATAATTGCGTTTAACCAAAAACCGAACTGAATTAAAAATAATTTTGGTTTGATGCCCTGGTGGCTATTGAATACTTCTAATTGTGCTTGGTTGAGTAGTAGAAACGGCTCCATGTCCTTAAAAGTATTTGTCACACATTCAACGGAACTCGGGCGCTTGGCGCGTGTTATGTAGGTTTCTTCAGTTCACATAAAAATTATGAAAAATGTGTTAACGTTTTATTGTAACATAGTTCAATCCATGTTGAAGGTTGTTGATAATTTTCAACGGTTAACATGTAAACTAAAACACAAAAACATCTTTCGAAACCTCATTTTTTTTGTTTTGAAGATGTTTTTCGTTTAAGTTTACATGTTAGAGCGTTGAAAATTATCAACAATCTTCAACGTGGATTGAACACTATGTTACAACATAAACACTTTTTCATAATTACAATTAGGAAAAGGCCAACCAGCTAGTTTAGTATAGATTGGAGAAGGGTTGACAGGTTAGGAAAGCATAGAGAACATAAAGCCCAGCCTGAAGGGCTGGGGGCGACATAACTTATTTTGTTATGTGAACCGAGGAAATCTAAATAGCACGCGCCAAGCAATCGAGTTACGTTGAATGTGTGACGAATACTCTTTTGGCTTTGCCAAGCTATAAAATTATCTCTTCTAATTAATAATATTTATTAATAATAAACCATCATAACTCAGTTCCAACTATGCCGGGTTAAGTAGTGGTTTTCCACCATTATCTAGGGCATGAAACTGTAGATACTAAGCTTGCCAGACTCAGTGTTTCTTCCTTATCATCTTTCTTCTTCCTCTCCACCAATTTACTCCACTCTCTTCTGTCCTCCAGTGTTGGGTCAGTTCTTTTTTTAAATGAACTTTTTAAAAGTTCAGTTCACAGCTCAAATAATGAACTTTTAAAAAGTTCAAGTTCTTTTAAAACCTAAAATTTTGAAAAGTTCAAGTTCGTCTAAAATATGAACTCAGTTCTTTTAACAGTTCTTTTGTCACAAACTCCCTATTTCCTTAAAGGCTAGCGTAAATTGCAGAAAAACACGAGAAAAAACATTAGGGGTGTTCGAGTACCAATTTACTTGCGAGTTTGAGTCGGACGAAAGTGTTGAGCTGTCATTGATCGTGTTGATGATTTGTAATACATTCTCGTCGACCAGCTTGTAAAATTAATGCAGATACTTAGCATTTTAGGCTTCCAAGATTTTTTTCCGAATTAGTTGGCGTACATCGTTTTAACTTCGTGAATCGTGCGTGATGTTGTCAAAATTAGCTGAACGTGCGTCAACGTAGGCCTACGATAAACGATAAATAGAGGCGAGCTCTGGCAATCGTCGTCGGGGACCTTCCACCCTTCCCTTGACGACCTCCCCGACGACGATGACTATGACACAACGAACTATGACAAAGACGATGACGACCGCGACGTGAGAAACCCCCCTTCCTCCCTTTTTCCCGTGGCTGGTTCTGACCAGCATGGGCCCTCCTCCTCCTCCCCCCCCCCCCCCTCCCTTAGGTTAGAGTGGTTCATTATGACCTAACGGTTGACGTGTCCTTAATCCAAATAAACAAAAAAAAACTACGATGAACAACGATTTGTTATTGTTTTTAAGCGTCGACGGCGGCGAGTCGACGGCTGCTCGGCGCACGGAAAGAACTTACAAATGAACTTTCTAAAACTGAAAAGTTCGTTCTCAGAATGAACTTTTAAAAGTTCAAGTTCATTCAATTAAAAAAAGAGTAAGTTCACTGAAAAGTTCGCAAAAAAAGAACGCGTTCACGAGAACGCGTTCTTTTTAAAAGTTCCTTCCCCAACACTGCTGTCCTCCCACAGCTTGACTCTTGTCACATGCTCCCACGGGCCACACTTCATCTCATTTTCCAACATCTTCTACAATTCTTTCCCATTTCTCTCTTGGCCTTCCTCCTCTTCTTTTATTAAAACAATTCAGAAATTACAAAATCCATCCCTATCGGGTTATAAACATATCGCTACCAGGTATTAGGGTACCTATTACAGTAGTGAAGATAAAGTAAATTATTTGTTAATAATTGTCAGCATAGGTGCCCACAAGTTAGAAAGTAAGAGGGGTGGGGGCATAGAGAAATAACCGGGGAAGAGTGGAAACACAATGTTAAATAGCGGGAACTGTAAATTTAGTTTAGAAGTTCGGAAGATTAATTCACAGAAAGCAGCACCAACATCTTTAGTGTCGCGATCTATGAATGACTCTTCCAACTATCAAGTAACAACTAGCGCAACCTAGTGACTACTGCTTGGACTATCTAGGCTTTTCGTGGCGCCGGTGGGGGGATTTCAGTTTTATTTTATGGTTTTGTTCATGTAATTGAAAGAAATGTTAAAAGTGTGTGAAGAGAGTATCCACCCACACTTTTATTATTTCTTTCAACGACTTCTGGGACTTTGGAGACCTATTGGGACATAAATGTTCATCAATATCCGATATTGCAAACACCACCACTAGGCCTAGGCCTAGGCCAAGGCCTGCTTGCTGGAGCCAGTTCTTTTATCAGTACACACGCGTTTTATTCTGAACTAACGAGTATTTACGAATGCACTAGGCGCTGCAAGAGTGGTTTTAGAAACTCTCAAACAATTCAAAACTTTGATTTTGGCACTAAAAAAAAACGAGAAACAACACAAATAGCAAAGACTGACAGCAGGCTGGAACTGAACCGAAAAAAGAAATGCCTAACACTGCCTTCTCGGCGCTCGCTGTAAACATCACCGTTACCATGGTTACAGTCTTCGATGGTACTGCTTTCTGTTAATGAATCTTCCGAACTTCTTGGTAAACACGGTAGCTCGATGGTTCCCGCTCGGCTATGCTTGTAACCACGTGGGTGGGGGGGGGGGGGGGGGGGGGGGGTACCACCCTCAACAATGAGAGAAATATATCCCGCTCGGATACAAATTTGCAAATTGCAAAAACTTTCAGACTACAGAAATATATATACACCGTATATATCTTGACCCCTTTTCCAACATTAAATCGGGTTGGGGGGAGCAGTATCACACTACTCCGTTTCTTGGGCTAACATCTTCGTTGTCGGCTAGCCAGGCCTGACACAACCACGCCCTCAGCTTCTTCATCGCTCGCCTCCTCCACTACCAGAGGTCTGTTTAATCTCCCTCCATCTCTCACGGTTTTCCCAGTCTTTCTGCTTCCACTTCGTTCCATGCCCAAATGAAATGACAACTTATTTGACATTTGAAGTGAAGCTTGATATTTCTCAATGATTGATGGATTGTAAAATTTGGATTTTAGTAGGCCTACTTTGATGTTGAGTTGAAAATTCCAAGACTATAAAACTACAAAAAATAAATCTATATTTCATGTAAACGCATTGGTAAGCTAGGTATATTTGAACAAGTAGGTAAATTATGACTGCATTAATTATGAATAAATTATTGGTAAATAACACAAAATAAATTTTAAAAGATAAAATATTTTTTAAGCATTTTGGTGTCTGGGGGAGGGTTTCCTCATGCCCCTCCCCTCTATGCGCCCTTGGTTGTCAGTGAATATTATGCAAAAATAAGGTTAAATAAATTAGTAGTACAACACCTGTTGAAATCCTAACCCTATAGTACATTACCGTATTGTCCTGAATATAGGCCAACCCCGTAACTTTCGTCATCAAAATTTTTGGATGAGCGTAGCGAGCGAAGCGAAGATTCCATTTTACTACACTGGAGAAAAAAATCCGGAATGTTTTTTTTTCTTTTTTTTTTTTGTATTTTTGTCTGTTAGCACGATTCCGGCTAAACCGATACTCCGATTGCGATGAAATTTTATTGAGACCTTCGAAATCTCTGAACTTAGAACTGCCACGTTTTTGAGCGCAATCGAAAAAAAAATTCTCATAAAAATCGCAATTTTACGATTTTTTTCGATTTTGAAAAAATTTCTTCGATTTATAATACCTACACGCTTTGTCCGATTGTAATGATTTTTTCACAGGACCTTTATTTTATGAATTTATATATTCGTGGAAAATTTAAGCGCAATCGAAAAATTATTTCTCATGAAAATCGCAATTTTACGGGGTTTTTCTTTTTTAAAACAATTCTTTGACTTATAACACCTACATGCTTTATCCGATTGTAATGATTTTTTAACAGAACCTTAATTTTATGAATCGATATATTCGTGTGAAATTTGAGCACAATCAAATAATTATTTCTTATGAAAATCGAAAAATTAAAGTTTATTTTTTATTTATTTTTAAATAATTGAAAAAAAAAATCTTCAACTTAGTAATGATTTTTTCACAGAACAGAAAATCCGCATAACACATGGCAGCTCAATGCACCAATTACGCTCATCCAACAACGCGGCGGGACTTAAGCGTTTTCCTAGTTAATAATAATCAAACACCTGGTTCCAACATAAGTCAGGTCGGGGGGTGACGTATCACCAGTTTCTCGGGCTGTGGACTTTCAGTGTTTGCTAGCCAGGCTCAACACCTCCTCATCTACTTCGATGTTTAATTTTTAAAAAGGAATATTTCAGGAAAATTGAAAGAATCAAACAATTTACAATCAACAATTTATTTTATGAAATTACAAGGAAAAATGCACATTAACTACAAAGTTTATGCAAAGTATTAGTAGTTAAGTACATAGTATTGGAGTTGAAGAAGTACTGAAAGAAGAGAAAAAAAATTGCCCCGTTAATTTTGGATAATAAGGGTCGGGCTGATTTAAAAAAAAAATTACACATCATTATTCCTGCGGTCTATTTCCGCGGAACTTGTGCCGACGTTTTTCCCGCGGAGCCCGTGATGACGTAGCGATATACTGCGTGGACCGGTCACCTGTTCTGCATCACACTTCACTCGTCAGTAGGCCTGGAACTACTATGGAGAGAGCATCGCGTCCACCATGCCTGCCGTATTGTTGGCGTAGATTTGGTTTGGTTTATTTGGATTAAGGACGCGTCAACCGTTAGGTCATAATGCACCACTCTAACCTAGGGGGGGGGGGAGGAAGAGGGGCCCATGCTGGTCAGAACCAGCCACGGGAAAGGGGAGGAAGGGGGGGTTTCTCACGTCGCGGTCGTCATTGTCTTTGTCGTTGTTCGTGGTGTCATTGTCTTTGTCATCGTCGCCGGGGGGTCGTCAAGGGAAGGGGGCAAGGTCCCCGGCGACGATTGCCAGAGCTCGCCTCTAGATTCGGGGAGTAATATACTATCCTTCATACTAGCTGATGTTTGCGAGGTGGACTTTTTCTCTTGAATCGCCTTTTACGATTAGCAGAGCCATGCTCTGGGCCAATTCTACCCCGGGCCCAGACGGGGTAGAGCCAAACAGAAGCAGTGAACTATACTTATTTCCATGTTACGGCACTGTAACTTGGTGTTTGAAATTGACGATTGATGGAAAAAAGGTCGGCCTATATTCAGTACAATACGGTTTGATTGATTGGATATTGCTTAACGTCTCATATTAATGCACTTTGGCTAACGGTACTCATACTCTTGCAAAACAACTGCTCTTCACTCTACTCTTTATAGATGAATTCTCTATAGCAGGTTAGTACTTTAGGTAAACCCAACCCTTTCTCACTTGCAGTCTTGGGGCACGTTCCCCCAAAAAAGGAACTTTGAAAAGTTAAGTTACTTCTGTCTAAAAAGGAACCTTTCACGTTCCTCGTTCCTCAAAAGGAACCTTTCACATTCCTTATACCATCAGTGATTTAAACAATAATAAATGTGAAATGAGTTAATTTATCATTCATTACTCTTATTAATTAAAGTAAGTCCTAGGTCATATGTCGAGGGTGGCGCCATTTTCGAAAACACAAAATGTCACATTGATATTTTCATACTGCAGTTTACAATATCAGCTACTGGAATTCGACGGGATTACGACGACGAAAGGAACTTATAAATGAACGTTAAATTTGTTCCAAGTTCCCACGAAATAGTAACTTTGACGTTACAAGTTCCTGATCTAAGAAAAGGAACGCGTTCCCACAAATGTTCCTGAAAAAGGAACGCGTTCCTCCCCAAGACTGCTCACTTGTGAGTCAAAAGACATGTCTAAAGATAAGTTTTGTAGCTCGCACTTACCTTTTCCGCTAGTAGTTGTTCCCACTTTGTATTTTCAATTTCTAGGTTGTGGTTTTCGGATGTGAACTTCTCATACTCTAGCTTGGCTTCGTCCAATAAAGTCTTCAAGTGCTGTAACATGAAGATATATTTATTTATAATGGTTGTTCTTTCTACTTCTTGCAGCTACACTCTCAGTAACTACAATGACTGCGACACGTCGTCGATTGCCGCAGCCTATCATATCCAGCAATATCCAGTGGTTGTTACTGCACTGTGTACATATCACACCGCCTTCAATATTTTTAATGCAAATTAGCCAGCGCAGATTCAAATAGACGAAAATAAGCTTGGAAAATAAGATTAACAAAATATCCTTGAATTGACCATAATCAGCCTATCCGTTGATCTGTTTTGCACCCTCAAAACCTGCTAAAAGGGATAAAATCCGTAAAATCGGCAACCCTGACTACAACATCTTTTAAACTTAACTACCAGTACTAGTTACAGTTATTATGTCTGCTTCTTGCAGAAATCTGTTGTGTATGTGGACTAATCAAAATATTGAAAATTTCCATACTCAGTAATTTTAAATTTTTAACGTATAAAATTTGACCACCAAATAGAAAAAATTAACAAAAGCCTCTAGTCTCTACCTTGCTTACAAAGAAAAACAATATTTTAAATTTATTCCTATCATAGCTATCATTTTTTCATTATCAATAATGCTGGAATGCATTACTAATCAGTAGGCCTAATTAAATTCAGTTAAAAACATCTCGGTTCTTTACGAGGTTAAAACTTTAAATTGTTGATAAACTTATCAATGATATTGATAAGCAATCGGGAGACCCAGGTTTAAAAAAGTAATAGGGTACTAATTAGGGATGACTTCGGGTCGAAAAATCCGGAACCGGATCCACCCGCGCCGGATCCGGTTCGAAAAACCGGTTCCTACACATATTTTTCTTTCTCAATTTTCGTAAATTTGAATCTGCGCGGGCTAATTTCGATTGGAAACATGGGCGGGGCGATAATCGATTCGAATTTCGATAGGGGGCGGAGCCGTGTCCCAGACATTGTAGGAACTGCTTAGTGAGAAACAGTTGAACAAACAATGGCCTACAAGATTGTTTGCTTTCGTTTTCGTTCATAAAGTTTGGATTATGTGATCTTAAACGTGAAAAATAGAATTAGTACATGATTAAAATGTTAGTAATAAGTTCTGCAATGTTATTATAACACAACACATGGGCCTAGGCTAAAGTGCGGCGCACAATTGGCATAGCATAAGCGCAGCACAACGCAAGCGCAACATAAGCGCAACACAAGGAATGTAGGCGCGCACAATTGTCATAACGGAAGCGTGGCGTAAAGAAACTACAAGGCTGTGCAAAGTTTTAGAATGCTCGTTATCAGATGACTGCATGTCAACTTTGCGTTTGACATTTCGTCTTTGAAACCATATTTTGCAGTAGCCTATTGTCATAGAGATGCGGATATTGCCTAAAATACGTAATTAGCAGCTCGTCGCTAGACGTCGACTCAACTTCATACTCGATAATTACGTCGTCTTCTGTAAGTTCGTCCATGATTAATAATTTTACACTGACACAAACAACAATAGTTGTGAATTTGATTTGACTGAAAATGGGCGTTTGTGTTGAGTCGTGTTGTTTCTGGATTCCTATTGGTCAAACGCAAGCGCAAGCATAAGAAATATAAAATATAACCATCTCTTGCGCTGCGCTTCCGCGCCTATGCTATGCTTACGTGAATTGTGTGTTCAAGCAGTCAGGTGCACTTGTTTATATTTCTTGCGTTGTGCTTGCGTTGTGCTACGCTTACGCTATGCCAATTGTGCGCAGCACTTAAGCCTAGGTCAAAATTGTGACGCAACATTCATAGGGCCTAGGCCTAGGCCTAAGAATTTTGCAACCACGGGTTTTTCAGGCTCATTTATTCTCGTCTGTGCCTAGGCCCTTGGCAACTTTTAGGTTAAAAATAGAACCGGTTCCGAAAAAGGGGAACCGGATCGTAATGGAACGGTTCCGAACCGGTTTCCGGGTACCCGAAGTCATCCCTGGTACTAATATCAATCATAATTATAATTATACGTATTATGATTTTACCTCAATAGTGGACTGTTTAGCCACAACATCTGCTAGTGCCGAGGCAAGCTGACTCTGAACGTCGGACAGGACCTGATCGCTGTTATTACTGCCAATTGCCTGAAACAAAAGAATATTAGGCCTAGTTACAAAAACTTTAGGTTAACAATGCATGCCAGGAAAGAACACACATTTGCCCATCCCTATAGGCCAGGGGTCGGTAACCTTTTGTCTTAGGAGCCAATTTTATACACTAGGAAAAAGCTTAAGTCCCGCCGCGTTGATGGATGAGCTTTTTTGTAAGTTTTTAGTTTGCGTAGGATCACTTTTCCTTTGCAAGTGCTTTTTAAATGCATTGCAGGTGATTGTTGTCAAGTTTCTATTGTTACTTGTTAATTGTTATTATAAACCTAAAAAAACTCATATTAAAACCTTTATTCTATGTATTCTGGCCAACAAATTTTGAGAGCTTACTATAGGGTCTATGTGGACATGTATATTAGCTAATAGCTTATATTATGTATACCATCAACTGACTAATAAAATTTAATAAAAAAAACTTAATTTTTGTTTATTTGGATTAAGGACGCGTCAACCGTTAGGTCATAATGCACCACTCTAGCCTAAGGGGGGTGGGGAGGAGGAGCCCATGCTGGTCAGAACCAGCCACGAGTAAGGGGAGGAAGGGGGGTTTCTCACGTCGCGGTCGTCATCGTCTTTGTCATCGTTCGTTGTGTCATTGTCATCGTCGCCGGGGGGTCGTCAAGGGAAGGGGGCAAGGTCCCCGACGACGATTGCCAGAGCTCGCCTCTATTTTCGGGGAGTAAAATTCTACCCTTCATACTAGCTGATGTTTGCGAGGTGGACTTTTTCTCTCGAATCGCCTTTTACGATTAGCAGAGCCATGCTCTGGGCCAATTCTACCCCGGGCCCAGACGGGCTTAATGTCCATGTGAAATATGAACGTTGTAGCCCCACCCGTTTGGTCAGTATCGGCCCAAATGTCACGAAAATATCGCACTAAAAATCGTAAAAGTACGATATTCATGAGAAATATTTCTTCGATCGTACCCAAAAACATAGCAAGTCTAAGTACAGAGATTTCGAAGGTCCCCTCAAATTTTCAACACGATCGCATATGCCGTTTGCCTGGTAGAGAGTAAGCAAACAGAAAAAAAAAACAGAAACAAACAAACAATAAAACACCCGAGCTAAATTTTTTGGGGGTCAGTGAAATTGAAGTCTGCTTTGCTCATCAAAAAATTTGGAAGTGATTGCTAGGCCTAGTTGGAGCCATCGTAGGATAATTGAAAAATAATTACATCGTATAGGACCTAAAATAATTTTTATTTTTATATGGTGGACCACATAATAATAATAATATGTATGTTTTAATTTTTTATGTATAGTAAGCAGTAAGCTGTTTAAGCAATGTTAATTTTGTGGTTGAAATTTTGGTACAATAATTTGAAAATGTGGTCTGTATCTGGATAGTTTTAACTTTAACACCTAATTATTGATAATACGTTAATACTTAATAACACAATTAAAATAATGCTTTAAAACAAGTTTACGCACAAACAGGTAGAACCGGCACAGTCGTGGCTTCTACCACCCTTCAGCACAGTACTCTATATTTAATTCAAAAACTGTTCTATGACTCTTCAAAAAATGTCACTCACTACATTATACAATTAATAACACTGAATTTGTCAGTCCAATCACTGTTAAACGATTTTCATTGGATATATCGCATATCTTAACGTCGCTCATGTTGACAAATGCACAGGTTGACTTAGTTGACTTTGGATTAAGACTCTTTTTGAACAAAACTATAGAGCCAGGCACCACAGGTACCCGACCCCTGCTACAGGCCCCTAATCCGTGAAGATGTAACAACTACCTTCCGGTGTCAAGTAACAGGGCAAAATTAATCGTTATTTAACTAGTACCTTAATAGTTTCATGGGCAGCATCAAGGAGATGTTTGTAGTTTGAAGTTTCGAACTGCATCTGAGAATTAGCAATTCTTAGTTTTTCAGTTTGTTGGAGTGAATTCTCATGCAGGTCCCTAAGAACCTCATTTTCTTGTTTCAAACTGTCCAACTCGTCCTGTAAGAATAACATTGTTACAAGAAGTTGCAGTACAGTAGCATCATCCTTTACTGTTCCAACTAAGTTTATCAGTTAATCAGATTGCTTGCTAGTTGCTACATATAGCCAACTGAAGATTCTTTATATAATGTGATGACTGTCCAATAATATCAAACTACGTATCATATTCATGTACAATATAAAAGTGAATGAGCGAGGAAAGGGAAAAGGAGTCAAACAGCTTACCTGAAAATCGTAGGTGGATGAGCGAGACGAGTATACCTAAATAAATTAGATATGTACATTGTACAAACTCAAATTGATATACGACGATTATACATATATAAATAAATCTCTCGGCACGTGTGTCCTTGGTCACTTGGTCGAGACCAAGGCCACGTGGGCCAAAACGTTTTGTGTGTTATGTTTGTATAGTACTAGTATTTTAACTATTTTTATAATTAAGTCTACTCGTCTCTTGCAGCCACCTATGATGTTCAGGTAAGCTGTTGTACTCCTTTTACCTTTCACTACTCATTTACTCACCCAACTGATGGATAGGCCTATGCTAGCCTATTTAGTATATTTGTCAAACTACAAAATAAAATTAAAAATACCAGGCCGCTTCGCGAACGCCTTTTTAGTCGCGTTGATGGATGAGCTTTTTTGTAAGTTTTAGTTTGCGTGGGATCTCTTTACTTTTGCAAATGCTTTTTGAACGCATTGTAGGTGATTGTTGTCAAGTTTATATTGTTACTTGTTAATTGTTATTATGGTATACCTCAAAAAGCTTATATTAAAACCTTTATTTCTAGGCCTATGGATTCTGGCTAACTTTTTCCAACTTTTTCTTTCAAAACGTACTACAACTACATCACCATAACCTTAATGTCCATGTAAAATATGAACGTTGTAGCCCCACCCGTTTGGTCAGAATCAGCCAAAATGTCACAAAAATATCGCACTAAAAATCGTAAAAGTACGATATTCATGAGAAATATTTTTTCGATTGTACCCAAAAACGTGGCAGGTCTAAGTTCAGAGATTTCGAAGGTCCCCTCCAATTTTCATCAAGATCGCATATACCGTTTGCCCGGTAGAGAGCAAACAAACACAAAAAAACACTTCAGCTAATTTTTTTGGGGGTCAGTGAAATTGAAGTCTTTGCTTTGCTCATCCAATTAATATTATCTAATAGGACTAAAAGTTATCACTGTAGTAGCGGCAAAACTCGATTTACATTGCTAAAAGCAACACTTTGAATAATTTCCACCATCAATTGATAACTTTGAAAAAACAAAAACAAAACAAAACATAATTTAACTTCAGCACAAATACATCTCTAAATTCTCATAACTACTTTGTACACATTTTATTGTAACCTACAATGCTGCAAGTACTTTACTAGATCCCAGTCCCAAAATTCACCACAAATTATCAGGAGAAAAAATATGCCACTTTACTTTGCCACATCCAAGTAAACTTAAAATTATTTTCACTATCTCACCACTTTAGGGATAGTAAGCAGTCAAGCCCACTTATAACAAACTTGACAAAAACTGACTTTTATTATGTTAAAAAAGAACTTTGTTAAAACAGTCATTTTACAATTTACATGTATCTTTAAACAAGATTTAATATTACTTTGTTAAATCCAGAACTTTGTTAAAAGTGAGTTCTTTATAAGTGGGCTTGACTGAATAAAAACACAATAACGGTGAATAACCCTTTATTTTCACCTCAAACTGTTACCTGCCTCCAGCTAATTAAAATCTAAACTGGTTGTAAATGGTAACTTCTTTAGTTGGAATTACCCTACCTAATGACTAGAAATGTTTGAGAATAATAAATGGGCACAAGTCAAAAAGGTTACCCACATAACTCACCTGCAACTCTCTAATAATAACCGTATCAGTAAAATCTTCAATATCGTCGCATCGTTTTCGCTTCTCAGATTTTTCGTAAAACTGTCGCATGTCTTTCGTTCTCCACGTGACAAATTGTTCTTTTTCTATTTCCATCTCCTCAATTGATTGTCTGCAAAGGAGAAATAGGTACCCTGAATACTCCACATTTCAAACAGAATGTAATTGAGTAAAAGAGATCACTAAAAACCAAAAGAAGGCTTGCTACAACCTTTCTAACAACATTACTAAGTACTACTACGTCTACGTACTCGTACTACTCGTACTACTACTACTACTTACTACGTCTACGTACTAATTACTACGTCTACGTACTACTAAGTTACGTCTATGTACTACTACTACTACTACTGAACTTGATGGTTAGTTGATAGTCAACTAGTTACTCAGAGTGACACAAACCAAGATTTTAAATACATAAAATGTGAAAATGTATTTACTCAATCAAAGAGCGCCATTGAGTAATGGATGCACGGAGCTTGCATCCCTTATTTTGAACACTAAAATGTAAATAAATACTTTGTATGCTAGGCCAATATAAATCATAATGAAAAATGGCTTTGCATAAAATGGATGCACCCCATTTCTTTAAACTTGATATTTTAAAATATACTTGCGGACTTATTCACATAAGCTAAATGCAGTTCGTACACCAAGAAAAATGTGCCAACTCCTACTACCACCACAATGTCTTACTTGTGTTTTGACTCGACATCATCGAGCATTTGCGCAAACTTTTGCGTCAGCTCTGTGCGCACGTCTATCTCCAGGGAAAGGTTCTTCTTGCGTTCGGACTGCAGTTGCTTCTTCAGATCATCTACTAGGCTCAACAGTGCCAAGCTCTGTCCCTCGTCCTGGCGTGACACGTCCCCGCATGATTGGTTAGTGCAGCCTGTGATGTCCCCGTCAGTTGTTTCCCAGGGGATTGTTTGTCTGGATAAAACATTAAGTTAGCCACCGTTAAAAAAAAAAAAAATAATAATAATAATAATAAATAATAATAATAATAATAATAATAAATAATAATAATAATAGGCGTCGCACCGCACTTGTCTCTTCTGCCCGGCGGGAATCGTGCCCTCGATTCCCTCCAAAAAATGACCTCGCTCCCGGCACTTTCCAACTCGAATATCTCCGCGAGTTTTCATATTTTTCCACTTTTCTCAACAGTTCTCGACGTTTCACGGAAATGGCCGACTTTTAATTTTTTTCGTGAAAATTCGCTAACTTTCGTCGGAAAAACAATAATAATAATAATGAATATAAGTTTTTTTTTAAAGCAAAGCCCGCTTTAAGGACATAGTTATTGATTCATAGCAGTTGAAAAAAAAAAAAATTATATTCTTACTACCCAACTCATGGGAGATGAGACGTGATTGGATTTATCCATGCGATCTTTCAGATTTGACAGCTACATTGCAGTCTTCTGTTGGATTTATGTCATGAAAGTCAACCGTCACAACAAATAGCAGTTTCGTAAAGGTTTGTTCTGTGGTCCCGGTAGCTTAATTGGTAAAGCTATGGCACGTTAAGCCGGAGGTTCTGGGTTCGAACCCCAGTCGGGGCAAACTTTTTTGACAACTGCTATGAATCAATAATAATAATAATAATAATAATATCAGACCCCTATTCCAACATGCGTCGGGTCGGGGGGTGACGAGCCACCATTTTCTCGGGCTATGGTTTATCAGTGCTTGCTAGCCTGACCCAAAATTAGGTAATTTGGACTACGCAAGACACAAAATTTTGAGTCTTATCTTTATTTTCGGTGCTCGGAAGTCAATTAGGGGCCAAACTTGAAAACTCGATTGCTTGGAAATGGATAAATAAGCAGATATCCTGGCGTGGATGATTTCACCCGTCTGCCAGGCGACGTGAACATATCGACAACGGTAAACAAACAGTCGACAGTCGAGAGTTTGAATCATAGGCGCATTGCTCGTAGCAACAGTTGCCCACCAATGGTGTGTGCTCACAGACAAACTAACCAAGTCTCAATATTAAACCATTTTTTTTTTTTTTTTTAACAAAGGTAGGTGTATCTGTCTCTGTCATACATAAAGTATTATGAACATATTAATAGTACGGTACAAACATAAATATTTAATAACATGCATTTTAAATTAAGTCAAAGAGCTAGTTTTGATTGGGTGGTACACTCGCTGGAACTTTCAATAGACTGCACTCCGCCCAACATTTAAATCAGAAGCTCGACCTGTAACTGCAAAACAAACATCCAACTTGAAATCCACCTTAAAGATGTAGGAAAGGAATCCCTCTTACCTTTTAATATGCTTGGAAGCAATCTGCGAAAACCTTGTGGACTGTTTCATTGATCGGACCCTGGGTGGGGGTTCCAAGACGATTTGCTTCGCGATGGCCGAGAACTTTAGCACGTGGAGGGTTTCGGGAAGGAGAATGTGATCCGTTGAGATGTTTACTATCATTTCCACTCTCTGTTGTCCCAACAGAGCTCGATGAAACAATCGAGTCAGTTTAGACTCTCTGAACGGAATCATGCTCTGATCGAACCGCCCTTGGCCCTTTTGATTATCACTGCAACATCATGAAAACAAGAACTCAAGGGTTTCCCACCGCAATTTAATGATTCTTACTTAGGCCTACGTAATTTGGTGTTTTAGATTTGTTTGAAGATTCTTTGATACTATATAGGCCTATTATTTCTTTAAATTTGAACCTTGATAATCAATTCAGTCTTCCCGTATCAATTATCAATAAATCGATAATCAAATAGGTCGCCCTTACGAAATTTTGTAATTAACCACTCACTCTGCAGAAGGTATAAAATATTTCCTGCCTGGACAGTAATCGCTTTATTCCGCAAAAAATTCGTCCACTGCAGGATCTACAACACGCGTAAGGAGCGAAGTCCGAAGCGCAACGCATTGCCTCTGCCCTGCTGTAGTGTAGGCAACTTGCATGGCGTGCGTGCGTTGCTGGGTGGCTTCATTCACTGTGCCTGCAGGCGCCGACAACTGATATTGTATACTAGCTCCATCAAAAGAATACAGATGCTTTCTTCACAAGTGGTAGAATGAATGAAAGAACCAGCAGTACTTGTTTTAGACCAGAGATTTGTATTTTATTGATCAACATATCGCCGATCAGCAAAATTTGTGGTTTTTACAATATTGCGATTTAAGGATTTCAATATCGTAATAATTACTGATATCTAGGGCTGCCCAACAATATCGATAATTCGATACGATATCGATGAAGAAAAAAATTCGATATCGATATGGAAATGTATAGGCTCTCGTTTTTTTTATTTTTAATCAAGAAATGGTTGGTGTGGCAGTAAGTTATGGTTCTGCAGCGCTGTTCCCCCCCCCCCCCCCTCCCATGCCACAACTACATATTGATAGTCAGTTTGGCTTCAGGCCAAGACTCTTGCTGCTTTGTTTTGTTTATGTTATGAGATAAGATAACAAGACCACATGTGTAATCTCATTCATATCAGCAAAGCATAAGAGACAGCTCAAGTTGTTACACTACAGTAGTATCCAGACAGAGTCAGGGAGAGAGAGGTAGAGACAGAGAAGTCAGTTAGCTTCTATCTCTTCGCAGGGCCGCAGCAAGTATTGTTGTGATTGTTCTTCATGGGACGGACAGTGGCATGTCTGCATTGCCGGCGGGGCCTTGGCTACGCCCGAAGAACGGTATAACACGGAAAATTTTTTTTCAAAAAAAAAAACGATATCGATACTCGATTTGAAAAGTTTGATATCGAATCACGATATCAATATATCCCCTTACGATATTGATATGATGTTTTTTATCGTTGGGCAGCTCTAATAGTTATGGCTAGAAGGTGATATGCCCTCAAAGGGTAGAGGAATGATTTGATAAAAATGGCTTACTTGGTATATACCGGTAAATTGTTACTGGTACCGTACTTAGCAAATGAAATTACTACGTATTGTACAAGCTTACCGAATAGTTTTCAGGCATTTGCCCAGAACGAGCAGAGATGTGTTAATGTTGATGGATTCAGCAAGTTGTTTCCCTTCGTTCAGAGTCTTTTTCACTCGCTCCGATCCGGCCAAATCACAGAACGAGTATCTGAAAAGTGTAAATACAACAGAAAAATTATTTCATTGAACGCTTTCCGAGTTTGCATTAAAAAACCATTGAACTGGACACTTACGTGCTCACCGACGCATGTGTAGGGACGTCCGTGTTGGGTGAACGCACTAGTCTTATCGTAAAAATGCAATGGCTTCGGCTGGATACGTCGTTAAGGTTGGTGGCAGAACAGTGGAGGTTGTGTTTGCCATAGAGCATGACATGGTAGGCTTCATCACCGCTTACCACAGGTACAGATCGTAATCCTGTAAGACAGAAACACAATGATAATTTGATAGGGATGAGTTAACTCCTTATGTGACAATGAAACTAACAAGTGTGTTGTTTATAGTTTTAGCTCAAAATCTTGTCATTTTAAGAGCTGGAATAATTTTCTTGGTTGATTTTGATTGCCCAACATCATCCTCCTATTTTCCATCAAACACTGATAGGTACATTTGTTGTTTTTACAATTTATTTATTAAATAACAGTCAATAACAACTGTTTCAATATTATTAAATTACGACTTACGAGACAACACGGACACAACAACAGTTGTTCTACGTAGGTCTACTAAATTGTGGAAAGTGGACGTGATCGCTTGCAGCGCTTTCTTTCTATGGTTTCTTTTCATATAATGGTGGAAACGTTAAAAATTTCCCCATTTACCTGGATAGTCAATAATTTGAAGGTGAATTTACCGAATCACACCACTACGTTTGAGATTTCAAACTATACCTTCAGCCTATATTTGCGTAAATAACTACGTACATTATTTACCATAGATGGCCTGCAAGTACCGAAATACATATAGGCTAAGTTACCTTTAATAAAAGTATGGCCTTGATTGTCTGTTCCTAGCATCAAGTTTTTCCTCTCCTTTTCTTTCCCACGTGCCTCAAGAAGGTCAAAGATAGACTCGTTGTACACTTCTGCAAACGACACCCAGACTGTGTACTTCGTTTCATCCTCGTCATACTGTGTTCCAAAGGTGTCTTCTTTTAATCGATCCTCCATTTCGCGGAATGAGAAGGAAACAAAATCTATAAATTACAAAGAGAATTAACATTTAGCAGCAACGAAGCCAGAGACACTTGATGATTGTCCAAGCAACTCATTGTAAAAGGACATGCTGCAAAATGAGAAAATTGACATGGCTACTCGAGACAAAAACATTTTCATAGTACCTACTAGGGATGCACATCAATACTTTTTTCATTATCGATTCTCAAAATGGTAATGTCATTATCGAATCGATATTATCGATATCACCAACAAAGCCTGATCATGGAACCTCAAGTGTGGCAAGTGTAAGTCAAAACAATACAATCACGTTCCGTTTGCTGCCTCGCTGTCTTCCATGTCATGTGTTTGGCTTCCATTTTTGACTGATACATCATTTCTAAACAAATCTGTAGTGTGACCATGGAGTTATAAATAGTACTGGCGTACTGGAGGCGCAGGTGTGTGGTCGGCGGTGTACAAGTTAGCACTTCAAATTGGCAGACATTTTGATTGTTTACTTTGGTAACCAAGGTAACCTAGGGCTTACCACAGTTCATGGTAGCAAAGTTTAACCTGCTAGTAGTGGTTATAATTATCAAAATGGCGAATAGGCTCAAACAAACAAACACGATCGTGGACGTGCTGTTCCATTTGAGCTAGACCTCCTTATCATACAACTCCAAGGTGTGACACCATCAGCCCAGCAAGTGTATGGCGCAACGTGAGATAATTTCGGTCTTTAGAGTTTGGTTCGAGCAAATTGTCCAATTTTTTGATATTTTGGTTATCGATTTTCGAAATTATATTGATTATTGATTATCGATCGATAATGATTATCGTGTGCATCCCTGGTACCTACTGCATAGTTTCTTTCTCGATTGGGTTTGTTGGCAAGCACTCCCATAGGTGGAATCGATAATACGTAGGCCCATTTACTTAAATCACAAGTCACAACACATAACTCGACCGGCATGCGCGAGACGAGACCTGGGTGAATTATCCATAGTCGGTGGTCGATATGAATTGTTTAATGAATGAATTAGCATTTTTAGAAAAAAAAATGCTCCTGTATGAGCTATACCTATTTTAATACATTAATTTATGATGACTTGGGAATGGCCAAAGGGCTGGAAGGAGGAAGAAAGTGCATTACAGGGAGCTGAGAAAAAATCATTCACATTGTGGTAGGTGTAACAAAATTGCAACAACATAAAAAGATTTAACTTTAAAAGTAAGATAAGGAAGAAAGTGGGTGTCAAGAGCCAAAAAAGGTTAAGATGGAGAAGAATCGACTGCAATGGTATGGAGTATGGACACATGAGAAGGATCGACTGCGATGGTATGGACACATGAGAAGGATCGACTGCGATGGTATGACAATAAAGGATCGACTCGATGGTATGGAGTATGGACACATGAGAACAGAGAATAGAATTCAAGAAAGGAATTGAGGTTAAGATTGAGAGAAAGGTGGGAAGACAGATGGCAGGCCAAAGTCTGAATAGATAGATGTGGAGGAGGGAGGAAAGGAAGAGAGGGACAGGAAAAAGTAGACAGGCTGGTGTCGGGACAAGAGAAGGAAGAAGTATTGAGCGTGGCAGGCTGGCGCTAATTTGTCGATGCTCAAAATCTACGGAGGAAAGTGGAAACCAAACCACACTTCACCCAACTAAATGATGTTGAAACAAAGTGTAGCGACAAAAACAAAACAAAAACACCAGAGCTATTATTTTCTGTGGGGGTCAGTGAAATTGAAGTCTGCTTCCCTCATCCAATAATTGACCAACTTCACAACTTTTTTTTTTTTTTAATTTCGCAATTTTGGGTATTCGACTGCAAGATCGACGGATAGACCTACCCGGGGAGGCATTTTTATTTTAAGCCATTTAAATGTCTGCAGACCCCCATTTTAAATGCCTCACAGCACAGCCGTATAAATATTTTTCTCCCTAGAATTCTGCTGCCCTACCTTACTTCATTTTCAATTCTATTTTCAATTCAGCAACCATCACCACAAACAATAATAAACAATTAATAATGTAGGCCTAGGGTTAGTTGCCAAGTTAACAATAAAGATATATGTTTCACAGGCTTGTAGTGATAGGTAGGTATGTCAGTTAAATAATGTAGTCGGAAGTTAAATGAGTGTAGCCTATTTGAAATGCAAGTGTGTACAGACAACACAGTTGGTACCGGTAATAAATAATAATGTAGGCCTACATATTTATATTTTTTCAAATTTAATATCATTCCAATACGTACCAGAAGAATCGTCAGTGAGTGTATTACAGAGTCTTTTGGATAAAGAGCTGTCGTCTGAGACCTGGGAATGTGTCGAAGACTTATTAGTAGTGTCGGCCATCTGTAAAAAAGGTTGCATAAATCATAGTTACCATATTCACTCAATAGTCAATCAATCTCAATACTATAGATCTATCAACAGATTCAACACCACAAAATCCTGGCCAAAACAGACGAGTCTAAGTCGACTGGAATGCAGGTTATTCAGCGTACACGCGTGTACCACTGGTTATTGCTAGTGCTAGATAAGAAAAGAGGTAGGCGAGGATAAGAGGAGGTGATATCAATCCCCGACCGCAAGTCGTAAGCTTATTAGCGTTAATGGAAAGATTGCGCGGCGGGCGAAATGACTCGCGTGGGCGGGGCCACTAGGCCTACTTGAACAGAAGTCGTAGTCCAGTTATATGAACAAACAAAGGAAACTAACAAAATAGGCATTTTATTTCTAGACACAATTCAGAGGGAAATACCGCCAAGCACAAAGTAGGCTACGTATGCGCAATGCACCTCAATTTCAGGAACGTTTTTTTTTCCGGGTAAACAGGTAGTGGAAACATGTACCCGTACCCGTCGTCTTACCTAGTTTTTCCCAGAGTCGGATTTTTTTTTAAAGGGAAAAATTGAACAACAATCCCCTCTAATTGCAACCACATATTTTATTATACGAATAGCCTAAAGTTTTAATTTAAAAAATAATCACTTGAAAGCTTGCAGTTTAACAGGAATTAGTGGCAACTAGAGATGAGTGCACATAAAGAAAGTTTAAAGGGAAAAATAATCACTTGAATGCCTGCAGTTTAAACTTTTAATACAAATTTGAAGACAGGAATTAGTGGCAAGTAGCCAAGTAACGAGTTGAGTATGGCTGTGAGGTCTTGATTGAATAACACATAAAAAGTATCAACATCACATTGTATCGATACTCGACTTGAAAAGTTGAATATCAAATCACGATATCGATATATTCCATTTTGATATCGATATGATTTTTTTTTATGGTTGGACAGCCCTACATAACAGTATTAACCCTCAAGACAGCTACCTACCTGAGGATTCCATTGGAGGATTCGACGCTTGAACTCAATTTCCTTAGCCAGGGCTTCGTCATCGAGTTGTACCACAGAGCTGACATTGCAAGGCTTAAGTTTCAAGCTGCCCAAGTTCTTGTGGATGGCTAAGAACAAGGCGTGAAGCGATCTGGGAACAATGCCAGGTTGATTTGTGTCACCTAAAACAAGATACAATATAATGGTATTATAATTATTTCCTCATTATAAAACTTCAGCAAATAACTGTACTTAAGCCTACTCGATTATATAGACCACTATTGCATAATTGCCACTCACAATTATTGACAACTCAAATTTTAAAAAAGTATGTTTTCTAGGCCCACATAAATACTATTTGGCCGAGGCGTACTGTTGAAAAAAATAGCTGTGCTGTGTGCAAAACTCAATACCGGTATACACGTATTATTAAATAAATAGGCCCTGCACCTACAGCATACGTTTACAAAATACAGTACCTAGGCCCTACCTACCTAATTTAAATATGGAACATATTACTTTATCACCCAAAATCACAAAAATACCCTCATAAATATTAACTAAGGGTAGGCCCTACCTATAGACCGACCTCAAGACGAGCATTGCAGTATCTCGGGGCTATATTGTTGTGAGAATGTTGAGTTACCGTACCAAGTTACCAACTACTATACTTGAGTAACTAGACATTTAATTTGCTCTGCATATGTCGATTAACCACAACCCACCTATTTGACATTTTTATCTACACCTGACTGAGGCATGCATTAGTATTATAAATATGTTAGGCAAGTCTGTACGTACCAATCATTGTATGAGTCTTGCCAGCATTAGTGGTCCCATATGCAAAGAGTAAGGCATTCTTTCCACAAATGAAGTCCTTTACAGCGTCTTGAACACTGTTTTCAAAAAGATACTTTTGCTGTGCGTCACCTTCGAATATCTTAGTGAAGGTGTATCTGTGTGAGACAAGCGATTTTCCATGCGAAGTCTTTGTGACACAGCGCGCAGTCAAAGTGTTGCCATTTACCACCTTGAAAGTCTGAGACTGTGGAAAAAATTATCAATACAGGACATTACTATAGAGTATAGACTATAGGGAACACTGAGCACATAAACATGGAACACAATTACGAACTTTAAGTCAATTAAATATACTAATTGCAATGGTTTTTTATGTTGTCCATTGGCCATTGACATTAGGCCTTTTTCATTTCTATTGTCTGGAATTTCATTGAACAGCATTTGATACATGATATGAGTGACAATAGATTACAATTGTCTGGATCAGCACCTCCACCAATAAAGAATAAACTCCTGGACCGGCTCGGATCCTCTACAATACCCCAATAAATAGCTACCGTACATTTTTCATTTTTCTTTACCAGAGAATTGGGTGCCTCTTTTACTATTGGAAAGGCCCCTAGATAGTAAATACTGGACCCAAAATTTTTGATACCTACCTGCATACCACTAGGCATTGGTTATTTAATATTTTATTCTGGGACACCATTGAATTGAACCCATTGAAGTCCTAAAGTACAGAGACAAACAATAAGAGGTAGGCCTAATACCATATTATTACCATATTATTATTGCTATTATTGTATTTTGTTACTACTTACTAGTCTCAAATAATCTATAATTATTTCCTTGAATGTATCTTGTAGACTTAAGTGACTGACAAGTATGTTATACGTATTTCATGTAAAATAATGGATGGGATTATTGCAAGAGTTATTAGAGCTCAATAATGTGATAAATTGTGCTAGCCTTTGTAGGCCAATGTTTTTTTTTTATGTTTACTGGCTTACTTTATGGTTACTGGAACGGAAGATTTCTGGACTCAACCAGACTAATGTCTGAAAGATGTAAGACTTTATGCTCATCCTTGTAACCATATATTGTATTGTTTTTCATTATTATTGTATTTTGTTACAAGTCTCAAAAAATCTATAATTTTGTCCTTGATGTATCTTGTAAGTGACTGACAAGTATGTTTACATAACATGTACCTAAATTAATGGATGGAGATTATTGCAAGAGTTAGGGCTTAATAATGTGATCAATTGATTGTTTTATAATTATATACAGAATGTATGATGTATGTGATGATAATGTGTTGTATGACATGTAAAATAGCAAAAATGCTAATAAAGATATACTACTACTACTACTACTACTACATAAAAATAATATACTAGTGATTGGGTTAAGTACCAGTAACACTGGACACAGACTGCAGTTTCTCGTGGTCGTGTTATTATAATATGGTAGCTAGCTAGAGTCCACATTTTGATTGAGGGTGAAAGGAGATTACAGGTCAATTTTGAAATGTCTTGGCAAGGCGGCATTGAATTATAGTCATAACATAAATTACCTGTAGGTAGAACCTAGGCCTACAAACATTTGAACATTTAAGAGCATTTACACGTTTAAACGTTGGCAGAATTGTGCTTTTCTTTTAGCCTGAAGTAAATTAAAAATACATGTAGGGCCTAGCCTTAGGTAGTGATATTTAAGAAAAATAACTAGCCCTATCACACCAAACTAATGACTTACTACGTATGGTACTAATTGATTTGATTTAACCCTAACAATCAATATCAGTGTTTGAAACATTTGCAAATGAACTTGTGATGTATGACATTTGAACTACCCGCCTAGAGCACTGCAGTGAAGTGGAGCTCTGTGTCGTGGGATCTGAGGGGCGGTGGGGAGTAGTTGCTGTCGTCCCCGTCTTGACTTGCAAGGAGCGATGTCATGTAGCCTAGCATCCTAGTGATTGTAATTGTATCTATTTCTAATAAAGTACAGTTAATCTTATATCTAAATATCGAGTGATGATTCATATGGCGCCCTCATAATATACATAACAGAACTGAAAAAATTCCACCCAAAAAATCAGTCAATTCATGGCACAGCCAGCAATGTCAAGTTTGAGCGTGATGTAAACAAATCACATAGGCTAATATTTTTTAAAGAAAAACTTTGTAGACCCTACTCCTACACTAACAAGTCACAACTCATCTTTGTTTACCCCGATCTCTTAAATTAATGAAGTAAAAGTAGGCCTTCACTTTAGACGACGTAACAAAATGCTTACACGTATGGTAGTTACATAGGACTTGTAGGGCTACTGTATTAGGAATTACAATGAGACCTCTTTTTCATTTGATTTAGGGTCCAAAGAAAAAACACTCGGTGTTGAACTTGCCGTTAACGGTTGAACACCATTGTCACCTACCTAGTACGGTAGTACGGCTAGTGCCCAGTAGTACAAAAGTATGTTAGTAAATAGTTAGTAAATAAATAATACAAACCTCAGGAGGAACAAATAAATTTTCCTTGGGAAGAACTGGTTTTATTCTAAGATATATCTTCATAGGTTCTTTTTTAGCATCATCAGAAGTTCCATCAATAGATCTGAAAAGCTTCTTCCTTAGTGCTGGGAGTGGACGAATACCAGGCCATACAATGCTAGGATCTCTCACATACGTGTGTGAAACGTTGTTGATATCGGTCATCATTTTTAAGTCACTACAACAAACATAGGCCTAAGACTATTAGTAGGCTACCTATAAAATTGGCTAGAGTCTAGCTAGAGCAAGTGACTTATATAAAAGGCAAAATCTTTAGGACTAGGGCCAACATAACCATAACTCAACTGGTAGCTTTTACATACAGGCCTATGCATTTTACAATCATCATGAATGGCTATTTTACAACATAATTGGCGTCACCTTTAAATGTTTAAAAGGAACCAAACCGGATATCACTTTACTGTGTGGGTGGGGTTTATCTGCCCAGTTCATTTGAAAAGAGCGAGCACATGGCAAAAATCCAAAAATCCGTGAAGCACGTGGTCAACTGTGGGCGCTGGCGGGCAGCGGAGGGAGAGGGAAGCTAATCCAAGCACGGCCTGCACCCGCGTTAACGACCCTCTTCCGAACCTTAATTTTAATCGTTTCTGACCTGAGTAGCTGGTGCATGTTGCCATGCTTTCATCGGTCTTCTTTTCAAACACAAACACAAACACATCTTCACACACTCGTCTAATAGAGGTCCGAGCAATATATGCCAGCACTGGAGCTATATTTCAAACTGCCCGCGCTCAAATGTGCCCCCTCCAAACTTCAACCATTACATCCAGTTTGGTTCCTTTAAAAGTTGCAACCAAGTATAGGTCGGGTAGGCTCGAAGGCATAGGGCCTACATTTTCGTTGTCATGACAGGACGCGCTAGCCGCTCGGCGCTATTCGACTTTGCATTACTGTTTGCCGAGGCATTGTATTGGGACACTAACTGTGGCCTCGAAGGGGTTAAAAAAGCCTAAGGATGTGGCTTGCAACTGTAACATAACAATTCCTAAGGGTTACACATGGGCCCTTCTGCCTGGTGGCAACTACTGGAGTCTCCCAAACACAATCTAAATCCCCACAAAGATCCACTAGCTACAACATCCCCAGACAACTTGACAAGACCCAAATTGGTTCTAACTACTTTCCGCTGGAACTTACCTACCCTAACACCTGTTTGGGGCACTCTTTCGGATGGGGTGCCCCAACTTTTCAACACTTGTTTTTTTCAATGAAAACATATGCACCCGAAATCCTTTCCGTTACAAAACTACTTAGGCCTACGTTAGGTTAGTCGACCTTTCCGCCTAGTTACCTGGCGCGCTAGTTCTAGGATATTTTTTATAAGAGCGCACCCGAAATCCTTTCCGTTACAGTGTTTAAATGTTGGGGCACACCATCCGAAAGAGTACCTGTTTGGGAATAGATAGGGTTACCAACTTAACAGGAATGGAATTCCGGACAAAGCCTCATTTGATGTGGGGGGGGGGGGGGGTACACTACATTTTTTTACTACAACCATCCATTTTACTCAACTAAAGATTATTTTTTTTGATGAAAGTATGGAACACAGGAACTTATAGAAATTAGAGTGTTGTGAATTATGAATAGGGATGACGAAACCCGACTTTTTTACGATCCGGGTACCCGTCAACATTACCTGGGTAGTAGCACAAAAAAATCGTGTGGGGTGTCAAATGAACTGCGAAGAAACGTGCTCATCAATTATCGTAATATCTCAGACGTAATGCTGTTCTATAAACAATGAAGTGCCAATGAAGTAGTATTTCGTCATCACGAAAGAGGAACATCATTAAGATAACACTTAGGCCTACTGTTCATTGCATATGCTTTATATCTTGTCACAACTCACAAGGCATTGGCGCAGGGCGAGGGGTGGGGGGGCTAAAGTGGGAATGCTGACGCTCAGATAATTGTAACAAGATAAGGAAAGGCCAGCCTCTGCAGTATCTATATTCTCATGTGCTTATAATTTCAGTTATCACCATGGGTGATAGCTTTTGGCTTCTAGCAGATTGAAAACATTAGAGATGTCAAACCGGGTACCCGTCGTCTTCCCTAATTATGAACATCTTAGGCGTTGAATACTTTTAGTAATGATTCAAGGATATTTAGATATAGGCCTAGCAATACAAAATTCAAAATGCAAACAGAACATGAACAATGAAGCAAGCAAAGGTACACAGTTCACCGCTCAAATCGTAGCCTCGAAGAATAATTAAGGTAGGTAGGACATACACTTTAATGGGGGCTGTTATGGAGAAAGTAGGAACGTATAAGTACTTAGGGGTGATGTTGGCAGAGGATTTGGGATGGGGGGATCAGGTGCAAGAAGTTGTTAAGAAGGGAAATAGGGCTCTGGGTTTTGTTATGAGAAATCTAAGAGGGGCCAGCCGGGAGGTTAAAGATCGGGCATATAAGGTAGTGGTTAGACCTGTCCTGGAGTATGGGGCGGCAGCATGGGATCCGTATAAGTTGGGGGAGGTTTTGGAGGTAGAGAAAGTCCAACGTAGGGCGGCAAGAAGGGTTACGGGAAAGGTTAGGCGGTGGCGGTGGGAAGAGGATGATAAGGGGAATGTAGAGAGAGTATATGACAGTGTCACTGCAATGTTAGGAGAGTTGGGGTGGGAGTCATTAGAGGGAAGAAGAAGGGAGGTTAGGTTGTGCAATATGTACAGGGCGGCTAGGGGAAGTAGGGGGTGGGGGGACATCCGCAATAGGCTACAAGAGGGGCTTTACAGGGGAAGGGGGGATCATTCATGGAAGTTCCAGCGTCAAGTAGTAAGAACGGATCTGGGTCGGTATGGTTTCATGGAAAGGACTGTTAGGGAATGGAATGACTTGCCGGGGGATATTGTAGGTAGTGGGTCTTTAAGGGAATTTAGATCGTTTTTAGGGGGGGGGGGGCAGTAATTAGGTCTGGGGGGAGTGAGTGGTTGCCACCGGGCGGAAGGGCCCATTTGCAACCGTTAAGAAATGTTATGTTATGTTATGTAGCCTATGTGCCGCCTGTCCAGACAAAACGAAATGATTTTGTGCCTGTGCCGCCCGCCGCGTACGGGCGGCGGTTGAGGACAACGAGAGCAGCTGATTGCAACCGAATGGCAGAGATCGAGAACAAATTACAAAGCCTACATCGAAAACTAAGAGGATGAATAATAATGCTTTTAGACGATCATACACAAATTCTATTAATATGTAGTGAAAATTAGTGTTTTTTTACAAATTCCGGACCAAGTGACGTCCGGAACGGGTCAATTCCTCCATCCGGACATATGTGTTGAAATCCTGACTGTCCGGAGAAATTCCGGACGGTTGGCAACCCTAGGAATAGACCAAATGTCTATTGTGAAATTTGATTAAGATTACCATATTTACTCGATTGCAAGCCGACCCCTGATTCAAAGTACACGAAGGCCAAGGGCCTACTACTAGGCCTATAAGGGGCACTTCTTCGGTTGGTAGGCCTAGGCCCTACCCTATAGGGAAGCCTCACGTGACGTCACAGCTCGCCGGCAAGTGGCCGCGAATCGAACTGATGGACAAGCAGCCTCATTTCGCAAGTTGACGCCTGGTGAACGGCTCAACAAAGATCACACTCTAACTTTTATCCTATTCATTATTTGGACAAAACTTGAGAGTAATAATATTTAGCAAACATATCATTTCATCTAATGGCGACTATCTCGATTTTTTTAACAGAACCGTTAGCTTGTTATACCATTATTATCAACAACTTTTAAGTCTTCTCAACTTCAATTGATAAAAAACTACTGATCGGATTTCAACAAGAATTCTCTCTAAATATGCATCCAACGAATAAGAAAAGAAATAAGTTAACTTTCTCGATAGAAAATGCACTGAACGAAATTTTACAGCATAGCGTGCAGTTTTTCACGGCTCATCCGCACGTCAAAAGCGCGTATTTTAGATGAAAACACATAGGCCTACCATGCATATTACCCTATGCTATAAATTTTCGTTCTGTGCACTTTCTATCTAGAAAGTTTATTTATTTCTTGTCTAAACAGTCCGATGAATTTTTTGAAAGAGGTCTTGTCAAAATCAGATCACTAGATTTTTGTCAATTGAAGTTGTTTTATTTAATTTCATAAAAAAACAAGTAACAGTTTTAAATGTTATTTCAATACGCACATCGATATAACACGTTAACGTCTGTCTAAAAATTCAAAATGATCGCTATTAGAAGGAATGATATATTTGCTAAATATTATTCCTCTTAAGTTTTTTCCCAATAATGAATAGGGTAATTTAGCGTGATAAGTTATGCGACGTTCAGCAGGCGTCCACTTGCGAAACGATGGTTGCTTGTCCTTCACTTGGGCTCTAAGCGGAGAATACCCCTCATTCCCCTCGATTTGTGACGTAGGTGCTAGTAGCCTATAGGCCTACTCCAACTTTTGGAAAAGTAGGTTAGACGGGGGGGGGGGGCGAAGCACGTATGTTTTACAAATTTATTACTACATCTGAGCTTCGCCCCCCCCCCGGACCAACTAACCTACTTTTCCCCTTGTTAAAAAGTTGGAGTAGGGGCCTAGGCTAGGCCAACCGAAGAAGTAGGCCCTAGCCTACCTACCCTACAGCAAGGTAGGCTATATGGGTTGGGTAAACCTAGCCTAGGGGAGCCTAGGGCCTACTGGCCCCAGCCCATTCGCTAACCTAGGGCTAGGGGCTAGGCCATAGAGAGACTAGGCTAGGCCTAGGCCTAGGCCTAGCTACCCTTACCCTAGGCCTAGGGCCTATCTTCTTTACATTGGTTAGGCCTAGGCACCAGTCCTGCTGGGCAAACACATTTTCTACTATAGGTCTACCTTACCACTTACCAGTAACAACAGTGAGTTTAATAAATGATTATATTTTTGCACCAACACACTGTTCCACACACTGTTTTGACCGTTGCCGGCTGTCTTCTCTTTTGTTTGTGTTCGATTTTGTCGGTTAAATTCAAATGCCACTCAATCCAGCCAATCACAGGATGGTATTGCTCCACCGCCGACTGAAAATCAATCAACGAAAGAAAAAACACGTTCAGCGGCGGTGACAAGTATGGCGCCATGCTTGAGGCGTGTTGTGATGTGTAATCGGGACTTTTTATTAATATTAGAATTAGCCCTGTACCAATACTTGTGCGAGTTTCGTTCTCAATAATATTATTGTAATATATAATTATTTTATAACTTATAAATATCCTGTAAGTATGAGAGTAAAAGTTACATTGAGCAGGCCTTTTGCTCTTTTTAAGGTTATGTTTACTAAAAATTTTCTTTAGGTCAAATTTTCTCTCTTCCTTAAACCCAACCGGACCTTTACACGATTCCTGAAACCCCCTTTTAAGTACCATTAATTTTTCTCTCGGGCTAAGCCTACTTATTCGGTTATTCCCTTGTAAATTCTAATCCATTTTCAAATCCACTAGCCCTATGGGGCACTCTTTCGGTTGGTATGGCCAAACTTCTTTTAACACTAGGAAAACGCTTAAGTCCCGCCGCGTTGATGGATGAGCTTTTTTGTAAGTTTTTAGTTTGCGTAGGACCACTTTTCCTTTGCAAGTGCTTTTTTAATGCATTGTAGGTGATTGCTACTTGTTAATTGTTATTATAAACCTAAAAAAACTCATATTAAAACCTTAATTCTATGGTTTCTGGCTAGCTTTTTCAACTTTTTTATTTCAAAAAGCAATACATCACCATAACCTTAATGTCCATGTGAAATATGTACGTTGTAGCCCCACCCATTTGGTTAGAATCGGCCCAAATGTCACGAAAATATCGCACTAAAAATCGCAAAAAATCGTAAAAGTACTAGCCTAGGCCTATATTCATGAGAAATAATTTTCCGATTGCGTTCAAATTTCACACGAATATCTTAATTTATAAAATTATGGTTCTGTGAAAAAATCATTAAAATCGGATAAAGCATGTAGGCCTAGGTGTTAGCCTATAAGTCGAAGAAATGTTTAAAAAACCGTAAAATTGCGATTTTCATGAGAAATAATTTTTTTATTGCGCTCAAAAACATGGCAGTTCTAAGTTCAGAGATTTCGAAGGTCTCCAGAAAATTTCATCGCAATTGGAGTAGGCCTATCGGTTTAGCCGGAATCGTGTTAACAAACAGCCAAAAATACAAAAAGAAAAAAAAAACATTCTGGATTTTTTTCTCCAGTGTAGTGAAATGGAATCTTCGCTTTGCTCATCCAAAAATGTAGTGTTTATTTAAAAAATAGCCCCTCAATTTAAAAGGCGTCGGCACCACTGTCCTTCCTTGACTCTTGTTCAGATCGCTCTAAACGCTATCCTGACGGTAAAAATGTCCAAAAAAATATTCGCCTTCGGCGGCTGGGGCTCCGCCCCAGACCCCTTGTAGTCCGCAAATGTCTGTGCACGAAATGCCCTCTTTTTTCTGAGACACTTATGGTACGGTAAGTGGTAACCCTAGGTCTACCTTAATAGCCCTAGGATATGTTCATACATAAGATAGTGGGTGCTTGCTTTTGCGTTGATGCTGTGACAGAGTTGACACAATTAGCCACGGGAAACGACCCTGGCCTGCTCTTCTGGCTGCCTGTCTTTGTTTTTAATGTAGGTCTACATGTAGGGCCTACTGGATTTTTTCCAAGTCAAATAAATAATAATGATAATGAATAATAATAATAATACCTAATAATAATAGGCTAATAATAAATAATAATAATAATAATGAAACCGTCGCCCATTTTGCACGTCATAGGCCCTACTCATGGCAAGCCATATGATACCCAAATGATAATTCTACAAGAGTGTGTCTCATGCCTAAATTTACAAATTTACTGCAATACCTTAATGAGCCAATAGTAGTATAAAGGGTGCAGTGGCGGCACCAGACAAAAAAACACTGGGGGGGGAAGGAGGGCCAAGGTAAATAAACTGAGGGGGCATGCAGTGGCGGGTAGCCAGGGTCTGCCCCAGCCGCCGGAGGCCCTTTCGCCAACTGGCGATTTTTGTTTTGAAGTGTCTATTTGCACCTCGGAGGTGCTTTCACGAAGTAAATTTGCTATTTACACCCATTTTCTGAGTATGGCCATCGATGATACCATCATATATCACAGTGCAGTGTGGCAGAGTGGTAGCGCGTGTTGAGTTCTATGTGAAAGGTCGGCAGTTCAAATCTTCGTTACCCATACAGTAGGTCGTTTTTTGTTGTTGATAAAAGTGAAGGGTTACTCAGCGATGTTTTTAATCCTTTTTTGTTGAAGAAACACCAGAAGAACCATAACAGAGCAATTTTAAATCATTTTTAAACAGGCGCACACAAGTGTTTACAAAATAAAACACAAAACAACAGACATTAACAACACGTAACAAACAACCACTATCACTTCCACACGCAGCCATCTTCGAACTCAAATCCAGCCTAAACCAGTGCTATCAACTACTATGAATTCCAAAATGAAATTCGATGCACATCTGACTGGGGGGCGTTGCTCCCCAACCCTCGGGAAAAGCTTTAGTTGCCGGCACTACAACACTTCATTCCCCCCACCCCGCCGTCGCTCCAGCCGACATACAACACACTCATTCACAACGTAAACATCAACATGTCAATCAACACAAACCTTTCAAATGACCTAAAAACATACCCAAATGAACGTGCACCAACTTAAAACACTCCACAAACCATGTTATCTTACCTAAGTAGCTCCGCTCAATCATTTAAATTACCTTCCAAAGTAATTACGGTCCGCTGAGTGATTCTTCGCAATTAGGGACTACCTTTTTTTTGCCATTCTATTTAGGCCTATGTTTTTCTGCAAATGATTCTATTTAGGCCTACCTATCAAACTTTCTCTTTTTTGGCAAAACTCCCTTTCTGTTGAAATGTAAAATGTTTTGTAGGTTTTTTTTTCAATAAAATATCAAATCTACTTTATAGGTTAGGACTTAGGTTAGGTTTGGGTTCGGTGTTTTTTTTTCATGTCAGTGCAAACTGCAAATAGCATATTTATTTCTTGGAAGCACCAGCACATGCACAGAACTTGGGTGAAAATAGGGGTGGAAACTACTCGGCGCACCTCCGAGGTGCAAATAGAGGTGGTCCTTTTTTTTACCGTACCACAACAGTTATTTCGTCATGTTTTAACTGAAAATGGCAACTCAAGGGATTTTTTTACCTAGGGGTTAGTAGGAACACGGGGTAACTGGGGAACAACGCTAATAGCTCTTACAAATGTTGATTACAATCAATTGTTTGAACAAATTGGGGACATAGAAATCAATAACATTCTAACAGGTACTATGGTAGGCCTTTATTTTATTGTCAATTACACCTTGTAAAAAAAAAAACAATTCTTCTCCATTTTTATTTTTTTAGAATAGTGTGGAATTTATTAGCATAGTAGTATTTGTATTAGTCGTATAGGTGGGACCAGATAAGCTGTCGCACGTCAAGGTCAAGCGAGAGCACGGACGCCAACGTTGACAATTTACACACAATGGGCATTAGGAGGGCCTACCGTATTTGGTCATGTTATCGTGATATGTTATCACATAAATCAACATTTTATAAGCTGTGAATAAAGTAGTTCGTCCCACAGAGTCAGTATTTTAGCGAAATAATGATTTTAAGTAATCACGATTTCGAAAGTGTTTTTTGCCTTGTTGGTAATGGTGTGTCCAAAGTTCCAGCTGTTTATAATGCCAACCTCGCCAGATGTGATGTCAATGTTTAGGAGCATCAAAATGTCTTGATTTTATTCGTACACTTCATAAATACTTTATTTTTAGGATATATTGGGCAGGCCTTGGCTTTAAAATAGTCGTGTTTTTCTCCGAAAGCAGTTTTAGAGACCGTTATTTTATTTACTTTTTGCCGATCCTGTGGCCATAGTGCGTGGACGACAGTGCTGCGATCCCTCGGCGAGCGACAGCTTATCTGGTTCCACCTATAAGTGGGGTAAATGGGAACATGGGGTAAATAGGAACACTGGAACAGCCCTAAAATCTACCCCATATAGACCTGTTTTAAAAATAAAGTGTAAGGCCTAACCTTATTATTGTCGTCAACAACAACAACAACAACAACAACATAAAAAATCAGCTTATTCTGATTTTAATTTTATAGTTTTCTGTTTTTTTTGTTTTTTTTAAACTACCCTACCTACACTAAAAGGTTGATGTAGGCCCAAGTTTCAGTCAAAAAAACTTTAGAAAAAATGTCCATGTCCAAAGAGTAGGGGCCTACCCTAAAAACATATTATGACATGTAAAAAGTTCCGCAGAGCATATATTATGAACATTGCTTTACAATTTGTTTGTAGGCTTATTGCTTTGTTAAGCCCTTGTTCCCATTTACCCCATACCACTTCCAATTTGGGATAATTAGGAACACTGGTTCGGGGTAATTAGGAACAGGTGAGGTAAAAAGGAACACAACAACACATACCTCCTATGGGTTATAATTATGGAGTGAACATTTCTTGATCTTCACAGCCATCTCTATTTGACCATTCTGGTTGACCAGGTGTTGTGAAAAATTTTTCTGCTTTTTCCTCAATTTCTTCTGACGCATGGGAAAATATCACCTCAATGCACTATATTAACAAGATTCCCACAAGATTGATTATGTTCCTTTCCTTAGTGTGTTCCTAACTAGGAAACGCTCAGTTGGACGCGTTGATAAGCGAGCACGTGCTATAGCTAGACCCACATTGCACATTTTTTTAAATTTTAAAATTAGCGACGTTCGCTGTCCACAGGGCCATGTTTCCAATATTATTTATTATTGCCAAGGTATTTGGGTAAACCCGTGTGTAAACATTTACTTTGTGAATAAAATCCACCGCCATCTAGAGGACCTTGACTCCTTGGGAAAACTATTTGTTGACAAATAATAGACTGCTTCCTCGAAAGTATTTTGATTACTTCTAGGTGGCAGTGCATTAGAAACTTCGCGCGTCTTTTCGTTGCCATGGCAACGTTACTTTTGTTATAATGTAATTTCCATCTACACTACTTATCGGATCGAAATAAAATTAACATATTCGTGACCGGACGGACATTCTAAATGATTTGGCTATCTCAGATTTTGTCCCCGTTAAGTTTTAGAAAAAAACTTTCGATTAACTTTAATGTAACTTTTTAACTTTTTGAACGATTTTGCCACAAAACTAATGGCATTCAATCGAGAACGAAGCTTGCGGATGGTCAAAATTTCAACTCGATCCGAGCCTCCGTTCGAACGTTATCGCGAGACATACAAACAAAAAAAAAAAAAAAAAAAAAACAAACAAACAAACAAAAAAAAACAAAACCAGTGACTATTTTTTCCGGCAGAGTCAAATGGAAACGCTCGCTTCGCTCGCCTAATTACCCCATATTCCCACCGATTATAAAATTTGGTAAGAAAAGTTAGTCATCCCCCTTCCCAATTTTACCACTTATTAGTACTTATTTGCAAGGATGATAATGTACACTATCAATCCTATTGTCACAAAAACAACAAAGCCTACTTTAGATTTTTTGCCACAAATGTAGCGCTCCGCTCCGGTTTTAATATACCTGGTCTGATATCGCTTTCTTACAAAGCATCCACAGTTTTTAACATTATGACTTAATTTCTTTTTTTAAATCATACATAATATTAATAATGTCTGTTCCTATTTACCCCGTTTTTTTTTTTTTTACCTCGCACCAATAAGCTAGTGTTGTATGTTCCCATTCACCCCAAAATGACGGGGTACATAAATAAATAACTTTTTGTAGGATGCCCCCCATCAGATTTAACCGGTGTGACCCTCTTAACTTGGTATATTGTGTACAATTGTGAAGGGATGTCCGAGGGCTATTTAAGAGGACTCAATCCCTTGCATTCGCATTGACGACTGAGAAAAACCTCGGAATAAACCTTCAGTCAGGATTGCCAGTCTCGACGGGATTCGAATCCGGGACCTCTCGAATCAGAGTCGACCGCTTAGCGCTTGAGCCAAAACTGTCGGGTAAATAGGAACAATAGGCCCTCCACCACTTTTTACATTTGATTGTTTCCTTCCACATGCTTTTGGAAAATGACATACAAGTTATTCCCTACACTATCAACAGTGCAAAGAATAATGTACAACAAAAAAATCAACTGTACAACTTTTTACAGAAAGTCAAAGATGAAAAGTTCTAAAAGTGTTCGTGTTCCTTTAGTAAATTTACCCCACTTATAGAAACCCCTACATGTGGACGTTATCCTAAGAAATTACCAAAAATAAATTTGTGATTTGATGATATATTTTGAGTAATATTAGGCCTATGCGTGCGGCAGGCATTTGACAGCAGAGGGCAAACCATTTTTTTTTGGGGGGGGGGGCAAGTGACCCCAGGCCCCCCGCCACTGAAAGGGTCATTTACTCTAAATCCAAGTGTGTTATTATAACCATTATCATTTTTGTATTATGGCCTATATATATGTTTTGTTATTTTATTCATTGGTTGTTAACTTTTGTTTTTATTGGGTTAAAAATAAAATAAACATTGACAAATCCCGTAGTTTATTGCTGGTTTGTGGTTGTGAATTTTTTCAATAATGTAGGCCCTACTGGTCAAATGAATTAGATAAATTGAATCCAAGCCACAAGATCTCACAGTATATGAATGTATAAAATCAGCTTAGTGTCATCACACCACACAAATTGTGGTGGCCTATATATTAGATATAGGCCTATAAGGTCAGGATGTTTGTCGCTCCTGGCATATCAGATCTAATAATAGGCTATTCTAAATCTTAATCTTATTTACAGGGAGCAGTTAAAACGCTTGTCTTATACCGGTACCTATCCAATCTCACTGGTGCACATGTTGAATAATGTCTTCCTTTTTGTGCGGTGCCTCAGAAAATCATTAAAATTTCTCAACAACAAGCAACAGTTCAATTTAGAAGTATTGACTAAATGTTTGTTAAACATGAATGAACATAAATGTACGGAATGTTTTACAGTTTTTAAACAGAAAAAAAACTTGTATGCACACTTCAGAAATGCACATGGCAAAAATCCTGAGCTTGGTGGTAGTTTACTGTGTCCTGTAGACAACTGTGCAGTGAAGAACCACAAGTACGAAGGTTTAAGAAAACACTTGGCTACATCCCACAGTGTAAAATGTGAGAAAGAGGTGATCCAGTTGAAATCTTGGGAAGGTAGGTTCATTTGACTCCTCCTATCTTCATCCTGCCACGCTTGACCAGATTTGGGGAAGTTAACCAAAAATAGTACCTTTTTAAAAGTGTAAGTTAGTTGACTTTAAAAGTAATTGGTTAAAGTTAGTCCAAAAATAAAGTAACTTGTAAAAGCTGGTTTTACGGTGTTCGTGGCAGAAATGCTGATTGAACGGAAAATAAAAAACTCCAGGAAATTCATATAGTGCTTATAAATTAAAATCAAAATGAAATGGAATTGAATAATGTCGGTAATGTAATCATGACTCTTATTTTAATGTTTTATTAATTTAATGTATTAATGTACGGTAATGACAAAAATAATTCGATAAAAATGACTTCGCATTGTCATTGAAATGAAACCTATACATTTCAAGCATATTTTTCAATTTATTATTTCTTGTAGGTTTAAATTGCAATGGAGTTTTCTCATTTTGTTAGCAGTTCTCAGTTACCTGGTCGCGGATGTCTGTTTAAAATTTCAGCTTAATCTATTTGGGCGTTCAGCCGTATGGGAACCGGACAGACATTTAACAGACACAGTTACGACGAAGACCCGATGAAGTGGCGTTATAAATCCTCATTTGCTTCGCTCACTCGTCTCGTTAAACTTTTCCCAACTTTGGATAGGCCTGGAGCCCAAAGTTACCGTCCGATTTTTTCAAAGTGGTGTTTTTGTGAAAAAGCTGAAAATTTGTCTAGTCCCGTTTCACACAGTTTTTCTGCTTGTTCTAGAAATTGTGATTTTTCAATACTTTGGGAAGCACTACCGCTCAAAGTTTCCCATCAATTTTTGTAATGATAATTTTAAATAATAGAGCTGAACATTTCTGATTTGTCCACGAAAGAAAAATTTAGTATCACATTTTGCACTATTCTACCACTACGTCGAGCTAAAATCGAGCCCTCAATAAAATGCACTGATTTTATTCAGGAAGTTATGACCGGGTGACGAAATTGGGATATTGTCAGCAGATAATGTTTTTTTTAAAACAATCAAGTATAAACTTCAAAAAATATTGCAATCTCAGGGGAGTAGCAATGCATTAGGCCTAATTAGGCCTAATGCATTTAATGATTGGATAGGATGGTGCTTGTGCACAATGAATCAATGAAAGGTGAAGAATCTTCAAGGTACCCCAGGTCTATGTCGTGACCAGGCTTAACATCACTTTGGTTACCGGAGGCCTATTATAATTTTGATCAATTTTGATCATTATTACAACAGTGTTTTCAAGCATAATCCCACTTTATGGACACCTTCATGTGATAGTAATTATCGTAAAAAATTGATTGGGGCCCGAATCTAGAACTTCCAAAGCTCTTTTCAATTGGGCTATCAGCCGGGCACATAGCAAATCTTTTTAATAAGTTTGCCCTGACTTTGGATCAAACTTAGAACCTCTGGCTCTATTTTTACTGCTCTTGTCAGTCGAGCTAATGGTACTGCTGTTAGCCTAATTGTCATCATTACGTATTAAATTATTGTTATTTCCAAAAATTACCCTAAATTAAAAATATAACAATTGAAATTTCTTCTTTTTAGAATTCATTGAATGGAAACAGAACACAGAAACAACAGAGCATAATGCGTATGTGTTATCTACAGGCTCTGTTACTCTTGCCACAAAAGAAAGGAAAAGTTACTATAGTTGTCATCGTTCTCAACGTTCTGGGACAAAGTCTATACAGCCTCACAAAATGACACGTAAAAGTCCTGGAACTAAAAAAATATGCAAAACCTGTCCTTCAACAATAGAAGCATCAAAAAATGAATCTGGCATTACAGTTGTCAGATGGAAAACACATTGGGGCCATTTTGAGGATACCTCAAATGTTGAGCTAAACCTTCATAAACTTTTGAATTCTCCTGTAGATTGCAGTTTAAGTTTGGTAACCGACAATCTAGATGCTGAATGTAGTTCGGCGACTGTTGACAGTGATTACCACAAAGATCTTAGAGACACGAACATAACAAACACTTCTCGGATATCACACAGCAACACTGCAGCTAATGAAAGTTGTGACAGTGCCACTGAAATAAGTCCGTGTGGTGGATCTCTGGCTTCCGTAGATCAATTTGAAAATGTTAGGTTGAATATTGATCCCTCAAGGAAAGTGTACATAAGTATAAGCTCTACTCATCATCAGAAAGTGTATGATAAGTTAGACTTGATTAAAGATTGCATATCAAAAAGTCAACTGACAGTTACACAGTTTAATCACTTAAATAAAATACTTGATCAATGTTTGGATTTTTGTTTACAGGCTCATAGTTGTTGATATCTATGATGTGCTGATTTAAGTGCTGGTCAAGAAAAATTTTGTGTCTTATAAAGGAAAATTATTTCCCCGTTTCTACTCCACCACTTCTCTGCTTTTAGCAATGACAAATAAACTGGTGCAGTGGTTATTATTAGTGGTAGTCGGTAATCGGAACAATTTTAATTTGGCGCTTCTTGTTTTTTGGGGTAAAATTGTCACAATATCTTTCAGTTTTGTATCTATTAAGTATTGCATAGTTCTTGTAGCCTAGGCCTATTAATTTCAATTTCCATAAAATTTCCCATACAATTTAGAATTAAAAAACTAAAAGAAAGTAATTGTTGCACTATATTAAATATTATTTATTTTACTTTATTTTACAATACCGGTAACCTGTAGTAATCTGAATTAATTGAAATAAAATGTTACACCTTCATGGTACCGTACCTGTAACGTATATAAAATGTTCTCTTGAGACTCTTTTGTAGGTTTCTGAAAAATGTTAGGTAAAACCAGTTTCATTTTTAATATTTTTTGATTTTGGATAATATAGAAGAATTGTAAAAAAATGATAATTATTTGTCACTATAATCAAAAATAAATAAGATAACTTTTGATTTTCACTTTAGTAGAAGAGTGTGCTTGACAATCATGCAAAATATCATGTATAGTGGCGGTACGCTATCTTTGGACTTGCTTAGTAGGGGAAACTACACTCAGGTATACCCCCACCATCGGACCTCGACCGGGCGGACAAAAGGGAGGGCAAGCGATCGAGATGAATAGAGAACTTGAGAAGGTGGCTTCAACATAATTCACTGTCATTGTTTATTATTGCTAGTTCCTAAAATAAAATAATATGAGATTAATTGCCACTTTTACCTATGTAATTGTACACAAATTGGTCAATACGATCAAATTGTCTTTTTAATTTAAATTTTTAACCTAAATTTGGCTTTAGTACCCGGCAAACGCGGCAATCGATGTGTAATTAAAATGGCCCACAATCAATAAAACGGATTGCAGAGATCTGTTCTTGTGAGGGTGAAAAATATTGCCATACGTTAGCATCGATTTATAATTTAATTTGGGAAAGAAAAGTAAGATAAACATAGCCGTAACTAGGGGTTGATAACCCGCTTACCATGTAAAAATGTGTAGATAAACTTTATTTATAGCTATTCCGACAAAATGAGTAAAATATCAAAGCAGATGAAGAGTATTTGGTAACCCAATTGGTGTCAAGATTCGACATTTTTGTGTTCTACAACGTAGAACCCTTCCTGCTTTTCAGGTCCAGTGGAAGGAAATATATAAATATAAATAATTACTATTAGCTTCTCAGAAATATTGTTGTTAAATAATTGTTTAAACACGCACTCTTCAACCTGTGTTATCATATTCATTTACCTAAGCTTATTTAACTTCTATCTGATTCAGTTAAAAACCGATTTACGAAAGAGGATAACTAAATAAATCTAATTACATAAATTCAGACACAAAAAATGAACAGGAACTACAGTGAAGTAAAATTTGAATATTATTTATTGTAGGCTTATTATTTTGATTATTTCCATTTTTATGACACATCGATTACATGGTATACTTAGGGTGCAACGTTTATTGTGCTTGTTTGGTTCTCTCCTGGTCGTCACGTAGCTTGTGCTCTATATTCATAAGTAGTTATAAGTGGTTCATAAGTACGGAAAATAGCTTCATTTTGGTTCAAAATTAAAATTAAAAAGACAATTTGAGTCGTATTTGCCAAATTGAGTTCGATTTCGTAGGCAAAAGTAACAATTAACTTCTATTTTATATTTAAGGCTCTAGTGATATTAAACAATGACAGGTGAATTTTGTATTCTAGCCACGCTCTCAATTTTCTATTCATCTCGATCGCTTGCTCTCCCTTTGTCCGTCCGGTCGAGGTCCGATGGTGGGGGTATACCTGAGTACAGTTTCCCATAGTAAGCAAGTCCATAGATAGCGTAAGGCACCTATATTATTAATCACTAGGAAGCTTTCCCAAACACTTTTCGGGCGCGTTGTTGGATGAGCGTATTTTTTTTTAAACAAAAAAGCATAAAATTGCGATTTTCATGAGAAATTGTTTTTCGAATGAGCTCAAATTTCACACCAATATAATAATTTATGAAATTAAAGTTCTGTGAAAAAATCATTACAATTGAATAAAGCATGTAGGTGTTAAGTCAAAAAATGTTTTAAAAATCTAAAAAAATCGTAAAATTGCGATTTTTATAAAAAATGATTTTTCGATTGCTCTCAAATTTCACACGATTATATTAATTTGTAAAATTTAAGTTCTGTGAAAATTTCATCACAATATGATAAAGCATGTAGGTGTTATAAGTCGAAGAAATTTTTAAAAATAGAAAAAAAACGTAAAATTTTGATTTTCATGAGAAATAATTTTTTGATTGCGCTCAAAAAAGTGGCAGTTCTAAGTTCAGAGATTTCGAAGGCCTCCAGAAAATTTCATCGCAATGGACGACTGGTGATGGGCGGAGCTTAAAACGATTGATAGGCCAAGTGTCGAGAGTTGGGATAGATTCTCATTTCCCAAGTTTATGTCTGTTGAACGGCGCAACACTTATCACGCTCTAACTCTTATTCTATTCATTATTTGGACAAAACTTAAGAGGAATATTATTTAGCAAACATATCATTGCTTATAATAGCGATTATTGCGAATTTTTTGACACAGCCGTTAACTTGTTATTACAATGTACGCATCTTACATAAAAAATAATCAAAACGACTATAAACTTTCTCAACTTCAATAGACAAAAAACTACTTATCGGATTTCGACAAGACCTTTTCAAAAAATTCATCAGACTGTTTACACAAGAAATAAATTAACTTTCTAGACACAAAGTGCACTGAACGAAAATTTACAGCATGGGTTAATATGCAGCGTGCAGTTTTTCACGGCTCATCCGCACGTCAAAAGTGCGTATTTGTCATAAAAACACATACACTGCATATGACCCTATGCTATAAAATTTCGTTCAGTGCACTTTCTATCTAGAAAGTTGATTTATTTCTTGTCTAAACAGCCAGATACATTTTTTGAAGGAGGTCTTGTCAAAATCCGGTCAGTAGTTTTTTGTGAATTGAAGTTGAGAAAGTTTATAGTCGTTTTGATTATTTTTGATGTATGATGCGTACATTGTAATAACAAGTTAACGGCTGTGTCCAAAAATTCGCAATAATCGCTATTATAAGCAATGATATGTTTGCTAAAAAAAAATCCTCTTAACCCCTTAACTGTGCAATTTATTTTCAGAAGTTGTTCTTCCCCTGTGTATTTATTTTAAGGTTAAATGCCCTTATTTATACTTGAGTTAAAACTATCATTACTTTGCCATTTTTGCAAGTATCTCAATTATTTTTTTTGTATCATCACTGTATATAATTAAATCGTTCAGATCACCCTCCAAACTATATCTGAATCTAAAATAACCGACATGTTATGAATATATAAACAACCCTTACGCGACGCCACTATGCACAGATGAAGCAATAGGCTCCTATTCCCGTTAGGATAGCCTCGAAAAATCGATCATCTACCACCAACATAACAGAACGAAAATCACTAGAATGAAGACCTCTGCTGCTGGCGATAATACGCGTATATATACGGCATGCACAGACACACGAAGTGGGAAGTGTTGCGGCGCGTATATTTACGGCATGCACAGTACGGATGCCGTTTAGCATGGACGTATATATACGGCATAAACAGCTAAGGGGTTAAGTTTTGTCCAAATAATGAATAGAATAAGAGTTAGAGCGTGATTAGTGTTGCGTCGTTCAACAGACGTAAACTTGGGAAATGAGGATTTATCCCAACTCATTCCGCCATGTTGCCTCGTGACGTCAGGAGGCGAATAAAATTCTAGTCGTCAATTGGAGTATCAGTTTAGCCGGAATCGTGTTAACAAACAGACAAAAATACAAAAAAAAACATTCCGGATTTTTTTCTCCAGTGTAGTAGAATGGAATCTTTGCTTTGCTCGCTACGCTCATCCAATTATCAATTAGAAACCCCCATAAATGCCGAATTGACCTACAATCCATTCCTGCAGAGTTTTCAGCCAGGTATGCAGGGTCTCTCCGTTATCAGGGAAATCTGCTACAAACTACATGGAATACACTGTTGGTCCGTATTTCACTCAACGATCACTCAATTACTTTGCATTGCATAATGCATAATCCAGCACCATTCTAAGTGACATTTTTCCATGGCCACCCCAACTAGAGCCTCTGTGCAAATGCCTTCTACATAACATATTTGATGTGGATGATATTTTTTTAGTCTAGTTTTATAACAAGCTCCCATTGAATGCAGTGTGTGTACAATAACAGAAAACAAATAGTTTATGTAAATACAGCTTTTACCAAAATATGTCACAAAAAATTGCAAAAAAGATAGTTTTTTATTTTGTCCACATTTTTTATGGCTAATCCAAACCTTGAAACAAAGATGTCTTCCAAAAATAACTAAAAATAAGGAAAAATGAAATATTTATTAAATTACTTGAGTACAAATGTTACATGGATAAATAAAATTGGTACAGTAGTAACCCTGATTATCAATCATGATCAGTATGATTCAATAACAAGCATTCTAAGAGCTGAGCTAAGGTTTAATTAAGTTTTAATAACAAAATGTGATTTATCTCTCGGGTTATATAACCAATGAATATACATTGGTATGTCCACAGCACCCTGCACAAATCTTTAAAAAGTATTTATTACCCCAAGATGGCTCTCCACGTAGTCTTTAAATGAACCTTCAAGAGCTTCTTTAATAATGTTGTTTTTTGGTTCTGGTACCTCGAGGTTCCGAGTCTTCCGCGTCGCTCCGTTCTTCTCTTACCGTTTGCAAAGTGCTGCACATGCTGACGCGTGAGGAACGGCGAAGAGCGCCAAAGTGCGTGAACACCACCTTACCCACCTTCTGATCCAGTTTCGTTTGCGTACCGGCTTCGTTCATCTCGCTATACAAGCCTGTCCCAGATGAGATCTCAAGTTCATCGTGGTTCTTGTGTGCCAGCTCAGTGAATAGATTGTATTTCGCTACTGCTGTATTTACGCTAAGTATTTGTTCCTTCTGTTTATATTGTTCTTCTATCTTGACAATTTCTGACATATGTATTTCTGTATCACTACCTGGGGAGATTTTGTTTTTAGCTTTTACGTTCTCATTTCTACTTCTAGTGGCCTCTAGGTTGTCTTTAGAAATGTAATGACTATCAATCGGACAAAATGGATCCTCATGTAAAACATTGAAACCTGAAAGTGATTTTTTGTCATCTATATTATTGATATTCTCGGTGTTGGTGACGTTCGTCTCCCAAATTCTCGTAAGAACCTCTTCAGGATTGTCGTCTTTTAGTAAATTGTCTGTGCCTTTGATGTCATTGCCCTTCTTCCATTGTGCAGTAGGTATAATAGGCCTGATTATGGCACCTTTTTGTGTTGGTACAAGATCCTTTTCACAACCTCTGAAAGGAGTTGTATGTGGTGGTCGTATTATGACGGCCTCAACTCTCTCGAAAACTGTTCTAACTGGAGAATTACCGTTGACTAGCATCTCTGTTCCCATCGAATACTTGAGCATGGCTGGTAAAGCTTCTTGATAATGTTTGAGCTGAACACATAATATATAATGTATAGTATATATATCGAAGGTACTATAGTTCAAATAAAAAAGGAATTGTGTGCACTAAATGCACATTACACTATACTATATTTATTATTTCAGCACCTGTTATGACTACCTCACCCTATTCAAGTGACTCGGCACTTGCTCACAAGACTAATCCATGAGGTTTCTGGTCAAATCCCAACCACTAGCAATCTCGACTTAAAGTTTTTTAGGTTTAGATTTTCCAACCCTTCCCAATGATCGGAATACACAAATCCAATCACTCAAAGTAAAATTGTTGTGTACCCCACAAAGAGCATTCTTAACAAAAAAGCAATGTGTTTTCAATTACAGCTTTACAAACCTGATTTGCAATATTGGAGGGGTTATCCTTTGGATGAATTCTCATTTGTTTGTTAGACTTCCCTGTAGGGGGGTTGATTTCCAAGTGGTACTGAGATCCGGTGTATACGTTGCTACGGCGAAGTGCCAGACGCTTTAAGCAAACACCTGGGTCTACTTCCAAAAATATCACCCTGAAACATTAATATTTAAAATATAAAATATTTTTACACTTTCTAGTTCTTTCTTACAGCACAAATATTATGGAATAACACCTCTTAAACCAATTTACTAACTGTTATTACGGAATATTGTGATAAATTGACTTGATATTTATTTCTTCGACATTTTATTCATAAATGCACCAGTACTACCACTAGACTATTGGATGATTATAGTACTTTTTTTATATATATATTATTTATATATTATTATTATATTTAATGATATTGATATGTATTAATATAATCACAATTTCCACTTTGTAATGTATGTTTGCTATGAATAACAAGTTACCCATGTACCTATGGATTGTATGTATCAAAATGTTCTTTACAAATCCTATGAGTATGACATGCTTTATAAATAAATTGTTCATATGTATTTATTTAAACATGCTGTGTTTAATCATTATTCATTAACCCTCTTACTATATTGGTATAGTGGTTTTAAATATCTTTTGCAGAACTTCTTTTGGATGCAGGCGCATAGGAAAGGGGGGAATTCTGACCCCCACTTTTTCCATCCACCATCCCCTCCATTCAGAATGTTAAACATCCAGTGAAGTTGTTAATCACCACGGCTTCGGCTAAAACTGAACTGAATAACTAGTTGCAGTCAGTATACTATGGTGTGTTGACCTGTGGCTAGTTGTGTCAAGCATGCAGAAGCAAACAATCATACAGTCCCCCTCCACTGAAAACAGAGTTCCTACATGTGCCTGTTTGGACGTACCTGTTTGGTGGGGAATCCATTAGGTCTAATGCCTTGAATTGATCAACATTCAATGGGTAGCCTGTCAAGACCCATCCATGATCTAAACAGTCTCTCTGCAATATCCTCTTCTGCAATTTTAACCAAACACTTCCAATTCAAAGACAACAAACGTAGCATTAGCATTGGAACTTTAAAAAACTAAGATATATGAATAGCAGATTAGTTTATCTCTTTTGTATATATATATATAAAAATATTTAAAAAAAAAAACACTTGCAGCATTGTATGATTTACAAATAAAATAATTTGCCTCTCAAAGTAATAAACTTGAGAAATATTGCTAGTGTACCTATTCTGTATGCAAAGGCTAGAAAAAGGGTGGTCTAGTACTCTATTGTTAATTCAAATTGTAACCATGCTCTTAAAATTTGCTGACACATCGGCAGGGTTAAATCAAACATGACACAAGATTGCCAAAATTTGCTGAAACTTGCCAATCAGATCAAAGTTTGAATTTTTCTGGGAACCCATCGGACCAGCTATCATTGTGCGACCTGCAACTTTTAAAACAATCAACCTGTTGTAATTTAGTGGCATACTACACATTTTTCAGAATTTATAATATTTTTGCTTTTCTTCATAGGCACATTAATAAACTATTTACTAGCCTGGTATTGTTGGGTGCTATTAGACGTACTAGCCTCGATCAGTGTACAAATCGTAAGCTAAACTATGACAAGTAGACCTACGTTTAAAATCATTTTTTAAATTATGCCCTACATTTCTGTTTACCTTTTTTCCCTTTTTTGTTTTATCAGTTTTAATTTTCCTAATTTCTGCTTGAACATTATCACCAGATATGGTGGTTATATTATTTTAATATGTATTTTTTTGTGTGTGTGTGTTCATTATTTTGTGTGCATTTGGACTTGTTTAATTTATTATCCTCCTTTGTGAATCAGTTTTTATAACTATAGAATAAGCGTTTGATAAATAAACAATATTATTAAATAAATAGTTGTGTTTGACCTTTGAGAACAATATGCTTTAACAGTGTATCTAAAATAAACTCAAAACATAAGCGAAAACAACATCAAAACAATTGCTGATCAAATTATACAGGTTTACAAAAATATTTTCCTAACAAAATGATTAGGACCTAAATGCCTTACATTTGGCTATGTTTTTTGTTTCTTAGCTACTGTCTGCTAACATCCACAAGATAAGACTTTCTACATAATGAAGTCATTAGTCAATTAGTGTGGTAGTTACGACAGACTAAGTAGAAAAATACTCTTATGAAGGCGACTCGATAGGATAACATGAGGGAGCCACCCCCAGAGGTGGGTGTCTTGGGTGGGTATGTTGGGGATAAATCAAATTTAAGGCTATTCGACCGCGTTTTTCTATTTTCCAAAATATGCTATTAAGTCAAAATATAGCGAATGGCTTTGAAACCTGGCTATTTTAGAAAATCAAAACTATTTTTTTCAAATTTTTCTGATCCGGTACATGGCCAATATCGCCACCTCAAAATAATTTCAAACTTCAATTCGCCAGGGCACACCATTCGAGGTAGGGTGTTGTGCTTTTGTGACATTAATTTTCAACTGGTTCTCTATAGGCTGACTGAGAGATTTTTTTTAACAATAATTGCTTGAAAAAATCATTTAAAAAAAAATGGTTTTCCTGCGAATTTTTTCGTTTGGCAATATTTTGTACCAATTTGTACCGCCAAACGAAAATATTTGCAGGAAGGACAATTGTTTAAAAAAAACTTTTTTCTCTCAGTCAGCCTATAGAAAACCAGTTGAAAATGAATGTCACAAAAGCACAACACCCTACGTTGAATGGTGTGCCCTGGCGAATTGAAGTTTGAAATTATTTTGAGGTGGCGATATTGGCCGTGTGCCGGATAAGAAAAATTTGAAAAAAATAGTTTTGATTTTCTAAAATAGCCAAGTTTCAAAGCCATTCACTATATTTTGACTTGGAACCATACCAAGAAACTTATTTTTGTTAGAGATACTTTTTTAGCATTTAAATTTACAATACGTAAAGTTAGCATTAATTTTGTCAAATTTTGCATTTTGTAGCATTTATTTTGCTCCTTTGCACCAAAACCCTAAATGAGGGGTGTTTCTTGCACTTCTAATTGCAAATTATGAATTATAGGAACATTTAAATTCAATATAGTCAGATAAAACAATAGAATACATTGCTAAACTAGTTCTCAATAGGTGTTAAAAACATTATTTTTAGTAATATTAGCATTTTGTAGCATCAAAAACCTAAACGCTAAAAATGTATTTAATCCATACCTCAAGAACCGACGCCAATATGGCGTTACCGATTTGAACGTGATTATTGACGAGCAGACGAATTTTACTCCCCAATTCACTGTCTTCAAGTTTTGCTTTCTCCATCACATCCTCAAAACACACTGAGGAGAAACAAAGATTTTAATTAAGATGTGATGCATATTTATATTGCAGTTACCGGTATAGTACCCATGTATTGGTGATAATATTGAAACCCAATGCTATAATTAGTATTACTGATTTTTTTAACTGATTTAGTTGTCCATTTACTTAGGCCTATATAACTCAAATAAAAATGTGAATACACATAGGGCCTATAATAGAAAAACTACATATACAAGATACACTTTTTATTTAGTGAACAGTTAGAAGTTTACAGCAAATTGTTTGTAGTTGAATAATAATAATAATAATAATAATGAATATAAGATTTTTAAGCATAAGCCCGCTTTAAGGACATAGTTATTGATTCATAGCAGTTGTCGAAAAAGTTGTGTCGGTAGCTCAATTGGTAGAGCTATGGCACGTTAAGCCGGAGGTTCTGGGTTCGAACCCCAGTCGGGGCAAACTTTTTCGACAACTGCTATGAATCAATAAATAATAATAATAATAATACAAAAACAATAAGCAATTATGATTACCATGTACAATGTTGAATCTTTTGCCGAGCAGCTTGGCTTGCGATTTTGCACCCGAACCTAACGATCCAATGATTAAAACGCGTGGAAGCATGGGTGCTCCACAATGAGGCCTGAATACTTGTACCAACTGGGAGCAGGTCTCGACTATCTGTTCCATACTACGATCCGGGACATGGACCTCGTGCAGTGTCGAACGATACGCATCTCTCAGTCCTAGTAGCCGTCTGCGATATTCCAGAATGCCATTCTGTATCTCGCGCATTGATAATGTGAGCGCACGTGGGGAACAGAAAGGAACGGTCTCTGTATAAGCATTAAGAATAGGTCGGTAGAGACTATCTAAAGACTAGGGAAGGAAAGCGTTCCTAGTAAGCCTAATGCGTTCTTTCAAGAACTTTAATGGGAACGCGTTCCTTAATTCATACATCAGGAACTTGTAACAAATTTAACGTTTCTTTATGAGTTCCTTTCGTTCCTTTGTGATCCCGTCAAATTCTAGTACCCGTATCGTAAACTAGGTACAGTATAAAAAATATCTTGGGATTCCCATGTTTTTGAAAATGGCTCCACCCCTCGTCAGATTACGTTAAAAAGAACTAAATTCACTTTGAGAAACGTCTAAGTTCCTTTTTTAAAAAGGAAAGGGAACTTAGATCAGTTCCTTTTTAAGCAGAATTAACTTAACTTTTCCTTTTTTGAAGGAACTTGCCCATGACTGGCGGCTACTTATACCATGAACAATTACGAAGTCCCCGCGATTAGGAATGCCAGAACTCGCCTCAGTACTAGCTGATGTTTGAGATATAGTCTTTGCATATTTTCTCGTCTTTTCCAATCAGTATACACAACTAGTTTAGTAATTAAATGCATACCTTCTATCGACGACGGAAGAAGCTGGAAAGCATGAGTTGGTAAAATACCAGCCCTTTGCAGAGCTAACGCTTCTTCCCGATTTCGTGGCAAGCCTGTAATTTTCCAGTGTTACATCATTATTTATCGAGGCCTACAACATTTAGAACAAAATTATTAATTAGGCTACCAATACCATGAATAATCCAGCCGTGTGCATTATGCCGATTTGTTCTAATTATTTCCTTTGTATATTTTGCAAGATCTTCCGTCGTAACCAAGCTGAAACCATCGGCCTGTAAACCCGCGCATGCCAGTACATCTGACAAACTTATGCACAAACACCCTGTTGCACATGCAAGATGTAAAGCCAAACAAGACACATCTGTAATGGAAATGAAAAGTATATTATCATCATACATAATTTATTCAGTTGGTATTTGTAAAATTATTTACAAATTGTCAGTAAATTTTGTGGGACTATAATAGATACTAAACTTAAGAGGCACAAACACATCATCTTGCTAATTAAGTAACTCAGGCCACTTTGCAATAAAGTTGATTAGGTCCGTAGCAAGCATTGCAACAATGCCAAAATTATATATTTCTCTAACCTTTTAGAGTCTATACCTGTACGGTACCCACTTATTAGTCACAGAACTGAATTGGAATTGAATTCTGGGGTTGCTCTCCTTTTTTAAAATTCTAAAAAATGTAATCCGGTCATATGCTAAACAAGAGATCACACTGTAAACCTCTCTGCATTAAATTAATTAATAACTAGGAAGCTTTGCAAACGCTTTTTCAGGCGCGTTGTTGGATGAGCGTAATTTTTTAAAAACAAAAAAAGCGTAAAATTGTGATTTTCACGAGAAATAATTTTTCAAATTACGTTCAAATTTCACACGAATATATTAATTAATAAAATTAAGTTTCTGTGAAAAAATCATTACAATCGGATAAAGCATGTCAGGGTTATAAGTCGAAGAAATTTAAAAAAAAAAAACGAAAAATTGGGATTATAATGAGAAATAATTTTTCGATTCTGCTCAAATTCCACACGAATATAAAAATTCATAAAATTAAGGTTCTGAGAAAAAATCATTACAATCGGATAAAGCATGTAGGGTGTTATAAGTTGAAGATTTTTTTTTAAATCGAAAAAAATCGTAAAACTGCGATTTTTATGAGAAATAATTTTTCGATTGCGCTCAAAAACGTGGCAGTTCTAAGTTCAGAGATTTCGAAGGTCTCCATAAAATTTCATCGCAATTGGAGTATCGGTTTAGCCGGAATCGTGTTAACAGACACAAAAATACAAAAAGAAAAAACATTCCGGATTTTTTTCTCCAGTGTAGTGAAATGGAATCTTCGCTTTGCTCGCTAATTATTAATATCTTAACATTCTATTTAGGGACCCTGAAATTTTGCAAATGACTTTGTTTGATAAATGTTGCAAAATATGACTATTTTATTTTTAAAGGGGTAATCACCGGCAAAAATCAAAAAAATATTTCATTCAGGCTAACTAGTTATGAATTTAGAAATTAACAGAAAAATTATTGGTTCCACCATAAGCATGAAAAAAATTGTCAAACTTGTCTTTGGATGAGCGAAGCGAAGATTCCATTTCACTACACTGGAGAAAAAAATCCGGAATGTTTTTTTTTTTTTCTTTCTGTATTTTTGTCTGTCTGTTAACACGATTCCGGCTAAACCGATACTCCGATTGCGATGAAATTTTATGGAGGCCTTCGAAATCTCTGAACTTAGAACTGCCACGTTTTTGAGCGCAATCGAAAAATTATTTCTCATAAAAAACGCAATTTTACGATTTTTTTTTCGATTTTTAAAAACTTTCTTCGACTTATAACACCTACATGCTTTATCCGATTGTAATGATTTTTTCACAGAACCTTAATTTTATGAATTAATATATTCGTGTGAAATTTGAGCGCAATCGAATAATTATTTCTTATGAAAATCGCAATTTTACGATTTTTTTCTTTTTTTAAATTTTGATTAACTAAAAAAATTAAAAATTAAAGTTTATTTTTTATTTAATTTAAATTAATTTTTTTTTAAATCTTCAACAGTAATGATTTTTTCACAGAACAACAGAAAATCCGCATAACACATGGCAGCTCAATACACCAATTACGCTCATCCAACAACGCGGCGGGACTTGAGCGTTTTCCTAGTTTTATAGCTAGGTCCCATCGGCAAAAATCTCCCATTAGAAATAACATGGGGACGATCTTTATGCCCTGTGACCTTGGGAGGATTTTGATCCCAAAAAATATTGGCCGTTATTGACGTACTCGGTAGCGTTTTCTGTAAATTCTCTATATTTTGTTTTGTAATTTGGGCAAGTGGTTCGGTCAAAATATGCTGATTATCAAGAAGTTTCTTGATAGTGTGTGATTTGGGAATGCATATTTTTGCGTGTTTGAGAGTATATTTGTGCACAGTTTCAAGACACGATGTTATAAAGGGCCATTTTAGATTGGTACGATGCTCTAGTATCTAGGCCTATGTGGAACAAAAAAAAACAGATTTAAGACGATTTAAGAAATTTCCCAAAACGCAAATTTTCTCAAATTTCTGGATCCAAAAAATTGAAAAATTCGTATAAAGTCACAGTTCCAAGATATAATTTTTTTAAACGGTCATTTAAGTGTAGTATTATGCTATAGATAGATTATGTGGTAAAAAAATATTTTTTGGGAGCAATAGCCCCTTTAAGTAGCCAATTAAGGCAATAATCACGTTTTTCTGCTAAATTAGAGCAAAATCGGTAACTTTTCTCAATTATTCTGCAAGTTTTAGCTCCAAATTCCAAAATGTGCTATTAATGTGATAATTGATTATTGAAATCAACATTTCTGTTTTCACCATGACAGTAGAAAATATTTTTATGGTACACGCCAAGCTAATTTCAATAAGTTAACTTTATATGGCTAAATATTTGTTTATGTGTAATATGTGTTCATTTCGTGGAAGGGTAGTGATTGCAGTGCTATTTTTGACAAAATGATGCCTTTACCTTGAGTTTATACATACTTAAATTGAAGATTTTTTATAACAAAATTATAAATTTTTATTTGCTATTTCTCAGGGTCCCTATCTACAGTCTGTTCATTCTACAAGCAATCCTAAAAGTGGAAAAAATCAATTTCTTTTTTTCATTTTTTCATTTTTTAAAATTTCAATTTCAATTTTATTTTGGACAACAAATAACAATAGTTGCAGTTTTCACCGTGTAGTCTATTTTAGTTTTACACAAGTAGGCCTACTTACATATAAGTATTAAACGTAATGAATTTTACAAAATAGTTTATCTATTAATATACTGTAGTAGTATGTAAGATTGATATTCGTTTTTAAATTGACATAAGTTTCAATAAGGAGAATCCACATAATATTTTGTACGTATAGCCTTACGTAAATACCTACGAATAATAAAATACCATCATGACCATGTCACTAAGCCTACCGGGTACCGCCAAAAGCCAGTGATACGGTATACTTAAAATTATTACATTAATAAATTAATAGGTAACTTGGATAAAAATAAATGAATAAGAAGAAAAAAATTAATTTCCAAATTTCAAATATTGTACCATTAATTGGATGAGCGTAGCGAAGATTCCATTTCACTACATTGGAGAAAAAAATCCGGAATGTTTTTTCTTTCTTTCTTTCTGTATTTTTGTGTGTCTGTTAACACGATTCCGGCTAAACCGATACTCCGATTGCGATGAAATTTCATGGAGGCCTTTGAAATCTGTGAACTTAGAACTGCGACGTTTTTGAGCGCAATCGGGAAATTTTTTCTCATAAAAAACGCAATTTTACGATTTTTTTCGAATTTTAAAAAAATTTCTTCGACTTATAACACCTATATGCTTTATCCTATTGTAATAATTTTTTCACAGAACCTTAATTTTATAAATTCATATATTTGTGTAAAATTTGTGCGCAATCGAATAATTATTTCTTATGAAAATTTCAATATTACGATTTTTTCCTTTTTTTAAATTACAATTACGATTTTTTAACTGGTGGACCGAGATCAAAAAAGGGCCAGACAAAGACTGGTCGAGGAAGACGGCCACCGCCCATTTCCGGCTTGTAACCGGTCACGACGTCTTGCAGCACCACCTGCACCGCTTCAACATTACCAACGAACCGGCCACCTGCAAACTTTGTAATTTAGAAGATCAAGACAGAGCGCATCTCTTCAGATGCGCCGCCCTCAAGAATGACATTGACTCCCTGCCCGATGACCTGAGCAGGATAGAAAAGGAGGCAGTCTTATATTGGATAGCAAGACAGAAGAATGGCTGAAGAGGCCAACTTTGCACAAGAAAAAAAAAAAAAAATCTTCAACTTAGTAATGATTTTTTCACAGAACAACAGAAAATCCGCTTAACACATGGCAGCTCAATGCACCAATTACGCTCATCCAACAACGCGGCGGGACTTAAGCGTTTTCCTAGTATTAACCCGATTTATCATTATGGTAGGTCAGTTGCTGTAATAAAGTAATGAAGGTACACTGTAGGATAGTAAGCTTTTTGTAATAGGCCTAACAATTTTGTCAGCTCATTTTTGAATTTAATATACATATTGAGATTATCTTTGATTTCTTTTGGAACAAGGTTGTAGAGAATTTTATTTATATTATCAGAATTTTTCTGGACAAGGTTTGTAGAACATTAGCTAAGATGGAAATCATGTTTTTGTCTTGTGTTGCGAGTATGTAGGCTAACTTTAACGTTAACATAAACGTAAACATCCACATCCATGCAGTACTGCATGGATGTGGATGTTTTTACTAATTCTTAAGACTAATTTTAGAATGTAAAGACATGGAACTGTAAGAATATTCAGAGCAATAAAGTAAGATTTACAATGCTCCATCTGCCTAAGGGAATATACTTTATCAATGGGAGTTGACTTTCCCAAAATTCTGTTCCATCTCATCTCATGTCATTTAAAAAATAAATAAAAATAAATAAATTGGATTTTTCCATGTGTTCTTTCAGTAATGACAGCTACATTGCAGTCTTCTGTTCAATTTATATCATGGATGTCAACAGTCACAACAAATAGCAATTTAAATAAATGTTTGTCTTGTGTCCTCGATAGCTAAATTGGTAAAGCTATGGCGCGTGAAGCCAGAGGTCTGGGTTCGATCCTCAGTGTCGGGGCATACTTTTATGACAATTGCTGTCATCCACTAATTATTATTATTATTATTTATTATTATAATATTATGGTGTGAAATAGGAATGCACACGATAATATAAATATTATCCTTTGATAATCAATAATAAAAGTATTATGGAGTTGCAAGACTTCTGAAAAAAAAGCCAAATCGCATCATATCATAAATTCTTGCTGGTTATGTTGAAACCAATGTTGTATTTTGTGCCTTGTATGAATAAAAAAATAAAAAAAATTACTAATTTGACATAGGCCCTACCGCAATAACGGAGGCTCAAAGAGTTCCCATTATTGCAGACCGAAAAAAAAATTGCTGTTGACTATTTTTAGACATTATAGATGACATAATCTTCTCCTGATCACGCCTGTAGCATGACATCATTTTTACCAACATTATTGTCCGATAATGCAGCCATATATTCCGATTATCTATCTATAACTTTTATTTTACGTTGTGCATCCATATTGTAGGAATAGAATAGAATTTACCGAAATGTGGAGGTGCTATGAACAGTATTCTGGGCATGTCTGTTCTGGTCATTAGTTCTGCAAGTTTATCCTTCATGAATTTTATATGGTCACTGGGCTGTTTCATTATAAGAGCACTTGTAACTTCCTGCAATGGAGAATCAAGTAGGTATTGTGAATGGTGACAAAGCATGTTGAAGTATAGTGAAGACTTCAATTTCACTAGGCCTACCCATATCATGAAAAATTACTATATATACTATAGTGTGTCCGTTGTAGAAATCTCTCAACTTAGATCTGCCGCCTTTTTGGGTAAAATATGGAAGAAATATTTCCCTTACGAAATGTTTTTTTTAAAATTTCTTTTGAGTGTTTGTCCGCTCTTATCCATTATCTATCGATACGACTATAAAAAGCGTTCGGAAAGCAGGTATCCATCATTGCCATATTATTGCAAATATGTACAGGCCTATGCATATTTTAACAGAGCTTAGTTTAGTTTCTACAAGTCTCGTATATCGTAGTCCACTCGGTCACATATGACATAATAGTAGTATCTATGGACACACCTAACTGATTTTTAGTGGGGGACATTAAATATAAAGCAAAAAGCTTATGTTGTGGTGTGGGCCTGTATTTTTCGCCAGGTGGGGGGGGGGGAGGGGGAGATTTTAATGCAGATTTGAACTATATTATTATGCTTGCACTGTTTAAATGATAAAATGTTTTTCTATATCAAAGACAAGCTAAATGTTGTATAATAGTATCCTTGCTAAATGTTTTCAATTTATGGACCGGAGAAACTAACTACAAAGGGGCCCTGAATGCTGAGTTGTAGGGGTTTATCTTGCAATGCGTGTGGTGCGGAAATGTTTTCCTGAATACCCTCATGTTTAAAAAAAAGACAAAAAATGTGGGCACGGTTCAAGATCAGTAAAATATACCGCTAGGCGCTAATATATTTTGTGCCCGTGCCCACATAGCACGGTTAAATAGACAATAGTTTTTCTAGTCCAAAATATAGGTTATTCTGAAAGAAAACTAGGCCTACTTCAGAATTCGATATGTCCCATGGCTTACATTTAGCAGTTCGTAAATCCGATGTTTTTCTAAGTAAGGTACAAATGTCCCAGGTACTCGAAGTTTCCGTTTGAGAGCGTCAACCATTTTGTTTGTATAGAAATACAATTAAATTAACTTAAACAACAAATTAATACAATTTCATACAAAAATACAAAACAGCTGTCAACATTCAACAATGTTTGGGTAAAAGCCTTCTTGATGTTTTAAGTTCCAATGCTAACAACAATTATTGTCACGCTTCTTATAGTCTCGTTGATGGATGAGCGTATTTGCATGGCCTCAATCTCTCTACATTATAAAAAATCATAATAGTGTAATTTTTACGATATACATTTATTTGATTACCGAAAAACATGATTAGTTCAAAGATTTTAAAGGTCTCCTGATTTTTTATTTTTACCATATTGTCATCTTAGTAATGTTAAAATCGATAGGGAGATTGCAAGGCTTTTCGTAGAGAGTTTCTATCAGTTAGTTAGAAAACTGCTTTTAAAAAAAGGTATCAAGGGAGTGCAAACTCTTTATATGTATAAATTATATTTTGGCCCTACTCTCACATACCGGTACGAGGCTGTAAAAGACCAACTTGAGCATCAGAGACGGTTTTTCAAGCAGTGACAAAGGTTGGCAAGATAAGGAGCACGAAAATGAGGAAGGGTAAGGAGGAGTTTAATCAATTAACTTACGAGGAGAAAGGCTGCGGTGGATTATACACAATATGAAGAAGATGAATAATGAAATGTTAATATAATTAAATTAAAATAATTAATGTTTTTTTCCCTCTCTTTTTCTTTCTTTTTTCATTTCCTTTTCTTTTCTTTTCACTCTCCACCCTTTTTAAATTTGATTCATTCATTAATTGCATTTAATATCCTTTTTATTTGTTGCAAAATTGTTGAGTTTTAATGCATTGTTGTAATATTACTATTTCATATATTTACTTAAATGTAGTTCATTGTTGTGTCTGCATACATGTAATTAGATTTATTTAGTTGTCCTCCTTTGTAAATCAGTTTTTATAACTGAATAGGATAGACGTTAAATAAATAAAAAAAATACAAATATATAATTTGAACAGGTTGTAGGGGATAAGAATTATTTTTATTTCAGTTCGGTTTTCTGTTCAACGCAATTATTTCAGTTCGGATTGACCTCTAAAAATAACTGTTCGGAAAAGTTTGTATTTTACATTTTATTAAGAATTAAGAAGAAAATATCAATAAAGCCAACGTTAATTTTTTTGAAAAGTTAAAAAGATTTTTGGATGAGCGTAGCGAGCGAAGCAAAGATTCCATTTCACTACACTGGAGAAAAAAATCAGGGAAGTATTTTTTCTTTCTTTCTTTTTCTTTTTTTTGTATTTTTGTGTGTCTGTTAACACGATTCCGGCTAAACCGTTATTCCAATTGCGATGAAATTTTATGGAGGCCTTTGAAATCTCTGAACTTAGAACTGCCACCTTTTTGAGCGCAATCGAAAAATTATTTCTCATAAAAATCGCAATTTTACGATTTTTTTCGATTTTTAAAAAATTTCTTCGCCTTATAACACCTACATGCTTTATCCGATTGTAATGATTTTTTCACAGAACCTTTATTTTATGAATTTATATATTCGAGTAAAATTTGAGCGCAATTAAAAAATTATTTCTCATGAAAATCGCAGTTTTACGATTTTTTCCCCGATTTTTTTTTAATTCTTCGACTTATAACACCTACATGCTTTATCCGATTGTAGAGATTTTTTCACAAAACCTTTATTTTATGAATTAATATATTCGTGTGAAATTTGAGCGTAATCAATAAATTATTTGTTAAAAAAATCTCAATTTTATGCTTTTTTCGTTTAAAAAAAATTACGCTCATCCATCAACGCGGCGGGACTTAAAACGTTTTCTTAGTATTTATACTAGTGATTGGATGAACATAGCGAGCGTAGCGATAGAAGCGAAGATTCCATTTCACTACACTGGAGAAAAAAAAATCCGGAATGTTTCTTTTCTTCCTTTATTAATTGGTATTTTTGTCTGTATGTTAACACGATTCCGGCTAAACCGATACTCCGATTGCGATGAAATTTTATAGAGGCCTTCGAAATTTCTGAACTAAGAACTTCCACGTTTTTGAGCGCAATCTAAAAATTATTTCTCATTAAAATCGCAAGTCACCTTGCTAAAAATAGTCGCAAAATAGTCGCCTCAGTGGAAGCCCTGAAAAGGGTACTTAATACACATTGAAAATATGAGCACAGTGAACAGCAAACAAACCATGTCACAGATGCAGAAAATTATAACTTAGATATTTGTTATTCTGAGTTTCTTCAAGCACTACACACAGCAATCATGGTCACGATCATGCAACTTGTCACAAATAGTATCGCAGTATGAATATGAACATTTGTGTGTACCCATTACGATGAACAGGCAGTAGTTGACCGGACGAGCCGCCACTAACAGTAAAAGACAATAATATGCCTAATATGCTATGCTTATACATCGACGCGACTATATAATATAATTTGTGAAGCAGCCTTGCCCATGTTTGACAGTGACACTCTACTTTCTAAACTCCACTAAAAGAATCATTGCTCCAATGCTAAATCTCTGTGGGAACACTGCCACAGAAACATTTGAGTCGGTATCAACCTGATGATGGGTGAGGAAGTTTCACCCGAAAATTCGTTTTTCTGCAAGTAGTGGCCTCGGTCATAAGTTTTTAAGTTACGTTTTATTCTATTCTATGCCAAACATGCTTTACATTCTGAATTGGTGAAATATGTCAATACTATTGTAATTCATTCAGTTGTTTGCCCCATCACTATGCAGTTTGTATTTTCTTGGCTTGGCCTGGCTATAACATTAAGTACTAGATTCAGAATCACTTTTAATTGGTGTGTTTTTAAGAGGAAGCCGGCGTGTATTGAGTTCGGCGCATTTCTTGCCCTGCAGCCATAAATCATTACAGCTTAAAATACATAAAAAAATATATAAAAAAACGTGTGCTGCCGGTGCATGACAGCGTGCCTTGTGTGTGCTAGTAGACAGCAACAAGTGTTTTCAGTAGCAATGGCGAGACGCGTGGATGTGAATGTAGACGAAAACTCGGAAATTATTATGATCATTTTGTGTAAATAAACATTCACTTCACAGGAAAATATTGGTTATTAAGCTCATTTCAAATTTTTCCCTTACAGTCTAAAATACAGGATATTGGGGTGGCAAACCCCAATTTTGAACTCACTTTTCAAAAGGTTAATTTCAAAGCCTTCTTCTTATTGGATGAGCAAAGCAAAGATTTCAATCTCACTGACCTCTCAAAAAATTTTGCTGTTTTTTTGTCTGTTTGTTCGCTCTCTACCGGGCAAACAGCATATGCAATCTTGATGAAAATTTGAGGGCACCTTCAAAATATCTGAACTTAGACCTGCCACGTTTTTGGGTACAATCGAAGAAATATTTCTCATGAATATCGTACTTCAACTTACGTTTTTCGATTTTTAGTGCAATATTTTCGTGACATTTGGGACGATTCTGACCAAACGGGTGGGGCTACAACGCTCATATTTTACATGGACATTAAGGTTATGGTGATGTAGTATCTTTTAAAAGAAAAAGTTGAAAAAGTTAGCCAGAATCCATAGAAATAAAGGTTTTAATATAAGTTTTTTGAGGTATATAATAACAATTAACAATAGAATCTTGACAACAATCACCTACAATGCGTTCAAAAAGAACTTGAAAAAGTAAAGAGATCCCACGTAAACTAAACAAGTCTTATAAAAAAGCTCATCCATCAACGCGACTAAAAAAAGCGTTCGCGAAGCGGCCTAGTCTAATAAACAACATTATACGTGATGCTTCAACTTAATAGCCTCCAAGACAAAAATTATTATTTAAAGTTATTTTATTAGGCTACCCGCTACACACATTCATTTAAATTAAAACAAACAAATAAAAACATTTTGTTACATCAACAATTGCTTTAACAGTAGCAGTTAGCAACATTGTTAAAATTTAAAGGACCAATGAGAGCTCACGCCAAACCATTCTCGAAAAAAAAAAGTACACACCCACATCTACAAAGGTAGAAACTGCTGACACTGGATAGGCCTAGGCCTCCTAGAAATATTTTCAAACTTTCCTTTTGACATAACTTGATCCTTATGAAGTAGTTATGGTGCAGGCATCTAAAATCCAACTGTAATACCATTTGGAGGTCGTTCATTCTGGGCTGTGACTTTTGACTATGATAGATGCCATCATAAATCACAAATAGATGCGACTAAAATTGTGCGAGGAATTTGAAATCGCGTAAAATGAGTAGTACCACTCTTAAATGGTTTTTGAAGACACTTTTACAATTATTTAAATCAGCGACGTTACACATTTGTGAACGGTTTTATTTAGTACTTCATTTGTTGTTTTATATAACTACAATCACTGAATCTGTTAACCTTTTAAATGTTATTTTAATTTTAAGAAGCTGGATCCTTAGGTCAACCAACAATGGTTTGTCAGAAACCAATAAATAAATTGGGTTTCTCTCTCAACTGGTAACACCTTTTTCTTTTCACAGATGCCACCTTGCAAGCACTTATTTAGCCCTGGGTTAAAAACAGGGGAGTTACCTTTGCAAATTTTGAAGAAAATAAGAGAATTTACAATATACATATTATGGCATTTTATATTATTTTGTAATTTTTTATAACTGAATAGGAAAGACGTTAAATAAATAAGTAAAATATATAAAGTTATGTTATTTATATTACAATAGTTATTCATATCACATGGGTGGAGTGAAAGTCAGTGAACAGTGGCAATATAGTGTTTATAATATGGTATCGGGTATATATTTTATATACACTGTATAAGATAGCTATTAAAATATGGCTTTATTACCATTTGAATGGTCCATTTCGGTTTTTTGCAATTTTGTGGCGCTACTTGGGTATTACCACTTTTGGGGGCAAACAAATACCTCAATTATTCAATAAGTTTGGAAAAGGCCAAATGGCTAGTTTAGTTTAGATTGGAGAAGGGTTGACAGGTTGGGAAAGCATAGAGAACATAGAGCCCAGCCTGAAGGGCTGGGGCGACAAAACTTTTCACCTGCTGATGACAACTGCAGCTAATTTAAAGTTGTTACCTTAATCCACGACGCGTTTCGTCCTTCTGGGACTCATCAGGCGGATGGTGGCCACTAAAAATCAGCTAACTACATGCAAACAAAACTCACAACACATAACCAAACCTGTGGTAGGGCCACGCAAGAGGTAAATTCTGCAAGCATGTTGTCATCATCAGCAAGGTTACTTCACACACCATTCATACTGGGGCACACAGTCAGCACAGACAGTAAGGGGGCTTTCCTCCCAACACTGGTGCTCGGGAATAATTTACCTCTTGCGTGGCCCTACCACAGGTTTGGTTATGTGTTGTGAGTTTTGTTTGCATGTAGTTAGCTGATTTTTAGTGGCCACCATCCGCCTGATGAGTCCCAGAAGGACGAAACGCGTCGTGGATTAAGGTAACAACTTTAAATTAGCTGCAGTTGTCATCAGCAGGTGAAAAGTTTTGTCGCCCCAGCCCTTCAGGCTGGGCTCTATGTTCTCTATGCTTTCCCAACCTGTCAACCCTTCTCCAATTTAAACAAATACCTCAATTAGATAGGCTACAAATAAATGATTTGGGTTATGGACGGTACATTGGTAGAGGTAGTGAAAAATGGTGATAACAAAATTTGCGATTTTTTTAAATGTCCGTTTTATTGCCTACAATATAGTCGAATATTGTAGATGAATTAAATCATTTAGAGATGGAAAAAAGAAAAAAAAACACACTTTGAAATTCAAAATTTGTGAAATCTCTTGTATAGCACAAAATAATAAAAAAATTGTATGAAACTGGTCAAAATGCGAATTAACTCACAAAATTTAAACCATTCAGTGTGCAAAATAAGGGGGGATGGTGGTGGTTTTGGTCCAGAATTTACGCAATTTTTTTTGGAGGTGTTGTCCAGACTGAACACTGCTCATGCGGCACACTGCACAATAAACAGACGACAACGCAACACCGTTCGGCCAAGTGCAACAGGTGAGAGAAGTCATCGACGACACTGTTAATTGATTTATATTTCTACTTTGGAATCTGTAAATATCATTTGTAAACTTGACAATGATGAATTATTAAAAATGCTTGTAGAGTTTTTATGTATTGAAATAGACAAGTGCTAATGAAGAGACTGCTACTACTACTACTACTACTACTACTACTACTACTACTACTACTACTACTACTACTACTACTACTACTCTACTACTACTATACTACTATACTACTACTACTACTACTACTTGTTTTTTCTTGGGAACTGAATCTGAATAGTCTTAGAGGTCACAATGATAGATTCTAACTTTTTGGAAACAATGTCATCTGTCCTTCATACGGCGTATTGAGTAGGAGGATCAGTTTTTTCTACCTTTTTTTAGTAACGTTTTTGACAATTTTTGTAAAATCGTAAAAAAAAATGCTAAATTTGGGTTTTTCTTTTTATATTACCATTTCTCATTACCTCTATACATTGGTACCATTACAATAAGGTTTTCATGGCACGATCCAATACAGTAAAATACATGCATGTGCACTTATATTGCATTGTACAGTATTATTGTATATTATTGTAGTAGGCCCCTAGTATAATGTTTACATCAAATAACAACATCCATCCACTACTACTACAGTACCATCACTGTACTGGATAGTTCATATCATAACCAAACTAAAATTCTACAAGTGCTAATGTATGTATTTGGAAAGTACTGTATAGCCAACTACAAGAAAAAATATATATGTATATACATTTTTGTTTATTGTATCTGCTTTCAAAAGTACAAAAGAAATAGGCTTCCTGAGGGGCTTAGAAGCTACAAGACCTTAAATGTTCTAACCTTGAAGTTCTGCTACATTATAGTATTCATTAAAAAAATATGAGTCTTAAACAATTCAAAAGTTAATTTATGCATAACATTTAAAATCAAGTCTAGATTTAAACTACCTAGTATATATATATACAAATGGAGAAGCTGTTTTAGTGGCCAAAACCTAGTCTTAGTAAAACGCACCTAAAATAAAAAGTCATTTTGGCATAACTCCTGCCTGCCTTTCATCTCTACTCAAATTCTGACGTAGGACTTCAGTGGGCTTTGCTGGCGAGACAGTCGCAGGACTTTATTAAGCAATTTCAACACAACACATTCAGTGAATCAATAATACACGCATAAACGTGGTGTTTGCAGTCGCTACCAGATGGATTTCAGTACGCACGACACTACACAATAGTATGTGTGTTCACAAGAGGTGCACAGAAAAAGAAGGTTATGTGTCACTTTTCCATAATTTGATAGTTTTATCATTTTCCAACGCTGCTGATGCGATTATATTCTCTGTGGGGTGACAGGTTGTACACAGGACCACATCTAGGAAACAAAAACAAAACACAAGCTTTAAAAATACAACATTCACATTCTGACATCTAGGTAGGCCTATGCTACTGGGTTATAGAATGGTACTAGGCTAGGTTTAGCATACCATTTTCTATTGTGTTTTTTTTTTAAATATATCCCAAACATTTAATAATTTCATATGAATAAGTGTATGAAAAGGCAACAAATTACATTTGACTTGTAACTAAAAGTTCTCAGTATGACGTAGATTGCCTGACCCAGAGCGGTTCAGAAACTTTGGCCAAGAGCAAGTCTAGGCCTATTGACGTGGTAAACTAAAACTAATGCCCGATTTGAATTTAAAACTTAATAAATCATTATTAAGGTCTACCTGTATGTCCTTGAAGTTTCTGTACTATTTCTTTTGTTTGAAGATTCCAAATGAAAACCAAATTGTCTTCCGACCCGGAAACAATCCACTAGAAATTACAACAGAAAGCATTAAAACTTTGAAGTCAAGTGCAGTGATGAGCAGTTTTTCAACAACTCTACACAACATTTTATATTAGTCTGAACAATATGAACATAATTTCACATATCTTTAAGAAAAACTTCTGTACGGGTGTTTATGGTGTGTCTCAGCACAAGTTGTCGTTGCCACCTGTAGCAACAGTGCTAGGGTTGCCAGATTATGGAAACTGAAATATGAGATAGGACTTGGGTAAAATGGAACTGGGGTTTGGGGAAAATCCCCGGCCACCGGAGGCAAAAATGTTTTTTGGTTAAGATTTTCGGGGAAGGGCTTAAAATGCATTTGAGTGTAATTCTGTGAAAATTTTCAAACAATATAATGAACGAAATAGGGAGATAATCATATATATATATATAGTATATTTTTTAAAGGAAGTTGCTTCCCACTTTTTAAAGTAGTAAGTACATGACGGAGACGTTTTTTGAGGGGTGGCGTCGCAACTCCATCAATGTTACCTTCATCTTCGTCACTCATTTTTAATGTTTATCACTGTCTGTCACTGACTCGCTGAGTTCGATTGTGATTGTAGCCCATGGTTTGGTTACAAAACACCCCTATGAGTTACCACACCCAAGCCGCGCTCAAAGTTGAGAATATCGCGTTACGGCCAGAGTGACTCTCTACAATGACTCACCGCGCATCTTTGCCCACCACCAGCAGAGGCAAACTGGTCAGGCACCAACTGATAGGCCGCGGGGAAGAGATTTATAACCAAACGCCCGCGCTTTTTTTTTTTTGAAAAAGCAGCGCACGGACTACTTTATTCTAAATACGTGATATGCTGATCAATGGGTTACAGCATACGGGACGCGGGAGTCACAATCAAATACGGGATTTCCCGGGTAATACGGAATACCTGGCAACCCTAAGCAGTGCAGCGAGCGTTGTCAAAAGCATACTATGACCATGGATTACATGGAAAATAATGATACTCACTAAAACTGCCTCCAAAGAATAAGAACACCACCACATCAAATTAAATTGGAAGGTAGGCCTACACATATGCCACTTGTTACAAGAAAAAATAGGTAAGCTGTTTTTACTCTTCAGGCTAAAGAGGGTATGGACATGTCCATAACTCTCAGCGGCGTCGGAGCCGGGGGGGGCAGGGTGGTAGCTTGCCCCCCGAGCTTACGGAGGGGGGAGAAAGTATCTTCTCCCCCCCCCCCCTAGAAAAATGTGGAAATTCGAAATAACCATTATAGCATAAACCAACAAGCATAAATATTACATTCTTCAAGTCATCTAGGTTTTTAAAAAAATAATTAAATTCTTATATCTTTCTAGGTTTAAAAAAAATAAAAATTCTTCTATCTTTTGATTTTTTGTTAGCAAAGCCCCATTACTTCTTTTAAAACACGAAAAAACCACTTCAAAATTACGTATTTTTCAAAAAATTGCCTGCGGCGCTATTATGGGGGACCTCCCCCATTGAGTCGTTTGTCAAAGCCCCACCCCCCAAAAGAAAAATTAATCACCGTACGCCACTGACTCGAGGACATTAGTTGCATATTATGTAACTTTGTATGGAAGCATGTACTATTCCTGGGAAAGTTCGCCCCCCCCCCTGGAAAAATAGAATAGACTTCCGACGTGCCTGATAACTCTACACTGGCCGACCTGTCTCGCCATGGGACAGGTGAAATACAATAAAAGTAACCAACCATGAATCAATTTTAAAAAAAAATGGCTGAATAGAAGAGTAACTTGAATCAGTGAAATAATCAAATATTTTGTAATTTTTTTGGTAGACACTTTTTGATAGCTATTGGTATTGGTATGTTATTTTTTTAATAATACATAGTGTACATAATATGGTAGGTACACAAACAAGCTACAAATTGTAGATAAAGTGTAAATTGTAGATGCAAAATTAAATTTCGAGCAACGATTTTCTAAATGTTCTTTTGACACACCTGTCTTCCACATAAGTAGGGTTATAAGGGAATTTTCTTTCTTAAATGTTTGATGAAAGTTTTTGTTTATCAGATGGCAGAAATACGAGATTTGTACAGCTATTAGATATTTAGTCTGGGACTGAAGTCTTGTTACCTCCATGACAATGGTTAATGGAGAGTAGGTACAGAATACTTAACTACTAAACACATAGGCCTACTAAATATTTAGCGGTTGGTCTTTAATCTTAACACATACCGGTACTAAACCTTAGTACTTAACTTTATAAAATGTTGTCTTGACTAATATTACGTTAAAGAAGAGCCTACACAGTACACACCTTGCCTCCTGTGACAGAGAAGTTGGCAAAAATGCAATACTTTTCGTTTCGATGACCAGAGTAGGTTTTAAGACATTTGCCTTTGCTGTAGTCCCATAGCTTCAAAGTGTTGTCCAATGTCGCAGCGAGAATGTATTTACCATTGGGAGAGAATTTAACAAATGAAACCGGGGGATTGTCGTCATCTATGAGGGTTTTCAAACACTGTCCAGAAGCAGTGTCCCATATTCGGCTGTAACATTAACAAAATACAATAATTTTATTATACTCAATCAATGGAAAATAATTAGGGGAAGAATAAACTAGCACTTGCACAATAGATTCTAGTATAGGTAGTAGATAGTTCTTCATTTATTAGACAAGTGAGCGCAGCGAACAAAGTCTATCAACGCAGGTCAAGTGGAACGCCACTCACTGTGAGGATGTCTGTTTGTCTGTCGTCTGTTCAATGCTATATGGCCGAATGGCCAAACAGATTGAGCCGAAATTTTATTCAGACATCCGTGACCAGTAACTGAGAACTGCTAACAAAATGAGCAAAATCCGTTGCGATTCAAATGAATGAGATGAATGTTTTGTATTTAATAAACACAGAAAAAAAAATGTACCTACTTTTACTTTATGTTAAGTGGGGGTGTGGATAGGGAGCCCAACAGCTTACCTGGTCGGTGACTTGCAGGAATCTTGTAGAAGAAAGAGACAAATAAAAATAAACAATACACGAAAACGTTGAAACTATTTCGTCCAAACAGAGCCTTGCTCACTCGACGAGAGCGGAGAGTTAACTAACTTATGTATATACAGTTAGGTATTTACAAAACACGTCAGTGGCGTTTATTTTTATTTGTCTCTTTCTTCTACGAGATCCCTGCAGCATAGACATCCCATATAATTGCCTAGACTAGCAGTCAGCGGTCCACTTCCGGGACAATTGGAAGCCATCTTGAATGGGTGAGTTTGCATGTTAATTAGATGGGAGCGATTAATCGAAAAAATATTTTTAAAGATGGCCGCCAGTTTGGCAGGTGAGCATATCAGACTTTAACACCAAATGATTACTAAATTCCCTTATGCAATAACTTTGCATTGTTTCTGTTTGTTCAATACCATGCTGCACAAGCTAAAACCATATCAAACAATCCAGTAAAAAACTTTATTGCATTAAAAAAGCATAAATTAAAACGCCAAACCGCCATCTTGAATGGGTGAGATTGACGCTTCAATTTGGTACACTCGCGCCTGTGCGGAGGTATTGGAGACTGCGTATCTAGCCTACTATAGGTGTTAAGATATCTATGCCCTGCAGTCACCGACCAGGTAAGCTGTTGGACTCCCTATCCACACTCCCACTTAGCATTAGCTAGCCATTTGGCATCTCCTCTCTATATCACCAAAGTAGTACTTTTACTTTAATGTGACTGAACCACACTTTTTTTCTTCCTATGTCAAAGCTTGATTCTTCAATCATTTTTCTTCCTAGCTACCCAATAAATATGTAATAATAATATATGGGTCATTCTCAAATAAAATGACCCTTGTGCTGTCCCACCTTAATATATATATTTTTTTTAGATCAAGATATTGATTTGCATAAATTTTGGTTGTACATTTTCAGAATACTAGTTTTTATTAGCTCCATGAATTTTTGCACTTCTATCTTGTAAGGCCGATCTTTAATTCACTATTACGTAATGCAAAATGTGCTAAAACCTATGTCCCTATCCACAAAACCAGAAGTGTTTCAGTAAGCTGTTTGGATTTTTCACTTAATACTTTTTTAATCCCTTGGTGAAAATGAAAGCAGAAATAATAATTAAGTAATCGATGTTTAAGACATTTTTATAAAATAACATTTTCCAAGAAATATCAAGTAAGGAGTGTTCGTCCCCACTGTGGTAATAATATTGATGTCATGACCGCTACCGTGCAAAAAATAAATAAAAATAAAGTGTAGAAGGCAGTGGATCAATGAAGAAGAACAAGAACAAGAGTCCATGATATGACACCATTGAAGTTTGTTTGATTTTTCAATGATATCTGTTAAAATTGAGAAGGGAACAAATAAACGGCGAGTATTTTAATTATTGGTCATGAATGTTACCAAGTTAAGATCATTAATTTTTAATTTTATCTTTGATTAAACACTATACTAATTACAGTAAGATCTCTCTTATCCGAGTTGGATGAGACCGGGGGCACCTCGGATTTGCGAAAAACTCGGATGGCGCGGATCAATTGTTTATTTGCTCTCGTAGCATAGCCTGATGTGGTAAAATGATATATGACACATGTAATGGATAAAGGAACATAAAATACACACGATACACTTCATACAGGGTATACTAAATGATTTAATAGCTTGTAATTCAAGCTCACGAACACACGTACACAATTAGGCCTACATGTCGTAATAAAAACGTATGTCTAGGCCTAGGCCTAGGCCTAAACTCGACGCAGTAGGCCTAGGCCTACAATGCAAACATAGGCCTAGGCCTAGCTCTCTTTCTCATGTGGGAAAACCTCTCACTACTATGCCCGCGCTGAAGCTCACGACGCAAGATAAGTCTGGGAAAGAAATAAGATAAGCCCAGGAATAACAATTCAATGCGTCGTGATTACGAATTTCGTGAATCGGTTGAAACATGATTGTATCTAGTTCCACAACGACCATCTTTGAACAGCTGTGTGTGAGATGGCTGGATCGTATGCGCACGCGCAGGCGCGCGACGCACACTGACCTCTATATGCTCAGTGGGTGGCACTGACGCTTACCGGCGATGCGCCCGACGCACACTGACCACTGAACTCTATACGCTCAGTACACTGATGCACACTGCTCGAAAGTCGAGATATATCGCCGATCTATCTTCTTTGCACTCACTCGTAAGGCATGCCTACAAATGTATGCGAGTACATTTAAAAAAGTGCGGCGTGGCGTCTGTAATTATTTTTATGTTTTATTTACGTATTTAAAACTTTTTTTTTTTTTTTTTTTTTTTTGGCGGCTCGGTTAACACGGAACATCGGATAAGAGGAGATCGGATAAGAGAGATCTTACTGTACATTACAATCAAGTAACAAATCCTAGAAAACACAACCCTACTTTTATGCACATGGCATTTGTACTGATATTTATTTATGAATATAAAAATGTCATGACCGTTACTTGTCAGGTATGTTACTTTCAAAAAGTAACATTACCAAGGGCATCGTGGATTACTGCATTAATTTCCTGCAACTGTAGATGTGTTTTGAAGGGAGAGGTTGTAATTCATTGCCATATTTAAAAGTAACAAAACACTTGTTTTTATTGATTTTCAGTGATCACATTGTCAAGAATGTTACTTTTTGTCAAGACCGTTACCCGTAGTGTCTCTTTACTTGAAACTCAACACAAACTTGTTGGATTAGATGGATTTTATCTTTAGGTTGACTGATTTGTACACTAACAAGCAACATGATCTTAGAAAAAATTATTACTGTTAGAAAAGTAACTTTTTTGTCAAGACTGTTACTTTTTGTCAACACCGTTACCCGAGCTAATTATTAAATTAAGTCTTATTTAAAGTTTAAAATAACTGAATCACATTTTTAATCTTATTTATAATATTAATACTTCATTGCTAACAGTGATCTTGATAAAATTTGATTTGCCATTTGTCCATTATTAGTAAGTTAATCACCAGGTTTTGAAATTTAAGTGACATTCTTGACATTTTGGTATTATAAAAAGTGATTTACATAAAAATGTATATTTTATTGAATGTATTAGTTTTGTGTGATAATGTAACTAAAACTATTGTGCACATGAATATAGATTTAATAAATAACTTCTTACATCAATTGTCACTTTTATGTCCGGTAACAGTCATGACATTTTCGTACACTTGGATTGATGAAAATGCTTGTATGTAAAACATTTTTGTTTTTTTAGATAAACCCTTTTAGGGCTGTAAGAACAAATTATTGGATAATGTATTGTTAAAGGAGGCATCCAATTTTATGTTATAATTTTTTTCTTGCAAGCACTTTTTTCAATATGGTCATTACGTTTGAGAATGACCCATATAATAATATCATAAATTGCCTTGAAATTATGCATTTTTAGTTCAATGCCCCAAGCACAGCACAAAGAACACATAGAAAAAAACAATAATTTCCTCATGTCTAGTGCACACACCAAGCATTATATCCTCGGACAGGTAGGTCTGTATTGCTATATACTCGGCTAGACCAGCAGAATTATTATACAAAATGAATATAAAACACAATCATTATAAGCATCTTTTTTCCTACCATAGTCCATCATAACTACTGGAAACAATTAGAGAGCCATCTCGATTGAAATGAACTGCGCTGACAGGGTCCGAATGGGCAGGAAGGGTTTTGAGACATTTCCCTGTTCGTACATCCCAGATACGAACACTTTCATCAAACTGAAACACAATAATTACATTATAATTCATATTCTTTAGTCTTTAGATACAATGAAGGCCTTTAAGCTTAGTTTAGTATAAAATAGTATAATTTAATTTTCTTACCGATCCTGATACAATTAAATTTGATTGAGGGTTAAAATTACAGCAGAAGACATAATTACTATGTCCTTTCAATGTTTTTAAGCACTTTCCCTGGAAAACAAAACACAAGTTTAGTAATTATCATTTGAAGATACCGACTGACCTCAACTATTTTTAATTCAGCAAAATTATTAATATTATTAAGTTTCTTTTACCGAGCTTAGTTCCCATATTTTAAGGGTTTTATCATCCGATGCGCTAACCAACAAACGACTGTCACTAGACCACGCAATGTCAGAGATTCCTAGTTTGTGACCAGAAATAGTCTTTTCAAACTTCCCATCATAGGCACCCCAAATCTTTATTAATTTATCAGCAGCTGTAACATAAAAAAACATATTAATAGAAATGTACTATAACAAGGCATATGGAAAAACAAGGACATAACTCAGCGTGATAAAATGGTTCTCTCAACAGGTTATGTTGTATGTTGTATGTTGTAAAATAGCCATTCATGATGATTGTAAAATGCATAGGCCTGTATGTAAAAGCTACCAGTTGAGTTATGGTTATGTTGGCCCTAGTCCTAAAGATTTTGCCTTTTATATAAGTCACTTGCTCTAGCTAGACTCTAGCCAATTTTATAGGTAGCCTACTAATAGTCTTAGGCCTATGTTTGTTGTAGTGACTTAAAAATGATGACCGATATCAACAACGTTTCACACACGTATGTGAGAGATCCTAGCATTGTATGGCCTGGTATTCGTCCACTCCCAGCACTAAGGAAGAAGCTTTTCAGATCTATTGATGGAACTTCTGATGATGCTAAAAAAGAACCTATGAAGATATATCTTAGAATAAAACCAGTTCTTCCCAAGGAAAATTTATTTGTTCCTCCTGAGGTTTGTATTATTTATTTAGTTACTATTTACTAACATACTTTTGTACTACTGGGCATGGGCACTAGCAGTACTACCGTACTAGGTAGGTGACAATGGTGTTCAACCGTTAACGGCAAGTTCAACACCGAGTGTTTTTTCTTTGGACCCTAAATCAAATGAAAAAGAGGTCTCATTGTAATTCCTAATACAGTAGCCCTACAAGTCTTATGTAGGCCTACCATACCATACGTGTAAGCATTTTGTTACGTCGTCTAAAGTGAAGGCCTACTTTTACTTAATTAATTTAAGAGATTGGGGTAGGCCCTAAACAAAGATTAGAGTTGTGACTTGTTAGTGTAGGAGTAGGGTCTACAAAGTTTTTCTTTAAAAAATATTAGCCTATGTGATTTGTTTACATCACGCTCAAACTTGACATTGCTGGCTGTGCCATGAATTGACTGATTTTTTGGGTGGAATTTTTTCAGTTCATTTGCAAATGTTTCAAACACTGATATTGATTGTTAGGCTTAAATCAAATCAATTAGTACCATACGTAGTTAGGCCTAGTCATTAGTTTGGTGTGATAGGGCTAGTTATTTTTCTTAAATTGCACTAGGGGAGAGAGGGGGACATTGGTACAGGGGGCACATTGGTACAGTTTGAATTTTGCCACCCATGTTTAATTTTCAGCAGTGTATTATGAGTGATCTAGATGGCAGTGAGGAACTCTACCAGCTCTGAAAATCTGAGCCATTTCCATTGATAAATGGCTAAGTTATGATATAAATTGTAAAAGTTGTGATAAACTTTGTAATGGTTGATTATAATGTTATTGTAGTTAATTCAAGCTATTTTTTTTTATGTGATGACTGCAATTTATCTGATTATTTTTAAGCACATTGCTATGACTGTACACCTAGCCTCAAATTTTTTGAATTTATTTTCTAAAACAATACCAGATGGGGCACATTGGTACACAGCCTTGGGGGCACATTGGTACATTACAGGCCCTATGCACCAGCTAGTGTTAATAAAAAAATCTATCTGTAGACCTAATGTTGCAGTCTATCTTAGGCCTAGATTAGTATTTAGTATATATACATAGTAAAATAGCATTCTAGTGTAGTATATAAGCTGTCTGTCTATTGTAGGCAAACCTTGATCTAGATATTTTCCCACAATAACGTAGTTTAACGTTAAGCTAATTTTAAGCACACACCTAATACTAGGGTCTATGTGGACAAGTTTATTAGCTCATGTATGTAAACCACTATTGACATACATAAAATAAACACCCTATGTAGGCCTAAACTTGTAAATACTGACCAGTAAACATGTGTGTACCAATGTGCCCCGCCTATGGGGTACATTGGTACATTTGTAATAATTTTCTATATGTGGATTATTTATTAGTAGTGGTCACAAATGTGAAAGATGTAGTACACATATCATAGATAAAGGGTTGTATTTTACTATGACAAAAGTCTCATTCCCAAATTTGCACATGTATATGTAAAAAAATTGAAACGTTCTGAACTGTACCAATGTCCCCCCCTCTCCCCTAGGCCTATTTATTTTTAGCATTGCACAGCTAGGCTATGGTCTTAGGCAGTCTTGGGGAGGAACGAGTTGCTAGGAACACTTTCCAGGGAACGAGTTCCATTTTAGGGAACTGTTGTGGAAACAGGAACTTGTAACTTCAAAAGTCACAGTTTTGGAAACTCAATTGATTTTTCCTGATTAGTTCCTAACTCTGCTGTAATTATGCCAAATTCAGGATTTGAGATTAAAAATTAAAATAACTAGGAAAATGCTTTAGTCCTGCCGCGTTGATGGATGAGCTTTTTTTGTAAGTTTTTTTGTTTGCGTAGGACCACTTTTCCTTTACAAGTGCTTTTTGAATGCATTGTAGGTGATTGTTGTCAAGTTTCTATTGTTACTTGTTAATTGTTATTATAAACCTTAAAAAACTCATATTAAAACCTTTATTCTATGGGTTCTGGCTAACTTTTTCAACTTTTTCTTTGAAAAAGCAATACATAACAATTACCTTAATGCAGTGTTCTCCCCAGAAAAAAATGTTCACTGGGTATTTCATAAACATTGCCGGGTACTCGTGGGTAGGGCCAAAAATAGTGGGGGTCCGGGGGCATGCCCCCGGAAAAAATTTGAGATCCTAGATTCGATTTGGTGAGTTTTAGAGGTTTTCGAAGCCCTTTTAAAGTAGCTTACTTTTGTTGGTTTAGTGGTATGAAGTAGGCCTATAAACATTTCAAATTTGATTGAAATCATAGTCTAAGTCTATTTTCTCCTTTGTAATGTATGTATGTGAATTACTGTAGTCCTATTGCTACAATGAGTACAATAGGCCCGTATCAAGGTGATGATGTTATTCTTTCTAAGTGGTTATGTATTATCTAAGATTTGTAGGTTTACAATTACTACAACTTGAAACATTGTTATATTTGATGACTTCATTTTTATTACTTTAAAATTCGTCCTAGCAATCAATAAACTTGGAAAATTGCTAAAATTGTTCACTTGTGTGTGCTCCTTGTGTGCAGTTAATGTTCACGATCATAGCGATAATTGCCATTTTGCCAACTTATGTGTTTCGTTCAAATGCATTCCTTGTCGGGTTCTATAGTGATCAGCGAGATTAGCCTCCACGATGTTGTTTACAATCTGTGCTGCAGTTTAGGGATGGAAGGTTTAAACGTTTAGTGGACGGTTAGTTTATTAAATTCGCAAATCGTTTAGTAAAAAATAAAATTCAAAAAAAAAAAAAAAAAATCGAATTTTTTTAATTTTTTTTTCAAAATTTTTATTGCCGGGCGGCAGGGAATTATCGCCGGGCGGGCCGCCCGGCGGTCCGGGCCTGGGGAGAACACTGCTTAATGTACATGTAAAATATGAACGTTGTAGCCCCACCCGTTTGGTCAGAATCGGCCCAAATGTCACGAAAATATCGCACTAAAAATCGAAAAAAAATTATAAAAGTACGATATTCATGAGAATTAATATTTCTTCGATTGTACCCAAAAACGTGGCAGTTTTAAGTTCAGAGATTTCGAAGGCCTCCATAAAATTTCATCAAGATCACATATGCCGTTTTCCCAGTAGAGAGCAAACAAACAGACAAAAAAAAAAACAAAAAAACAAACCTGTAGACAAAAAAAGCTAAATTTTTTTTTTTGGGGGGGGGGGGGGTCAGTGAAATTGAAGTCTTTTGCTTCGCTCATCCAACTATCTCAATTAATGCATCACTACACTAACACTTGACAGTCTGAAATACGATATTGAAATTAGACCTATATACGGGTTTTTGGGTCTTCTTGTTATTCCTGGAATGCACAAGTAGCAAGCATACCCGTTTAGAGGTGTTTTTGTTTGCCTACGACTTATTATGGATGGGAATTTTTGAAGGAATTTAAAGGATCCAAGTTTATTTTTTCCAAAGTTCCTTATTTTGGGGAACTTGCCCAAGACTGGCCCAGGGGCCATTTCTTTTGCTTGACCAAACATAGCATGTATAAAATAAAAAACACATAAATAATAGGGCCTACAAACCTATTACAAAATAATAAATTAGGCCCCTAGGCTACTCCTAAACCATGCAAAATTACAGTTTTTTTGTGATATCTTGAGAACGGTGCAAAATATATCTAAAAAGTAAAAACTGATTGCCGACAGCTATATGGTTTTGGTAGAACAATAAAATGCAACAAAAAACACTCAAATAATAATAATCCGTGTGGTTTGTATTTCAAAAATGCATTTAATTAATTAAAAATAAAATACTTAATTATCATCACATCACAATATTTTTCGTGCAGGCTATAGTCCTAGGGTTACCATAAGTGCCTCAGCAAAAAAGAGGACATTTCGTTCACAGACATTCGCGGACTACAAGGGGTCTGGGGTGGAGCCCCAGCCGCCGGAGGCGAAATTTTTTTGGACATTTTTACCGTCAGGATAGCGTTTAGAGCGATCTGAACAAGGGTCAAGGAAGGACAGTGGTGCCGACGCCTTTTAAATTGTGGGGTTATTTTTTAAATGAACACTACATTTTATGACAAAAGTAAGACAAGTGGCCTAGGCCTACAAACACTTCTTTACGTACGCCGTACGACGTGGACACAAGGCAAGAAACGTACGGTAATGGTAACTAAATCACGTGATAGTACACTGCTTGCTGCACAGCCTGGCGTGTTGTGACACGCTCGGACACGCTCGGACATGATCGGCTGCTTGTATTCGGCGATTTACGGTCGGTGGATGGTAAGTGAGGGGGCGGAAGGGTGCGCATGCGCCTCTACATGGAATTGGGTGAAATAACCGGACATTTTGCATTATTTTGAAAAAACCGCCCGGACGCCCGGACAGACATCAAAAAAGAGGACATGTCCGGCTTTAACCGGACGTATGGTAACCCTATATAGTCCTCAAGAAACCACATAGCTGTCTGCAAACAGTTTTACGATATTTTTCAGCGTTCGCGTCATGTCACTAAAAAACAGTAATTTTGTGTGGTTTTAATATTGGTGGTAGTCTTTACCCTTAAAACAAACACAATTAAATTACATAATTTTGAACTTCATAAAACCAACTTATTATTACAGTATGATATGAGAATAAAAGTCTAATGCTGGGTTCCCGACATGGGCGTCAAAGAGCGCAGAAATGTTAGAAGGCTCCGAATTACATAAATGAGGCTCTGTCTAGGTGTCTATAAGGGCCGAGTATGTTCCGTCTGTGCAGACGCTGAAACTAGGGATGGGCAAACGCGTGTATCTTACTACACGTGCACTTGACTATCTGTTTGTGTATTGGTGTACGGTACTATATGCAGTAGCAGATCCAGGTGATTATAACAATCCTGCTACGTGATGATAACATATTAAACTATATGGTTAATCTAGGCCTAATTGAACTCATTGAAATATACCCCCTCCCCTCTATAGCCATTTAAACTTGTTTTTGACCAAGCTTTCTTCTCGGCAATGGAGTTCAGTTTATCAGTCAGTAAACATGGCTGATGTTTCATCAACCTTGGAAAGTTGGAAGGGTTGCAACTTGCGCAAGGAAAGGGGGGGGGGAGATTAGGCCGGTGGCTCTTTGTGTGCACCACAGCTGGCAGACAAAGGTTGCGACTTGCGAAAGGAAGGGGAAGTGTCTATAAGCTCCTATTGTGCAAGGTGGAAGGACTTCACTACGTGACATAATTAAATGAACTAACATAAAACAATTATTGGATGAGCGAAGCGAAGACTTCAATTTCACTGACCCCCAAAAAATTTAGCTCGAGTTTTTTTCTCTTTTTTTTCTGTCTGTTAACTCTCTACCAGGCAAACGGCATTATCCGATCTTGATGAAAATTGGAGGGGACCTTCAAAATCTGAATTTAGAGGTGTATTGTTTTTGGGTACAATCGAAGAAATATTTCTCATGAATATCGTACTTTTACGATTTTTTTTTCGATTTTTAGTGCGATATTTTCGTGACATTTGGACCAATTCTGACCAAACGGGTGGGGGCTACAACGTTCATATACATGGACATTAAGGTTATGGTGATGTAGTACCTTTTGAAAGAAAAAGTTGAAAAAGTTAGCCAGAATCCATAGAAATAAAGCTTTTAATATAAGTTTTTTACGGTAAATAATAACAATTGACAAGTAACAACAGAAACTTGACAATCACCTACAATGCGTAGGCAGCAAAACAAAGCACTTGCAAAAGTAAAAATATCCCACGCAAATTAAAAACTTAAAAAAGCTCATCCATCAACGCGATTAAAAAAGCGTTTGCGAAGCTTCCTAGCTATATATATATATAAACAACAACTAATGTGAAAGAATATGTACTTTGTACGGAGGCAAATTTGATTTTGATACATATTTTGTCAAATACCCAGAAAACAGCGTTCTGACATGAAAATATGAATTAAAAATAATTTTAATGTGTACATTTTTGTAGTCATAAAATCTTTTATCTAGTGGTTTAAAAATGATAGTACAAAATAAAATACAAGCACTGCATAAAATAATGCGTGTAATGTATTGCAGTATTGATGGGGGCATCATACTCATGAATGAATGAAAAACTCAATAGCAAAAAAGGTAATTGAATTTGTATGATATATAAATGTTTTAACTTTTAATACATTTTGTCTTCACAACGAAATAGTTAGTGTAGGTGTGTAATTAATCAAAAATGTAGTTCAGTTGCATTTTGCATGATTATTACATTTTGATTTTTCATTACCGTATTGTTCCGAATATAGCGCGATGTTTTTTTCCGAAAATACAATCTCAAAAACAGCACTCGCGTTATTTCCGCGCGCTTGCATTTGAAATAGCGCCTGAACATAGGCCACGCCTCTATACAACTTCCGCGCATCGTCTGCTGCGCTTCGCCCCGCCCACCCACTCGATGCCACTGAACTCGGCCGTACCTTGGGCGAAACTGTCTGCTAGTCGTCAGAATCCTTGGACGTGACCACATCGTGACCTAGCTTGACCTACATAGATTTTGTTCGTCAGGGTTGTCGATCTACGTTACGTAATAATGAGTGATGAAGGAGAAGATGAAATGGCTCAAGATGAACAAATGAAGACTGCTGATCGCGTGGAAAAGAAAGGTTCCTCTGCCTTACAAATCAGCAAGGGATTGCGAAGGAGCTAGGCCTAGGCCTACGATGTAAACATTGAAGACCAGGAATCAGACTGGTGAACTGTGGTTGACATGTGAGCTTGTGCTTGGCCCTACCCTATTAAAAACCATAGGCCTAGCCCCTAACATTGTTCAAAATGTTTTGTTGTAAGTGTTTCATGTACATTTTAATTTTCTTTGATTTTTTTCTTTTTTCTTGAAATGATTCTGAAAAATTAAGGGTCGTGTTATATTCGAGGTCGTGCTATATTCGGAACAATAAGGTATCTATAAACAAAATCAAAGCAAATCATGACTGAGAAAATTAAGGGAGTGCAAGTTTTGATTTTTTTATTCGAGGCGACGCGAGTCCGAGTACTTTGTCTTTTTTTATTTCACTATTAGGCCTACTATTTGACAATTTTTTTTACAATAATGTTCAATATTAATTTTATTTATTGATATGTCTAGGCTTGTATGTTAGTTCCAAAAGTGAAAGAGGAACATCTAATTGATTTAAAATGTAATCTCTCTAGAGATCTATTTATTTTATTTATTTTTATTTAAGTAAGCCTTCTACAGTGTTCACTCATATGCATGTCATATAGACATGCGATCATTTTAATGAACAAGCACAAATGTTATTAGTGCTAGGCTATGACATACCGGTAGTTCAGTAGTAGTTGGTATTACATGAAAATGTTGATACAAACATAACAGTGTCATTTTTTTATTATTTGTGCCAAAAAAAGTTCAGAACTTCCAAAAAGAACATGAATTTGTATCAAAAGACTGAGGTTAGTATCATGGATATTCCGGATTGGTTAAGGTAACGCCAAGATGGCAAGAATAGATAACGATATTTACGTTTTCACACTCGATCGCGAACCGGCACCTCCACCAAAATCATTGAATAATACTTGTACAACCCTAAAGAAAATAAATTATCTTCTTGGAAGTGGAAGAACTATTTCAATTTCTCGATTTGTTTAGTCGGGAAACACTCCCGTAGGTGTAATTGATATTATTTACTACAATTCAGAAATTAAAAAAGTCCGCCCCAACCGGGAATCGAATGTTAATGTTATTAATTTTATCAGAGTGTATTTTTTCACGTTCCACACGGTACAGTTGACTGAATACCGGGACATTTTCCCTCCAAAATTGCAAACCAGTACAAATACGTCATTTTAACGAGTCTCTCGGGACACCGGTACAAGTGTTCTGAAAACGGTACTGTACCGGTCAAACCGGTACGTCTGGTCACCTTACAGCTGACTATGGGCGTAGTTGGTTTTTGTTGAAATAACGTTAACATTTCGTGACTTCAACCGACTTCTGTTTTTTGTCACTACTCGACCAGCCACCGAAAACAAATGTTCAGAAGAAACTAAAGACGAAGGAATCGCAAGGTAAGCTCGTGCCACTTTTGCGAGTCATGGGTCAAGTCTCAACACGGGTAAGCGGTCTGGAACTCGGAAGGGGCCGTGGCAAGGGATCGCAATCAACTTACAGTTTTGCGGGAATGCGGCGGCTACTGAAAGAGCGCGTATCTCAAAATAAAATTATTAAAATCTTGAAGACTGAACAATGTCATTTGCAGTACCAGAAAGTCGATGTGTAATTAAATAAAAAAATATGTATGCTATACACGTCCCATCCTTAGTAGAACGCACGTTTCTGCGCGGCTCTTCGACGCCCATGACAGCAATTCACCTTAGCTAGCCTTCTGCTAACTCACTCTGCTCCACTGCTGCCTGTTTGTGGCATTGATGAATAATTAATGTAACTAGAGCAGGGTTGCCACCAAGTCAATTTTTTTATCCTTGAAAGATACTTAAAAAATCGTGAGAAATCCTTGAAAACAGTTATTCAGCATTAGCGTATTATAACCGCGAAGGAATGTTACAAATTTTCAGGTTTCATACCAAAATATGTTAGGCCTATGCCAGCCTGATTTTCGAGAATCTAGTCAAAATTACGTGCAGACAAACGCATAAGAATCAGAATTTTCTTCCAATATATTTTAACGTTTTACTTTTAGGCCTACTCACCACAACTACCACTTGCGGTAAATGTTAGGCCTATGCAGTCACTTATGTTTATTTTCACTAGTACCTGATGTTTTTTTACTGTCTACATTGCTTTTTTTTGGCTGAATTTAAAAAATGTATTAATTTAATGTATTTTTTAAAGACAGTAGAAAATCCTAAGATTTTGCCCAAAATCCTGTTATCCTTGAGACACTATAAAAATCCTGAGAAAAGGATGAAATCCTTGAAAGTGGCAACTCTGAACTAGAGCTCTTAAGTCAACAAAAAGGCATACAAAAATTAACTGAGAATGGAAAACTAAGCAGGCCTACAACATCAATCTCAACACAAACAATTAATTTAATTAGTCATAGTAGGCTATATTGATAAGTAGGGATGACAATGACATAGATTAGTAAAATGAACCAGTGCCAGTGCCAGGTCTGATTTACATGAATTTGCCGATATCTCAACAACCACACAGGCATTTGATGGACACACTGCGACAGTGCGTGTGCGGTGGGGGCTGCTATTTGCTGTTCATCGCTCCGCATTAATCACGTCAAAACAAAAAGTTTGTTCATCTTCACTTAATCATCTATAACCGTAACAGAATGTAGGCTTAGTGATTCAAGTAATTTGGGTCCAAATAGGGAACCACAAGTCTAACGCGGGAAGCGAGCAGTGTATTAGAAGAGAATGTCCCCATAAGAATAGCATTAGGCAATTTTTAAAACGCTTGTATCTTTTGAACGAGAAGTATTTAAGAAATATCATTTACATTACGTCATAAACCATTCTTTTCTTCAACTATCACAGAAAGTAGAATTCTAATACCATGTTTAGAATTTAAATGAGTTCGAGTTTAACAAGATGATGTTTACATTTTTCATCTGCGTCGCGCGCCGATCCTCCGTGATTGGCTGTTGAATCGAAGAAACTAACATGTCGGACAGCCGAGCTCGACGTGCACTTGGATGCTGTACGTGCAAAGCTGCCTCCTCGCTAGTCGGCCGTGCGCATGCGTTGGTTCTCTCTCTCTTTTCTACAGTGCGTCTCTTTCAAAATTGAATCGCTCCAAAACGCGAAACATACATGTGTTTCTAAAACGTTTATTCAAATTCTGTTGCGACTTTTGTAAATTAAATGCATCAAATGTGTCAAGAAAAGAATGGTGATTAACGTAATGTGAATGATATTTCTTAAATACTTCTCGTTCAAAAGATACAAGCGTTTTAAAAATTGCCCAATGCTATTCTTATGGGAACATTCTCTTCCAATGCACTGAACTAGCTTCCCGCGTTCGACTTGTGGTTCCCTATGCTAAAATGATGTAAAAATATGAGTAGAGTGCCGCACATTATCAAAATAATACTGTAATAGGAATAGCTTCACTATTAATATGTGGTCTGACGTTAACAAAGGCGGCGATGGCATAAAAAAAACAAGGTCTAGGCACGAAATTTTGTACCAAAGTAGAGTTAGAAGTTTCCTGGTGAACTTCTTTACGGCGATTAGAAGAATGTTGTAAGTAGCGCTAGTGGCGCGGAACTTCGTCAAAATCTCCCGTCACTTGTTTTCGCTCATAATTTCTTTGAGTAGACAGTAGTAATAACTAAGCTATTCCTTTCTCGATTTGGCTGGTTGGGAAACACTCCCGTAGGTGTAATTGTTATTATTTACTACAATTCAGAAATTAAAAAAGTCCGCCCCAACCGGGAATCGAACCACGGATCTCCCGCATTCCAGACAGGCGTCTTAACCACTAGACCATAAGGACGGGTACATTTTAAGCTCTGAATTGTAATTGTATTAAACATCTGAATGGATGGAACAGTACTGCAACGAATATCTATCTGCCTTGCTTGCTGCCTACGGGAGTGTTTCCCGACCAACCAAATCGAGAAATAAACCCTCGCTCATACCTGCGTAAAGGTAATGACATTATGATTAATGTTTGGTGGTCAGTTCAAAGGCAGCAGATATTCGTTGCAGTACTGTTCCATCCATTCAGATGTATAATGCAACTACAATTCAGAGTTTAAATTGTACCCGTCCTGATGGTCTAGTGGTTAAGACGCCTGTCTGGAATGCGGGAGATCCGTGGTTCGATTCCCGGTTGGGGCGGACTTTTTTAATTTCTGAATTGTAGTAAATAATAAGCTATTCCTATTACGCTACAGTATTTGATATATCATTGTATAGAAAACAAAACAACAAACTTGGTGCACAGACCACGATCTCCGTTGAAATATACCGCATGAAATATGGGTGCATAAAATATTAATATTCAGTGGCAAAACTGTACATATAGGCCTAGACCTAAATCAGACCTGAAAGACAATCAAGTCTTAATTTTAGGATTAGGGTAGCTAGGGGCTACTTGATGTCATCCCTAATGTTAATTATTATTTAACTTACAAGAACTTGCTAGCCATTCTCCATTCGGGCTAAATTTGACTGACGACACAGCTTTTGTATGACCAGCTAGAGTAAACTTCAATGCATAGTTTGGTTTCTGAAATCAAAATTTAACATTGGATTAATTAAAACTACCTAGTTAGGCTACTAAGGATGAAAAAATTTATCTTAACTTTAAGAAATTGTAGCCTAGGGTATATAGAGTTATTTATAGAGTCTCTAGACATGGCGCAGGGTGGTATGCTAAATGAACCTACACAGATAATATATTGAAATGAAACCATTTAATATCATAGAAAATATCATAGAATGCAAGATATTAGGCCTAAGCCAAAACGTTTCAAATTAACCCTTTCACTGTAGGTGAAAAAACTGAAGAAATACGTGTTACCCATAAATGGAGAGTTAAGAAAGAAGTTAAGTCCACAAAAAAATTACTTTTTGAACACATTTTTTTTGCAGGTAGGCCCACATATTTAAAATAACTGAGCTAAGTATGAAAAAATTCTAAATCTTGTGAGGGTAAAATGGTGGTCATTTTGTAGCTTGTCTAGTGCACTAGAAATTGAAGTTTGATTATAACTTCTGAATTTTGACCCAGATCAAAAATTGTCATTGAGGTAGGTAATAGGCTATGTTTAGGAATAAAATTTCCAAGGCAATGCAAAACATTTCACACACAACAATTCAAAATGTTGACTTAATGATTCAAATCAAATTTACACAAAATGTATAATTTGCATAGGTTAGGTAGTCTTTACTACAAAAGTAGCCAAAAGTGAAGATGATTTTTCCTACTGATGATATTTTTACTAGGGAAACTCCAAAGTCGTTGTTAGACGAGTGAGCGAGTCATGTGTTGAATATACGGAAACATCTGCATTTAAGTTGATTGATAATTGATAGGCCTATATAGGCTTGATCTTCCTCTTCTAAATCCATGCTGTTCTTCTCTTAAATCTTCTTCTACCGAGATGTCTAATTCTACAATCTATTACTCTTTCGTAGATCTTGGCGCAGTGGCATGTATCCCTCTATAGTTGGCACAGTTTTGCTTGTCCCCCTTTTTAAATATAGGTACAACAAGACCCTTCTTCCAGTCTAAAGGAACTTCCTTGTGTTTCCATACAACCGATAAGACTCTGTATAGCCATTGCATTCCCACAATATTACTATACCTACTTACATATTTCAAATATTTACTTCTTAACTGTAGATTTTGCATCTATGTAATTAGATTTATTTAGTTGACCTCCTTTGTAAATCAGTTTTTATAACTGAATAGGATAAGGGCTACATGTTAAATAAATAAATAAATACTAAATGAATTTTCAATGATATTTTCTGCCTAAATTGTCTGGTTGCCGCCCACTGACCTGGAGCTTGCAACTTGAGTTCTAGGTGTCCTGTATCATTGCTGTGAATAACTGTGATCAGTTTTTGACTTGAATAATTTCAAGGCCTATGTCTGATATACCCTAATTAAATATATTAGAGTCTAGATCTTTTTTTGTACTAAATTGTTATCAAGATTTGAACACAAGAATGAAGATTTGCATTCAGTGGTTGTTCCACAAAAGTTTGATTAGGCCTACTCCCTGATTTGCTGCTCCTGATTTTTGGCAAACCTCGTATTCGTTTTAGTGGGATCGTCTAATAAATCATTTTTTTCTTTTAGTTTCTTTCTTTTTAATGTTTTTTTCTTTTTTTCTTATTTCTAACCCCACCACTTTTTTTATATTCTCATTAATTAATTACATTTAACATCATTTTTGAATTTGTTAACAAAATTGTTGTGTTTCAATGCATTGTTGTTGTAATATTAGGCCTCTACTATTTCAAATATTTACTTAGTTACGGTACTGCACCAGTAGGGTAGTTCATTGGTGTGTCTGCATCTAGGCTATGTACCCCCTTATTAGATTTATTTAGATGTAGGCCTACTTTGCAAATCAGTTTTTTAATTGAAAAGGATAGACATTAAATAAATTAATAAATATAAATTAAATAAAAAATGCACACTTTTCTAAACCCCCATAAAAATAAAAGGTTTAGGCCCTATGTTTTCAATAAAATCTAAAAAGAAAGAAAAAAAGGAAAAGATGAGTGTTGGAAAGTTGGCATCAATCCTGCATTCAACATCAAGTAACAACAGGTTACCCTGTTAAATGAGTGTAAGAATGATGCTTGATAGGCCTAATGAACAACCTAGCCTACAAATGACAATGATATACTTTTAAAGACCAGTTTAGAACTATTTCTAATAACAGAGATGAACAGCAACATACAAGGCCTTGAGAGCTTGACTTTGTTGAAAATGTGCTCGAGGTGTTCATAGTGTTAGGTGGAGCAGCAGTGCTATTAGCACTTTGCTGTTGATGGTTTGGTGCAGAATTAATTGGAACCATAGCGGGGTGTTATTCCTCTGGCAACGTAGCTAAACCATTTCAATGACCTGAAATAACAAAATCACAAACAAGAGTTAGACAGCAAAATTTACCAGTAGAGGCTAGGTATGCCTACCATTGGCACCCCCCTTTTTGCCCCCAAAAATATTGAAGGCATTGAGTAAATTAAGCATATGACCAAAAATTGGATACCGGTAGATCCAGATATGAGATCTTGCCACTTGCCATAAATCTTACGACCGCGTACTCATTTATTATTATTCAACTGGACACAAATACAGCCATAGGCCATTTTACATTGTGCATTGTAAACATAATAACATTACTAACTAACTTATACTAACTTAAACTAAACATGATAACAGAGAAAATACGAATAGAAATACATGAATAATGAATGATACGTAATAGTAAAAACAGAAAGAAAGAAAGAATAAAAAAAAATTAATTAAAAATTAAAAATTAAATTGAAAAATTAACTAAGCATGGCTAATAAGGGGTTTTACGCTAGTTATGAACTCGCGGTGGTTCGCAAAAATGTCTAGGGTGGGTGTGGCAAGTGAATTGTAGGTGAAGGGTAGCCGGTAGAAGAGGGAGCGTTTGATAATTTCCAGGCGAGGAATAGGTAAATGAAACAGTTGAGTCGATCTGGTTAGGCGGGATGGTACATGTAGGAGAAAAAATTGATTAGTGGAGGTCGAAGATTACATTAACGATTTTATGAAAAAACTTCAAATCGGCTAGAGAACGACGACTGGTTAAGGAGCATCTATTGAGAGAAGACATAATTTCAGGTTTTGAAGTGTTCTGAAAGTATGTAACTCGATGTTTAACAATTGAAAGAAAAAAAAACATAACACGATCCAACTTCTTCAGATTTGACACTGCAGACATACCCCAAATTACAGAACCATGTTCAACGACGGGTAGCACACATGCAGTGAAGTAGGTTCGGAGGGCCATGACGTCACGAATTTCGGTGAAACGGTACATCATTCCAAGAAGACGCATGGCCTGGAGGTGACTGTATCAATATGATCTACGAACAGTAGTTTTCCCATCCACAGTCACTCCCAGGTCACGCTGCCTCTCAACACGCTGAATCGCTTCACCACCCAATTGATAGCCATGGAGAAGGGGGACACGACGGAGAGTTATAGACAGTATTGAACATTTCCTGGGGTTCGGTTTCATTTCCCAGTCGGTGCACCAGCGGTAATTGTAAGATTAATTAGAAGTAAATTTTACGTTTGAACGTAAGCTAAGATTAGCCCTATACACAGCCCTCTTTTTCACCCTTTATTATTTTTGGTTCATTAAGTTAATTAGGCCTAATTGCATAAATGAATTTGTTACCAAAATTATTGTGCTTTAATATTAATACATTGTTGTTGTAGCATTTCAAATATTTACTTAACTGTGGCTTAATTGTTGTGTCTGCCATCTAGGCCTATGTTATTAGATTTATTTAGTTGTCCTAACCTAGCTTTGTAGTAAATCAGTTTTTTAACTGAATAGGCTAGGATAGACGTTAAATAAAAAATGGTAGCCTATTTGGAAATAAAAAAAGGCTGTGTAGGCCTACATATATTCTATTCTTACGGCAGAACGTAAGATTTGTTGAAAATTATTCTTACGATCTATGCTCTCATTGGAATTATCGTTACCGTCCTGCCTGAGTCTGTAAGGTTGTCTCTACGGCCGCCATTTAACAGTGATTAAATTCTAAATTAACGGTTAGGCCTATATAGGGAAATGAAAGTAGGGCCTCTTATAGAAATGTCATCGTCAAGAACCTGAAAGTAGATAACCTAACTAGGGGCACTAGTGTAGCCAATAAGCCTAGGCTAGTCAAGTTGTCAGGGTAGGTATATATATGTCTAGGGCTAGGCTAGGCCTAGGCATAGGTCCCCTTGGCCCCTAGTCTAAACCTAGGGTTACACATAGCCTAGTTCTACGCCTAGCTAGGGCCTACCAACCGTCAAGAAGTTTAAGCTGATTACGTATTATAAGGGCCTATGTTCTTAACCTTTTACCCTAAGTAGGCCTATAGGAACGCTAGGCTTAAATAAACTTTACATAAAACTAGGAAAACGCTAAGTCCCGCCGCGTTGTTGGATGAGCGTAATTGGTGCATTGAGCTGCCATGTGTTATGCGGATTTTCTGTTGTTCTGTGAAAAATTATTACTACGTTGAAGATTTTTAAAAAAAAATTAAATTAAATTAAATTAAAAAAAACTTTTTTTTTTTTTACTTAATTTTTAAAAAAAGAAAAAAACGTAAAATTGCGATTTTCATAAGAAATAATTATTCGATTGCGCTCAAATTTTACACAAATATATTAATTCATAAAATTAAGGTTCTGTGAAAAAATCATTACAATAGGACAAAGCATGTAGGTAGGTGTTATAAGTCAATTGTTTTAAAAAAGAAAAAACTGTAAAATTTTGATTTTCATGAGAAATAATTTTTCGATTGCGCTCAAATTTCACACGAATACTTAAATTCATAAAATTAAGGTTCTGTGAAAAAATCATTATATTCGATAGGTGTTATAAGTCGTTTTTTTTTTAAAAATAAAAAAAATCGTAAATGTAGGTTTTTCATGAGAAATAATTTTCCGATTGCGCTCAAAAACGTGGCAGTTCTAAGTTCAGAGATTTCGAAGGTCTCCAGAAAATTTCATCGCAATTGGAGTAGGCCTATTGGTTTAGCCGGAATCGTGTTAACAAACAGAAAAAAATACAAACAGAAAAAAAAACATTCCGGATTTTTTTCTCCAGTGTAGTGAAATGGAATCTTAGCTTCGCTTGCTACGCTCATTCAATAACATTTCTTAACGGTTACATATGGGCCCTTCTGCCCGATGGCAACCACTCACTCCCCCCAGACATAATTTCTGTCACGATCTAAATTCCCTCAAAGACCCACTAGCTACAACATCCCCAGACAAGTCATTCCACTCCCTAGCCTAACAGTCCTTTCCAAGAAACCATACCGACCCAGATCCGTTTTTACTACTTGATGCTGGAAATTCCACAAATGATCCCCCCTACTCCTGTAAAGCCCCTCCTGTAGCCTATTGCAGATGTCCCCCCCCCACCCCCTACTTCCCCCAGTCGCCCTGTACATATTACACAACCTAACCTCCCTTCTTCTTCCCTCTAATCCACCCCAACTCTCCTAACATTGCAGCTTGACACTGTCACATGTACCCTCTCTACGTTCCCCTTATCATCCTCTTCCCACCGCCTAACCTTCCCTGTAACCCTCCTTGCCGCCCTATGTTAAACCTTCTCTACCTCCAAAACCTCCCCCAGCTTATACGGATCCCATGTCTCTGCCCCATACTCCAGGACAGGTCTAACGCTCTAACCACCACCTTATACACCCGATCTTGAACTCCCCGTCTGGCCCCTCTTAGATTTCTCATAACGAATCCCAGAGCCCTATTTCCCTTCTTAACAACTCCCTGCACCTGATCCCCACAACCCAAATCCTCTGCTAACATTAGAACCCCAGTTACTTATAAGCGACACCTTTGACCAAATCCTTTTTATTTTAATAAAATTGTCCTTTGTGTGACAGGCCATTTATATTTTAACAATATTTGGCGTTAAAGTGTTCTGTATTTGTGGGGAGTATTTTATTTAAAAGGTTGGTGACAAGTAGGACAGCTGCCCGAAATTTTAATTCCTTAACGGTGTGATTAAAACTGGCTCTTCTAACGCCTGAAACGTTAACTTTTTAATGTAATTTCACTACATACACGGCATAAAAACAGTTTCGGACCGGACGGACCTATGGCCTCGTGTTGTGTTCGGCCAGAAAGTGATAAAAAACTTTCATTAATTAATGTAAATTTTTAACTTCTGAACGTTTTGCCACAACATAATGTTTCAATCGATAATCGCGCCATTTTGAAATTTCATCGAATCGTCGATATCGAAATACTAACAAAAACAAACAACAAAAAAAACAACAAAACGATTGAATTTTTTCCGGGCAAATACTAAACGCGACTTGTGTTAATTAGCCTACAAATCTATGTACCCCAAAATAAGCGCTATTAAAGAAAGGCCTTCTGTGGTGAAATATTAATATTACAACTTTAGGTTGTAGTGAGTATTGGGCAATGACAGGTATAAACTTCATGTTAAGTTGTATAAAAGTTATCTGAGCGCTGCGTTGCTGAATAATTTTATTTACCGATTTAAAACATGAATCTGCTTTTCGTATGCCAAATAGTTGATAAACGGATAATAAGTCGATATCGAAAATGAGCTTTTTAATTTCCGCGATATGATATTATGATATAATATATACTTAAATGTTATATCGCAGACTTTCACGGATTGAATATGCAGACATTGTAATTTCGGGTAGTCCGTGTGGTTTTATTATTAATTCCAACGTTTTGGGCAGTTCTCCCTGCCCATCTTCAAGGAAATTTAAAACATAAAACAATATCAAAAACAAACAAAACCTTACTTCATTACATACACTGCAACTGGATAGTTAGATTGGAGAATCTAAACGTAAGCGGCTGTCACACGATTGAGAAAATCGCGCGAGTTGGCTCGCGCGAGTTTATTACCATCCTTGTCACACGACAGTCAATGAAGGTAACAACAACGCCACCTATTGGTGTTCACTGGTCACGTGTTATGGTAGTGGGTTCTGATTGGCTCTCGCTACCTCGACTTGCTAGGAAGTTGAACAAGCTGGACATTTTTCGTAGCGAGCGCGAGCTCGCGCTCGCTGGCTCACTGTCTGACGGGGAGGCGGCGAGTTCCATGTAAACAAGTGTAGGCCTACTCCCAGAGAGTTACTCGCGCGAGCCAACTCGCGCGATTTTCTCAATCGTGTGACAGCCGCTTAAACTAGCCATTTGGCCTTTTCCAAACCAATTGAACTGCAACTGGATACATAGACAAAACTAAATAGCTTAGAAAACATAGATAATAATGACAACATATTATAAACATCCAGATATTTTAAAAAACTGTGAAGACATCAACACACCCTATTACTTTTTAGATGACCTCAGCGTACGAGTAGATGGCTCCATCGCCTCCATCGCCAGCTCAAGGCCGCACTCAAATGCCATGAAGAGGATCGCTGGACCGATAACTTGCCATGGGTCATGTTGGGCATTCGATCAGCATGGAATGAGGTTATAAAAGCTACATATGCCGAGTTGGTGTACGGAACTACTCTCAGACTTTCAGGAGAATATTTGTCGCCTCCGACGTCAACGCCAGACAGCACATCAGAGTACGTCAGCCGACTTCGCCAACGACTCCAGATGCTCCGACCGACACGCCCTACCCGACACGGGCAAAAAGATGTATTTGTGTTCAAGGACCTCGCAACATGTTCCCACGTTTTCGTGCGCCATGACGCTGTCCGAACTCCGCTTCAGCAACCGTATGACGGTCCATACGAAATCATAGCAAGGCACGAGAAGTATTTCACTATTCTGCGTATAGGGAAAAGAGTGGTAGTATCCATAGATCGGTTGAAGCCTGCCTTCATTCTTGACAGCATAGCTCCTGATACCGCACAACCATCGACCAAACCGTTCAATCTAATCGACCGAACATCAAGCACTTCCCGGCTACCTAGGATAGTACTTTCCTCCGTTGTCCGCAACAATTTTGGATCAACATCCGCCAATCCGTCTTTGGTCGGGACTTATGCTGCCGTCACTGCTACCCCACCACTAGTCACGACACGAGCAGGACGTCGCGTGTGCGCACCGGCTCGCCTCGGCACATAGCGATTTCTTTCCCATCGCTACGCTCGTTCACTGGAGGGGGGGTCCTGTAGTGACCTACTTTATCTACTAATTGTACAACCTGACATTTTACTTATTTAAAAGGCTGTGACTTCCAACCACCAGCCAATTGTTATGTTAGATCATTGTTGAGTAAAAAGACAAATGAAGGTCTAACTCTCTCAACTGCTGGGGGGTGAGACTCGACTGGACTCGACTTCCACGTGGTTTTAAATTATCTGATTCCGTCCATAAAGAAACATTTCCGACATTTGGTAGACTCGAGTTTTGTTTCCGAGTGTCGGAATCATTCCGTGACTTGCGGCTGTGGCAAGGATTTAACCATTGTTGAGCCAATCGGAAGCTTCGTTATAAAATCATTAGCGTCCACCGCCATGCTTATATGTAGAAGAAACCAGCAGGCTGCATATTTATAAGGCAGTGAGTTTCTGTGCAGCCGTGTTTTGTCTTTTCATCTTGTGAACGCAAACAACGTCAACTTTGAGGTATGATTGTTAATTATTACTTTATAACTAAATAATAATGAAAACAAAATATTGTGCAACAATAAACAATTTATAAAGTTTCAGAGTAGTGTACTGTGAACCAACAAATCAAGGAATATCCCGGTATTTAAGCAAAATATGATGCTATGTTATCGAAATAAAAATGGAGGATTTTGTTGTTTACAAATTTTCAACCTTCCGACAGCTAAATAGCAGACGGAATCGAAAGATTCGTAGAGTCTACCGATTGTCGGAATAGGGCACGGAAATCAACCAAACCACGTGGATTTCGCGTCGAGTCCTCACCCCCCTGGTTTGGAAAGCAGATGTGTTTTCTCTGTAGTCCTTTCAATGTGAAACTCAATAAATGTTATTATTAGCTTACTCGAATAATGTATTCATTATGACTTCCACAAAAGTATCATTTTTAATTTTTTTTAAAAGTTGAAAACGTTGTAGGGATTTTTTCAAAACATTAATTTCCGATACATGCCCACATCTATTAAAGGGCTATTAACTCAAAAAAATTATTTTTTACCACATGATCTATAGCCAGGCTATGGCACAATACTACACTAAAATGACAGTTTAAAAAATTATATCTTTTAACTGTGATTTAACACAAATTTTTCAATTTTTTAAAACCAGAAATGTGCAAAATTTGGTGTTTTGGGAAATTTCTTAAATCGGCTTTAACCTGCTTCTTTTTTGGTCCACATAGATACTAGAGCATAGTACCAATCTAAAATGCCCATTTTTTACACCGTGTCTTGAAACTGTGCCAAAATATACCTACCCTCAAACATGCAAAAATATGCATTCCAAAATCACACCCCATCTTAGTAATCAGCATATTTTGACGGAACTACTTGCCCAAATTACAAAACAAAATATAGAAAATTTACAGAAAAGGCTGTAGAGTACGTCAATAATGGCCAATATTTTTTCGGATCAAAATCCTTCAAGGTCACGGGGCATAAAGATCGTCCCCATGTTATTTCTTATGGGAGAATTTTGCCGATGGGACCTAGGCCTAGCTCGAAAAATGTCATGTTTGACAATTTTTTGGGAGGTCATGGTGGCCCCAATAATTTTTCTGTTAATTGCTAAATTTATTACTAGTTAGCCTGAATGAAATATATTTTTTGAGTTTAGCGCTTAAATACCCCTTTAATTCACAACATAATATACATGCCCAAAGCCCAAAACCTGACTCAAAGTCCACATTCCACAATGTTCCTCAGTCCTCACTCCTCAGTCCAAATCAGGTCTGTGTCTGTACTCTGTAGAGGCCGATATGAGAGACTGGGACAATGAACGTTAAGGGAAGGCAATCAATGGGTGCGGTGATGGGGAGTATCGTCTATTTACATTTAGCTTTACTACACTAAATTAAAGTGACCTTAATTTGATTTCCTTAACAACAACATTCTGAAGTCGGCGTTTATGAAAGGTGTGGTAGGCAGGTGTCTTTGGACTTATGAAAGAAGGTATGATTCGGACTTTGTGAAAGTGAAGACTTGGACTTTTTTTCGCGATTTTGGCGATTTTTAGACTTTGTGACCGAAACTGCCCCCTGAACCAAAATTAACCGGAAAAAAAACTTTTTGAACCGAAATAAGAATTTCGGTTACGGTTCGGTTTTCGGTTCAGGAAAAATATCATTTTTTTCGGTTTGTACCGGTTCGATGCCCTGGTTTAAACTCACATGCACGTTTAAACGTGTCAGCCCTAGTACTAGGCCTAAATGAAATGGCTGTCCAAGGACAGTGAAATGTGCGAGTGTTTGTGTTTCTGTGTTTAATTATTCTATAGGGTCTATAATTGGTACCGGTAGCCTATATTTTCAGAGTGACTGTTAATAAACAGTTAATAAATTGTTAATAATGAGTTCTTCTAGATTTATTTCTCATTTGGAGTTGTTTTATCGGTTTTTATTGAAGAAAAACAGTGTTAAAAAGTTGGGGCACTCCATCTGAACAAGTAGGGGCCTACCATAAGTTCCTACTTTCTCCATAACAGCCTAGCAAAATTACTTTCAGAATTAAGATTCATTTTTTTCTTAACAGTGATAATAAAGAAGAAAGGGAGATGTGCTTAGCTCAGTGCAAGAAATAGGTCTAAGCCTTGTTGTAATCAGTCTGTTGGTTATGTGGTTCAGAATTCAGAGTGATTACAACCTCAGCAGTAACTTTGTTTACTTACTGCTACCACCAAACCACCGATAGCAAATAGGCCTAGATAGCTCAACGTAAGAATCATTTTTAGCAATTCTTATGTTCTGCCGCAAGAACAGGTAGGCCTAAACTCCGGGAAGAAAATCACAATTAAATTAATAAAACTGTCATATGAAGGAAAACCGGGACAATTACCCGCAATTATCCGTCCCGGGTGGTGTCTCTTGGGACACCAGGGGGGCGAGACTCGATGCTAGATCCGCGTGGTTTGGTTGATTTCCGGGCTTTATTCCGACAATCAGCAGACTCTACGAATCTTTCGATTCCGTCTGCTATTTCGATTGTGAAAACACTTCCGATAATTGTAAATTTGTGTTGTACCGAGCAAAAGAGCTCAAAACTTGAATAAAACAACAATATACAATAACAAAATCCTCCATTTTTTGGATGAGCGTAGCGAAGATTCCATTTCACTACACTGGAGAAAAAAAATCCGGAATGTTTTTCTTTTTCTGTAATTTTTTGTGTTTGTTAACACGATTCCGGCTAAACCGATACTCCGATTGCGATGAAATTTTATGGAGGCCTTCGAAATCTCTGAACGTAGAACTGCCACGTTTTTGAGCGCAATCGGAAATTTTTTTCTTATAAAAAACGCAATTTTACGATTTTTTTCGATTTATAAAAAATTTCTTCGACTTATCACCTAGCCCTACATGCTTTATCCGATTGTAATGATTTTTTCACAGAACCTTAATTTTATGAATTAAGATATTCGTGTGAAATTTGAGCGTAATCGAAAAATTATTTTTCATGAAAATATAAATTTTGCGGGTTTTTTCTTTTTTAAAACAATTCTTTGACTTATAACACCTACATTTTGTTTATTTGGATTAAGGACGCGTCAACCGTTAGGTCATAATGCACCACTCTAGCCTAGGGGGGGGGGGGCATGCTGGTCAGAACCAGCCACGGGTAATGGGAGGAAGGGGGGTTTCTCACGTCGCGGTCGTCATCGTCTTTGTCATCGTTCGTGTTGTCATTGTCATCGTCGCCGGGGGGTCGTCAAGGGAAGGGGGCCAGGTCCCCGACGACGATTGCCAGAGCTCGCCTCTAGTTTCGGGGAGTAAGATATTCCGCTCTTTCTAGCTGATGTTTGCGAGGTGGACTTTTTCTCTTGAATCGCCTTTTACGATTAGCAGAGCCATGCTCTGGGCCAATTCTACCCCGGGCCCAGACGGGGATAACATGCTTTAACCTATTGTAATGATTTTTTCACAGAACCTTAATTTCATGAATTTATATATTCGTGTGAAATTTGAGCGCTATCGAATAATTATTTCTTATAACAAGGAAAACGATTAAGTCCCGCCGCGTTGTTGGATGAGCGTATATGGTGCATTGAGCTGCCATGTGTTACGCGGATTTTCTGTTGTTCTGTGAAAAAAACATTACTTAGTCGAAGATTTATTTTTATTAAATTAAATTTAAAAAAAAATTAACTTAATCTTAATAAAAAAAATAACTTAATTTTTTTAATTAAATTAAATAAAAAATTGACTTAATTTTTTAATTAATCGTAATTTTTAAAAAAGAAAAAAATCGTAAAATTGCGTTTTTTGTGAGAAAACATTTCCCGATTGCGCTCAAAACGTGGCATGTTCTAAGTTCAGAGATTTCGAAGGCCTCCATAAAATTTCATCGCAATCGGAGTATCGGTTTAGCCGGAATCAAGTTAACAAACACACAAAAAAAAAAAAAAAAAGAAAAAAAAAAAAACATTCCGGATTTTTCTCTCTAGTGTAGTGAAATGGAATCTTCGCTTCGCTCGCTACGCTCATCCAAAAATCGCAATTTTTCGATTTTTTCCGTTTTTAAAAATTATGATTAACTAAAAAAAATTTAAGTTTATTTTTAATTTAATTTAATTTAATTTTAAAAAAATCTTGAACTTAGTAATAATTTTTTTACAGAACAACAGTAGCCTAAATCCGCATAACACATGGCAGCTCAATGCACCAATTACGCTCATCCATCAACGCGGCGGGACTTAAGCGTTTTCCTAGTATTTTACTAACATAGCATCATCATATTTTACTTAAATAGGCCTACCAGAATATAACATCTTGATTTGTTGGTCCACAGTACACTAATTTGAAACTTATTTCCTTGTATTTAGGCTACTTAGCCCTATTAATAAATAAATAAATTGTATAAATAATAAATACATTATATATTATATATTATTTCTAAATAGGCCTATATTATTTTTTACTTGTTTATTGTTGTAAAATATTTTGTTTTCATTATTATTTTTTTACAAAGTACGTAGTTATGAACAATTATACATTAAATTTGACGTTGTTCGCATTCACAAGATAGAAAGATAAAACACGTCTGCAAAAAAACTCGGTAGGCCCTAGGCCTACTTTTGCAGTTGGGGGGGGGTCCAACTTTTTTAAACACTGCAATGTTGGGGGAAAAGAAGTTAGGGGGAGGAGGAGGGGGTGGGGGCGCGAAGCGCGTACATTTTACAATCATTATTATATTATTATTAGAACCACGTGGAAGTTGAGTCCAGTAGTCTCACCCCCCTGGACAGGTAGGTCCTAGCCCCTAGGGCCTAGCCTACCTGAAAACCAAGACTGTCCTGGGAAAACCGGGACGTGTGGTCACCCCATACTTAAGAGCCTTGGGCCCAGGCCTGTTACAACTTTTAGGTTAGGCAAGTATTGGTACCAAAGTGCATTAGGGTTGCCAACCGGGCCTTTTTTTTCCCCCTTTGGGCCCGGGTTCCCGGGGTCAGCCCCCTTCCCCCGGCAATAGTGTTGCCGTGTTTTTTACGTAAATACCCATTATACAAAAAAAATATTAATAAATACTATACACAAAAACTAAAATAAATATTTAAAAACCTCCTAATCATTTTTTCCCCCCAATTTCCCAAAATCCCATTTAAATTAGAAAAACATTTGCTCTTCTCCACTTCCCCTTCCCTAACCCCCCAAACCCCCCACCAGCGGCAAAAAGGCAGTAGGCGGGCCAAAGACTGCCCACTGCCTGCATCCACTGTAAATCCCGTTCATAGGGGAATTTGTGCACAATCCACGTGAAATTGACTTCCGAAAAAAATAAAGTCCCAGACTCCCTTCAAGCAGCAAGAAAACTGCTAATACTCTTCACAAAAATAAATTTTTTTAATTGATCATATTCCTTTAAATCTGTTAATCTGTTTACGTAAATTTAATTTACTATTTTGAGAATTGAAATTAAGACAAAAAAATATTCGTGTTTTTAACCTCTGGGTTTTCCTAGCAAAAATTTTGGGGGGAAACCTAGGTTAGGGGGTGGGGGTGTGGGGCGAAGCCCCGTGGCGAGGTTAGTATAGAACACGAAAAAAAAACTTTTTTTTAAAAGTTGGACCCGCTCAACGGCAAGAGTGCCTGATTTTATTGGGAAAAAAGTGTGGTTAAAATTGTTAAAATTTTGGACCCGCTTAGCGAAAAGAGTGCCAAAAAGCTGCTTAAATTTTCGTAGGCCTAACAGTCTGCGGTTTAAAATTTTATAAACGTAATTTGGCACTTTTATACCTGGGGGGGTCCAACTTTTCAAAAACAACATTTTTTGCTAGGGTTTGCCCAACTTTTCGCGGCTTTTCAGTGCGCCGCGCTAGTTCTAGGGTACAAAACGATAAAGCGCACCCAAATCCTTTTTTCCGTTCCACGTCTATACTCCGCCAGGATGGCGGACGTATAGCTTGTAAAAAGTTGGACCCCCCCAGGTATAGAAGTACCCGTAATTTTTCCGTAGCTACGGTTAAATAGCCACAGCATAAAGATATGAAGGGGGTGGGGGACACAGAGTGACTTAAGGGCACAACGAAGGAGAATGAGAAGAGGTAAAAAAAAAGGGGAAAGTAGGCCTAGGAAAGGGAAATACACAAAGCCTAGGCCCCAGGGCTAAGCTTGCATAGGCCTAGCCTAGGCCTAGCTAGGGCCTAGGCCTACATGGTTTAAATTCCATACACACAAGACTAAGGGGCCTTAGCCCTAAACAATGCTCAGTATTCAAATGTAGATCCTTAGCCTTGTTATTGCCTGGGCCTAGGCCTACCTTCTTGTTGAAAGCACATGCAAAATACTTTAAGCTCTTGGCCTAGGGCCTAGAGCATCCTAGGGTAGGTAGGCCTAGGGCTAGGCTAGGCCTAGGCCGGGAATCGGAAGGTGCCTTGCTTTGTGTGCAATGAAGGCTAGGTTGCAGCTTGCCTCCTAGGACCCTCCTAGTACCCTAGGAAGACGAAGGATTATCCACGCAATTAAACAACGATGGCTACTTACAATGTTGGCCGTATTTATCTTCAAAACTACCAATATATTGAAAACTTTGCTGTCATAATAATATCACACCAAACAATCAATCAACAAACGAATGCGTTTACATTCCACTCCCAGAGTGCTTTGCTGCAATATGGGTTTGTCACGTGACCAGTACAGCTTGTCCGTGGACGAAGCCAGGGACGCTGCCTTGAAATGTTGGAAATATTCTTAATTATTACCAGATATTCATTAGTTAATACACTTTTACTATTATTAAAAGTATATTAAATTCAACTATCATGGGAAAAGGCGAAATGAATCAACATCACACTGTGAAATCTGTGAAAATTGACAGGGAAGACGGTCACGTGATGAGAAGTGACCAATCAGAGCCTTGGAAATTTCAAAGGATTTTTCATCACTCAAACAACCCGTTGGAGTAGCTGCGTAGCCATTGCAATCGGCTTGAGTCCGATCGTTAGTTTTTAAATCCTATTTCATCATGGGTACGGAAAATCATCCAGCTGTGCTAAACAATCGGCAATCGTCTTCAGAATCCAGTGAAGGGTATTAAAATATTTTTGCCTTTTCATACCACAGAGTGTCAAGTTATTTCAATGTTTTCGTGAGTGGGTTCCCTTTCCCAGGGCAGACGGCCGTAATAACATCCAAGGATAGCTTCAGACAAGGCGTAGTGTAGTGTTTTGAAAAATTACCTATTCAAATTCATCTGGAAATACCAGGTAGGTGATCCTCCGTGTATTTCCATTTCACTTGATCCTATGAAAGTGATCAGTATTTGCATGTAAACAAGTGTAACGACATTCAGTGTACGAGTCAATAGGCCTATTTAGCCTTTCTTCCCTGAGAGGGGAACCCGCCATGTTGAAGAAATTAAGCGAAAACATAAGAGAAATTGAGCATTTGGATATTATTATTGCATTGGTTAGGTCTGGATCTGAAAGACGCTGAAAAAGGGCAAATTTCTCATTTGTTTACCAATTTTGCCGCGTTCCGGCTTCTCCAGCGCTCATTGAGAGCCGTTGAGAATATTTTATTAATGCCAGGAATTTCAGGTGCAAATCGGCCTAGCCTAGGCCTAGGCCAAACCCTAGGCATTAGCTTAAAATGCTTGTCTGAGACTAGAACGAATTGCATTTGGTAGCCTATAGAGTTGAGCACCTAGGGCTAGGCTAGGCCCTAGTGTAAGGCCTAGGCCCTAGCCTAGCTAGGCTAGGCTAGGCCTAGGAATTCTAAAGCCTAGCCTAGCTAGATTAGCCCTACCTAGCCTAGGCCTAGGCCCTACATTATGCTTCGGCCTGCATAGGCCTAGCCGAAGCCTAATGATCTGAAAACAATTTGTACAAAACTGTAGGCATTAGTTCTAGGCATCCGCATAGGCCTAGGCCTAGGCTAGGCCTAGTACCTAGCCTAGCCTAGCCTAAATGTATTGATACCAGCTTAGTTTGGGTCTCTAATCTAGGCCCAAGCTGTAGGCTATCTGAAAATAAAGAATATTTTAAAGAAACTGCTTATTTGTATCATTTTTAGCAATGGACATTAACCTAAATAATATGGTCCATGCACATTATGCCTAGCCTAGGCTTAGGTGACGTTCATCCTACCTAGGCCTAATTGTTGTTTATACCAGTATCTTAGGGTCAGCCTTGGCCCTACTAGATACAGTTCTTACTTGCCTGATGTTTTAATCTCCGACATAGGCCTAGCCTACAGCAATGGCAATATCTTGAAACGTTTTAAATAAGTGTTTGCCATACAAACTACGGTACTTTTTCGGTTGGTATGGACCGGTTTTTAACAGTTTTTTTTTTCATTAAAAACACTGAAAAACAACTACCGGTAGGCCTAAGTAGTTTTGTAACGAAAAGGATTTCGGGTGCGCTCTTATCGATTATATCCTAGAACTAGCGCGGCGCAGGGTAACCAGCTGTAGGCCTAAGTTCGGCTAACCTAACGCAAGTAGTTTTGTAAAACCGGTCCATACCAACCGAAAAAGTTCCCAAACTACATTCCGCCCTTAATAATGCAATGTAGGCATAAGGCCCCCTATGTCTGGGCAGCATGGATGCAATATTTGATCTGGGCTTCATAAAAATCAAGCTTGCTTACAGATCTCAACCATGTAGCCTAGTCTAGGCCTAGGACTACCCTCGCAATTCGGGTTTCACAGGTCAAACACCATGAGTGATATCGACCTATAGCACGTGCCTTCAGTGCACATTATTGTACGAAGGTACTTTGCTTATTAACCGGTTGCACGGTGATACTACTCATCAAATTTGCCTCAAAGAGGCTCCAATTCAATTAGCTTTTGAGTGTGACTAGCCCTTACCGGTTTTCACACAAGTACTAGGTACGCTTTCAGTTCAACCTGACATGGATTAGGCCTATTCCTGCCTTAGGCAAACATGAGTCTGAGTCATAAGACGTAACAAAAAACGATTTAATATTAAGAACCCCGCGTAGCCTATATTGATACGTTGGACGTACAAAATCGTAAATTAATTCATACGTTGGATGTTTGCTATTGGTCGGTTTCTCAACGTATCAATGATGTAGGATACCAATTGTATACCCCTACGTCGGGAACAAAATAAAATCATAATTTCTTTCACTAAAATAGGTACTCCAAAATAGGCCTACACCATGTGACATGAGGATTTATTTTTATTTTTAGTGCGATATTTTCGTGCCATTTGGGCTGATTCTGACCAAACGGGTGGGGCTACAACGTTCATATTTTACATGGACATTAAGGTTATGGTGATGTAGTACCTTTTGAAAAAAAAGTTGGAAAAGTTTGCCAGAATCCATAGAAATAAAGGTTTTAATATAGCCCAAGTTTTTTACCGTATATATAATAACAATTAACAAGTAGCCCTAACAATAGAAACTTGACAACAATCGCCAACAATGCGTTCAAATAACACGTGCAAAAGTAAAGATATCCCACGCAAACTAAAAACTTAAAAAAAAGCTCATCCATCAACGCGACTAAAAAAAAGCGTTTGCAAAGCTTCCTAGTGTAGGCCTAAAGCAAAAATTCTGCTTACTACAAAATAATGCCTAATAATGGTGTGCTGAAAATTCGAAGATCGGAACAATAACAAAATAGTTAAACGATGATTTAGGACCACGTAGATGCCGTTTTGTTCTAACAATAATGATTTTCATTAATAGGCCTACAACCCTCAATAATAGGTTACCGTTTTGGCCTTGTAAGTTATGTTATCGTATTTATCTATCGTATTTATCCTATCGTATTTTAGTACTAGATGAACAGGCTTCGACTGCTCCGCCTGAAAAACATAACTTACAAGTTACAAGGCCAAAACGGTTACCTACGTATGTACCTACGTCGATAGGTGGCGCTAGTTGTATCTTATCGCGCTAATCGAAAGGTCGACAAAATCGACTCGGGCAATCATAGTGGGGTTTTAAAGGTTGAAAATATCGACTGGCACTTCTAGGGTTAAGAATAGGAACTTCTTCAGTTGGGGGGCCTACTCCCCCCCCAAATTTATTTTTATTTTAAATAGGCCTAGACCTATAGGTACGGTACATAAAGGACATTCAAATGGAATTGAGTTTCGCCAAAAATATAAACGTTAAGGTTTTGCAGTTTTTTGTTAGGCCAAAAAAAACATTAGGCTTATGATTTTATTTTGCCCCCCCCCCCCCCCCCCCCCCCCCCCCCCCCCCCCAACCGGGGTCTGGGGCAAATGTTTTTAGTATTGCATAACGTTTGATTGCCTAAAACGCGATTTAAAGCGAATTTGTATCAATAATAACGGAGGCCTACATAAAGGACATTCAAATGAAATTGAGTTTTGCCAAAAATAGAAACGTTAAAGGTTTTGCAGTTTTTTGTTAGGCCTATGATTTTATTTTGGACCCCACCCCCCAACCCGGGTCTGGGGCAAATATTTTTAGTATTGCATAACGTTTGATTGCCTAAAACGTGATTTAAAGTGAATTTGTATCAATAATAACTTGTAGAAGTAGCTAGCCAATGTTGCATTGATACTCACCAATATAAAGTGCTTGTTTTTTTAAATTGTTTTTTTTTCTTGTAAAATTAGTATTTTTATTCGAGCGGTAATTTTCCACCTCTGCACATACCTTTTACCTAATAACTGCATAAGTGTAGACCGTACTGTCTACAGAGATAGGCAAAATACACAGTCTTCAGAAATTCACATTCAAATTATACATAACCTCACATTTCAAATCATATGACAATGTTTACTAAAAACCACAGCCTACTGTCAAATAATTCTCACATCAATATACAATAAAGATGGCAGTAAATGTAATTTAACCTCAGCTTAAAAATTTAAACTGAGGAAAAGTAGGGTTTAGTTTAACTTCCAGTTAGACAAATTTACACTCGAGTTTAATGATGGTGGAACACTTGATATAGCTAACTGGCAGATAGCTAAATTTAACTGAAGCTTAAAACTTGGTGGAACCGGGCCTTCGAAGCTTTGCAACGCTTTTTCAGGCGCGTTGTTGGATGAGCGTAGGTAATTTTTTTTAAACGAAAAAAAGCATAAAATTGCGATTTTCATGAGAAATTATTTTTCAATTGCGCTCAAATTTCACACCAATATAGCCTATTAATTCTTAAAATTAAGGTTCTGTAAAAACATCATTACAATCTGAGCATGTAGGTGTTATAAGTCGAAGAAATGTAAAAATAAAAATAAAAAACATAAAATTGCGATTCTCATGCAAAATTATTTTTCGATTGCGCTTACATTTCACACCAATATATTCATTCATAAAATTAAGGTTCTGTAAAAAAATCATTACAATCTCATAAAGCATGATTGTAGGCCTAGGTATTGTAAGTCGAAGAAATGTAAAAATAAAAATAAAAAACGTTGGGCTAAAATTGCGATTTTTATGAAAAATTATTTTTCGATTGCGCTCAAATTTCACACCAATATATTAATTCATAAAATTAAGGTTCTGTGAAAAAAATCATTACAATCTGATAAAGCATGTCGGTGTTAAGTCGAAGAAATGTAAAAATAAAAATAAAAAACGTAAAATTGCAATTTTCATGCAAAATTATTTTTTGATTGCGCTTAAATTTCACACCAATATATTCATTCATAAAATTAAGGTTCTGTAAAAAAATCATTACAATCTCATAAACCATGTAGGCCTAGGTGTTGTAAGTCGAAAAATGGTAGTGAGACACATTATTATGTGGTATGGGGCATGCTCTAATTCTCACTACCATCAATTGTTTGACTGGTATATATTGCTTTGTGTAATGTGTATTATGTCATGACAATTGAAAATAAATAAAATTAATATATAAAATATAATAATAAAAATGTTAAAATAAAAATAAAAAACGTAAAATTGCGATTTTCATGAAAAATTATTTTTCGATTGCGCTCAAATTTCACACCAATATATTAATTCATAAAATTAAGGTTCTGTGAAAAAATAATTACAATCGGATAAAGCATGTAGGCCTAGGTGTTATAAAGTCAAAGAAATGTACCTAAAAATGGGAAAAAATAGTAAAATTTTTTCATAGGCCTAAGAAATAATTTTTTAACTGCGCTCAAATTTCACACGAATATATTAATTCATAAAATTTAGGCTGTGAAAAATTCATCACAATCGGATAAATCATAAGGTAATAGGCCTAAGTAAGGCACTACAGCCACTCGGCGTTGTCACGGATGTTACATTTCACTCTTTATAGAGCTAAAAATCTTATATTAACTAATTAATTGTAATGTTTTATACTGAAACAATTGTGTTTACACACTACCTACCATAAGGTGAAAAAGATTTTTAAATGAATTGTAATTTTTAGATATATGTAGTGAGTGAAATGTGGTGTCACGGATGTTACATTGTTTGGGAAGTGGATCCCGGATCATCATCAAAAGATAGAAAATTCAGGTCCCTGGCCCAGACAGCTACATTTCCATATACAAAGAGCTTATCCATGAAAGATGAACCCTTATAATCAATCACCCATTCATTGTTTTAAAAATAAATAATGTTAATTGTTATGATTTTTTGTGTGCGTCACGGATGTTACAATGGTTTTTGTCACGGATGTTACACACACTTTGCCGTGCCAGTTTCTAACCATTTTCAATTTATATTACTATGTTATTCTTAGTTACAAATTCAAGCACTCCTTATCTATAGTATCTAAAATTTTTGGGTTCAAAGTAAAATAAAATAAATGCGATGGTAAGGAATTGCTGAGGCTGGTGCGGAGACAAATTTAGACGCTAGCATTCTGGTTTTTCTGGGTAAACGGTTTATAACACTGTTATCAAATTTCACACTATTGGTAATAAAGAATAAATCTATGCTATCCAGTAGGCCTACGCGTATTTCTAAATTACCCAATTAATTGATTTTGAATTAAAATTTAGTGAAATCACCAAAATTTACTCCATTTTGGTCATTTATTCCAAGTAAACAGATTTTTTTAACTCAAATATGCATACTGGATATCAACGTTTAAATCAATGTGAACGCGTAGGTTAACTTGTTTTTTATCTTAAGATAAACGGTTTGGTGGGAATTTCCAGAATTGGAATCCTTGTTTTGGATTTCTTTTTTTTTTCACGTTTTGGACTTTGGCCTATGTCTGGCAATGGATTTTGAAGGCTTAATTATTCAAACCAAAATTTGGTAATGATATTACCAACCGTTCAGCAGAAATCATGAACACCTGAGTGCGCGCATTTGAGTTGGGCCAAGCTCGTAACGCCAAGCTTTAACGTATTTCCTTTGTTGTATAATATAATTATAGTTTTCCAATATGTTATGTTTTATAAATGTTTACATAAACTTAGAAAAAGGTAGGGTAGTGTTGTTTTTATAATAATACAAACTTTTACAAACATGTAATAGGCTACAAATACTATCGAAGTTTGAAATAACAGTGACAAGGACCAAACATTTCCCGTATTAAAAATCTAGACAAGAAAAAGATTAGGCTACACATCAGCAATTTTATTTTTAAATAAACCCCTTCAATCCAATTGATTGATCATATTTCAAGTGTGTAATCACATCACAATCTTTGAACAACATCCGCGACATGTAACATCCGTGACACGTAACATCCGTGACACTATTTCTCAGAAATGTTTAAAGCTATGAACACTTAAAAAATGTTAAAGGTTAGCCTCCAAGTACATTGTCAACATCACCAACTTGTAGCAAAATATAAGAACTATTATACACCAAAAAACAACTTATTTGCCTTTATTGTCACGGATGTTACATCACAAACATGATTACATATATTCATTAATAAATGGTGTGATATAATTACATAAAGACTTGAAATTCACAGTTTAGATTCTTCACACATAACCTTAACTTATGAACTGCTTAAAATGGAGGTACCAGCTTATTCTTTAGAATACCAGGCTGCCAACTTTTTGTAAAAAAATCACCTTCCACTTACACCAACAAAAGCTATAATTTCAATGGCAAATAATAGTTATTTTACAAAAAAAAAACTATTTTTGGTTTCATAAAATTACATGCATCATCTTTCTAATGGTAAAAACATTTTTTTAAATTTGATTTTTTTGATTTTTTGTACTTTTCCCCTTTTGAGCCGTAGTGGCTGACTTATAAGTCGAAGAAAGTTAAAAAAAAAAAAACACAAATTTTTCAATTGCGCTTATAAAAAGGGGCCGTTTTAAGTTCAGAGATTTCGAAGGCCTCCAGAAAATTTCTTCACAATCGGTTTAGCCCGAATCGTGTTTAAAACAGACACACAAAAATACAAAAAAAAAGAAAGAAACATTCCGGATTTTTTCTCCAGTGTAGTGAAATGGAATCTTTGCTACGCTCATCCAAAAATACAAACTAGTGTAGGCCTACTTCAAAACTCAGTAGGCCTATGTATTTTCAAATAGGCCTAGACTACAAGATACAAATACATTGGTTAATTTGTATTACAAAAATCATCATAGAGGCTAAATTAGTAAATGAATAAAGTGAATTTAAACATTTCATTTTTATTTTAACCTTTTGAAAAGTGAGTTCAAAATTGGGGTTTGCCACCCCTAAAGTGAGTTTTTTCCCCGTATTTTAGTATCCAAGAAAAAAATTCTTAATGAGATTAATAACCAATATTTTCTTGTGTAGTAAATGTTTATTTGCACACAATATTCATAATAATTTCCGAGATTTCATAGCTACCGATGATACTTGTTGCCTACTAACACGCACTAGGCCTGCCGTCACACGCACCGGCAACGCACGTATTCACAAAACCATGCTAAAAATAGATCATATCTCGTCCAAATGTTTCACCAAATAGTTCAAGATGTTGTCAATAGGTAGCACTACTGCATGGCCAAGCTCCAGCTCGATGCACCCATGCCTTGAATTACTGTGCAACCCAAAAACATCGAAACGTACATATACGGGAATACTCTGGCAGGGCGCTCGGGCGCGCACGTATATATACGGGCATACTTTTCAAAAGGTTAATTGTTGACCTAGGCACATAATTTTATGATTATGTGGATGATTGTTTGTGACTGACTTATTACTAATTAGGAAAACGCTTAAGTCCGGCTGCGTCGATGGATGAGCTTTTTTGTAAGTTTTTAGTTTGTGTGGGACCACTTTTCCTTTGCAAGTGCTTTTTGAATGCATTGTAGGTGATTGTTGTCAAGTTTCTATTGTTAATTGTCAACCTAAAAAACTCATATTAAAACCTTTATTCTATGGACTCTAGTGACTAACTTTTTCAACTTTTTCTTTCAAAAAGCAATACATCACCATTACCTTAATGTCCATGTAAAATATGAACGTTGTAGCCCCACCCGTTTGGTCAGAATCGGCCCAAATGTCACGAAAATATCGCACTAAAAATAAAAATAAATCGTAAAAGTACAATATTCATGAGAAATATTTCTTCGATTGTACCCAAAAATGTGGCAGGCCTAAGTTCAGAGATTTCGAAGGTCCCCTCAAATTTTCATCAAGATCGCATATGCCGTTTGCCCGGAATTGTGCGAACAGACAGACAGAAAAAAAAAATTGGAGCTAAATTTTTTGAGGGGTCAGTGAAATTGAAGTCTTTGCTTTGCTCATCCAATCAGATGTGCTAATTTAAAAATATTTTTTATATGTAAATGGCAACTTCACATGGCCCTAATGTGATTTTAGGACACAGGACAAAATTTCTATTTTTGTTAGGCTATCCTATATGTTTTTATGAAAAACATACTTAATAATTATTTGATAATGAACACAAACAAATAAATGCAAACATTTTAACATGTGCCCCAATAAGGATAATGGATGCTCTGTCAAACCCGGTTTCAATGTGGAATTCGAGGGTTTATTCTGAAATGCTTTCCAATGATTATTTTTACCTTAAAGATTGTAAAATTTTAGACTGTTGTGGAAGGATATGCGGTTGTGTCTATCGAAGTAAATTTTAATAATAGGCTATTAGGTACTTTAAAAAAAAAATTAACTTGCAATACATGTGCCATAAAGAGACAATTGGTAAAACTTTACCAAGCCTTTATAGGAAACTTGAATTTGAAATGTGGGAAATGTTGTCAGATAGACATTACCGGTAGCAAGTCCTTCCTGAATTGCAAGGTTTCAAATTGTTTGAATGAAAATAAGAGGTTAAAAAAATGGCCCAGAATGTGTGTGAAATTCGATGGATTTGGTGATGAAGCGATTTTTAAATGGACATTGAACATTGTCAAAAATGTTGGCCCGAGCTCATCCAACTGTCCTAATTTTGGCTACCTACTTCTAGGAAATAATAATTTTACATTGAAAAATGGTGAAATGGTTATTGAAACATTACATTTTAATGCCTAATTCTTTGGATTTATTGTATTGATTTATGCATGTAGGCCCTAATGTATTTTAGAGTATTTTGAAAATGCAAAGATGTAACTTAGTAGTAGTAGGCCTATATCTTTATTAGCATTTTTTCTATTTTACATGTCATACAACACATTATCATCACATACATCATAAATTCTATTTATAATTATAAAACAATCAAATTCACCATCATAAAGAAACATAGGCCTAGGCCTACAAAATATGGGCTAGTACAATTGATCACATTATTAAGCCCTAACTCTTGCAATAATCTCCATCCATTAATTTACATGTTATATAACATACTTGTCAGTCACTTACAAGATACATCCAAGGAAATAATTATAGATTATTTGAGACTAGTAAGTAGTAACAAAATACAATAATAATGAAAAACAATACAATACAAAATATGTTTACAAGGTGAGCATAAAGTCTTACATCTTTCATATACATTAGTCTGGTTGAGTCCAGAAATCCTCCGTTCCAGTAACCTCCCTATTCCATCCGCATCCCTTAACTATCTTACAGCACTTGGCTCTAAATTTATACACATCCTGTACATTTCTAACTTCTAATGGTAACCGATTAAATATTTTCATTCCTTTTGAAAAAATAGAATTGTTTCCAAATTTTGTGTTGTTTCTTTGAACTATTAGGCCTAGGTTTTATTAGGTTTAATACTTCAAAGTTGAGTATTTTGAAATACAAAAATAGGCCTACTTTTCAACACAGTATTTGAAATACAAAATATGTGTGTGTACCGTATTTGAAATACTGCCCATCTCTGACTGTATAACATTGCTTGTATCTGAACATAAAGTAGTGCCTATACATACGAATGGCAAGTTTGTTCCCACTTTCATTACTTGTTTGTAGTGTTAAAAATTCATGAAATATTTCAACCATAAAAAAGTTTATTGGGTCCTCGGTGGCCATAGTTAATCGAACGTGACATGTAAATGACTTTAATTTAAGATACCGGTGGCGGTAGGCCTACTTCAAAGAGATGTCTGGGTGTCTTTTATAATGGAAATAAATTGCTTATTATCTCATTTCTTGTTTGTGGTTAGGGGGTCTTTTACAGACCTGGGACACTTAAAACACAGTCTTGGATGTATTTAAACATTTGCGTGGCATTGTTTATTGTCTTCAATTTATAATGCTTACCTTTGGTCTTTTTTCAAGGTTTTACATTTAGGCCTATCATGGTCTGTCGGTTCTCTGTACCTAGTTCAAAGGGTATTCTTTTGGTTGGGACCACCCAACTCTTTGGAGGAGAAAAGTAGGTTAGGGAGGGGAGGGGGGGCAAAGCGTGTATGTTTAACAATGTTATTATTTGCCCCTCCCTCCTCCCCCTAACCTACTTTTAAACATTTGGGTAGTCCCAACCAAAAGAGTAGGTTGTTAAAAGTACCTGTATGCTATGTACAACAGAATTTTTTTGGTCTTTCCCATCTTGAAAGAAAACTAGACCAGTCAGTGTTTTCACTGCCTTCTTGCCACTCGCCTACTTCTGCACAGTTGGTAAAAACAGTCTTCAATGCAGGCTGAATTTACGTACCTACCATGCCACTGGAGCATACTGGGGGCATGTAATATTAATTCCAAGAGTATTATTAAAATAAAAAGTGGGTTTAAATTATTTGAAATATTTCAACCAAAATGGCTTGAAAATATTTCACACTGATCGCTACTTGTTGGAAACAATATAGGCCTACAAAATGTATACCTACCTTGTAAACGTCGTAGGCCTACCTATGCAAAATATATACCTAGGCCTACCTTGGAAACACTGTACGCATACCTATATAAAACCGAAGTGCCATTGCCGTTGAGTAACTAAACAACAAGCACAATCCGCTCAAAGCTTGAACACTTTTTCTTGGTGTAGGCTAGGCCTGCTTGCACATCTTTGTGACCGAGAGATGGAAGCCTATTTAGGCTTATAAATCAACAAACATGCATATTTTTATTGCGAAATTAGTAGGGCACCTAGGCTTAGGCTATATATAATATTTTGTTTCTATTCTAGGCCTAGTAATAATTTTAGTATTCATTGTATCCTTATTGTCATATGTAGGCTAGGCCTCAGTAAAATATGGACTACACTGTGGAAACTGTTAGCCAATTAATAATATTGTCATTGTGACAGTAGGGTATTAAGGGCAGGCTTATATCATATACAGTACAGGAATAGGTTCATAGCTTCGCTATTGATACGGTCTACTGCGGGAAATATGGGCACAAATAAATAAATAAGAATTCAATGAAGTTCCAGGCCAACTCATTTCCGCGCCACTAGTGCTAAGTGACAGCAACCTCCTTCTAACTGACGACTAGAATTTTACCCGCCTCCTGACGTCACTAGGCAACATGGCGGAATGAGTTGGGATAAATCCTCATTTCAAGTTGACGTCTGTTGAACGGCGCATCACTTATCACGCTCTAACTTTTATTCTGTTCATTATTTGTACAAACCTTAAAAGGAATAATATTTAGCAAACTTTTAATTCCTTCTAATGGCGATTATTTCAAATTTTTAGATGCAGACATTAATTACGATGTACGCATTATACATTCATGAAACAAATATCAGAGTAGGCTTATAAGTTTTCTCAACTTCAATTATTGACCAAAAAAACTACTGATCGGATTTCGACAATATCTCTTTAAAAAAAAGCATCTGGCTGTTAAGACAACAAATAAATTAACTTTCTAGATAGAAAGTGCACTGAACGAAAATTTACAACATAGGAATAGGTTAATATCCTGGGTATATCTATGTGTTTTCATCTAAAATGCCGTGAAAACTGCACGCTGCATATTAATTACTACATGCTTTAAATTTTTCTTTTAGTGTACTTTCTATCTAGAAAGTTAATTTATTTCTTGTCTAAACAGTCAGATGAATTTTTTGAAAGAGTTCTTGTCGAAATCCGATTAGCAGTTATTTCTCAATTTAAGTTAAGAAAGCTTATAGTCGTTTTGAATATTTTTCATGTATGATGTGTACATTGTAATAACCAGCTAACGGCTGTGTCAAAAAATTTGAAATAATTACTATTAGAAGGAATGATATGTTTGCTAAATATTATTCCTCTAAAGTTTTGTCCAAATAATAAATAGAAAAAGAATAAGAGTGTGATAAGTGTTGCACCGTTCAACAGACGTAAACTTGGGAAATGAGAATCTAGCCTAATGGCAACAATGTAATGGCAATTAGTTCCAGGCCAGAACTTGGGGGTTTTCACCACCTCCGCCTGTGTTAAATTCCTGTTACAGTATTTGCTAATACTCCCTGTTAAAAATTTACTACCGGTACTGGCTAGTTTAATTTTTTTGCAAACAATAATCATGCATTAGGAATAATGTGAGTTGTGAAGTGAGTAATGATATATTTTCCACACAAAACGAAAGGCACGTATTGAACAGATGCCATGGCCCGAAGTAACAATAAGAATAAGAAACCAATTATAGAGGAATAACGCTGATGAGCCGTGTGCAAAGATATACGAGAAAATACTAGATCGAAGACTACGACAACAAGTAGAGCCAAGTTTGAGAGAGAACAATATGGGTTTAGAGCTGGCCGCTCAACCATAGATCTCATATTTGCGCTCAGACAATAAGGGGAAAAAAAGGGGGAAAAAAGGGAGAAGAAATTTTCTGGTATTCTTGGATGTAGAAAAAGCATATGACAGTGCCCCAAAGAGCAAAAGCTTGGGAATGCTTAAAAGATGCAGAAGTAGAACAGAGTCTAATAACAAGAATTCAAAGCACATATGTCACAACAAAGAGCTGTGTTAAAACACCATTTGGTAGAACTAATTGTTTGAAATAAACGGTGGGCTACGCAAGGTAGTGTGATGTCACCTACATTATTTACCGTTGTTATGGATAACATACTGCGTAAAGTTGAACCCACAGAAAGTGAAACATTTTAAAACTATGATTTTTTGCAGATGATTGGGTGAGAGGGGGAGATACCATTGAAGAAGTACAGAAGAGCGTAGATAGATGGAATGAGGAAACACTGAAGTTTAACATGAAAATAAGCATTGAAAAGAGTGAAACATTAATAGTAACGAAGAAAAGTAAACAAAATCAAAAGAAGATAATACTACGGGGTGAAGAGCTGGCCATTGCAGAAGCATTTAAATACCTCGGAAGTATACTAACAAAGGACGCAAAAATAGATGCTGAAATATCAAGGAGAATTATTTTAGCAGACAAATTTCCCAAAGGGGTACGTAAACTATTATGGAAAGAAGAAATATCATCCAGGTTGCAAGGATGTTATTGTACAAAATGTATTTCCTCCCAATAATATCATATGCATCCGTGACATGGGACAATAGGAGAAAAGAAGACAGCAGATTACAAGCAGCAGAGAGGAAATTTTTTAAGGAGTTCTGTACCCTTAACAAAAATAGACAAGGTACGGAGAAAAACAATAAGAAACAAACTGGGGAGTGGAAAGTTTACGAAAAAAAATAGGAAAGAACGACTTCGATGGTATGTGCACGTACGAAGAATGAAACAGATAAAATTTACCAAAAAGAGAATTTGAACACACATGGGGGGGAGTAAGAAGAGTTGGAGGCTCAAGAGATAGATGGAGGGCCAAAATAAAATGGAACATTGAAGAAAGGGGAAAATCATGGGAAAGAATTAATGAAGAAAGACTCTGGGAGGATAGAAAAAAATGGAGAGAAAATGGGAGAAATGCCTGTCATAGAAGACATCGAAGTAGATGAGGAGGTGTTGAGCCTGGCTAGCAAACACTGAAAGTCCACAGCCCCAGAAATTTGGGGATTTCGTCACCCCCCGACCTACTTATGTTGGAACCGGGTGTTTGATTATTATTATTGTATCCTTATTGTCATATGTAGGCTAGGCCTCAGTAAAATAGGACTACACTGTGGGAAACTGTTAGCCAAATTAATAATATTGTCATTGTGACAGTAGGGTATTAAGGGCAGGCTTATATCATATACAGTACAGGAATAGGTTCATAGCTTCGCTATTGATACGGTCTACTGCGGGAAATATGGGGCGCAAATAAATTAAATAAGAATTCAATGAAGTTCCAGGCCAACTCATTGCCGCGCCACTAGTGCTAAGTGACAGCAAAACCCCCTTCTAAACACTGACGACTAGATTTTACCCGCCTCCTGACGTCACTAGGCAACATGGCGGAATGAAATTGGGATAAATCCTCATTTTAAGTTGACGTCTGTTGAACGGCGCATCACTTATCACGCTCTAACTTTTTTTCTGTTCATTATTGTACAAACCTTAAAAGGAATAATTTAGCAAACTTTTAATTCCTTCTAATGGCGATTATTTCAAATTTTTAGATGCAGGACATTAATTATGATGTACGCCCTTTTACTTCATGAAACAAATATCAGAGTAGGCCTATAAGTTTTTTCAACTTCAATTATTGACCAAAAAAAACTACTGATCGGATTTCGACAATATCTCTTTAAAAAAAAAGCATCTGGGTGTTAAGACAACAATAAAATTAACTTTCTAGATAGAAAATGGGACATGAAAGAAAATTTACAACATAGGAATAGGTTAATATCCTGGGTATATCTATGTGTTTTCATCTAAATGCCCTGAAAACTGCCGCTGCATATTTAAATTTCTACATGCTTTAAATTTTTCTTTTAGTGTATTTCTATCTAGAAAGTTAATTTATTTCTTGTCTAAACAGTCAGATGCATTTTTTTTAAAGGTTCTTGTCGAAATCCGATTAGCAGTTATTTCTCAATTTAAGTTAAGAAAGCTTATAGTCGTTTTGAATATTTTTCATGTATGATGTGTACATTGTAATAACCAGCTAACGGCTGTGTCAAAAAATTTGAAATAATTACTATTAGAAGGAATGATATGTTTGCTAAATATTATTCCTCTAAAGTTTTGTCCAAATAATAAATAGAAAAAGAATAAGAGTGTGATAAGTGTTGCACCGTTCAACAGACGTAAACTTGGGAAATGAGAATCTAGCCTAATGGCAACAATGTAATGGCAATTAGTTCCAGGCCAGAACTTGGGGGTTTTCACCACCTCCGCCTGTGTTAAATTCCTGTTACAGTATTTGCTAATACTCCCTGTTAAAAATTTACTACCGGTACGGGCTATACCTTGTGTCGACCCAAGTAACACTCTGTCAATCATCAAACTGAAAAGACGCAGGTTGTATTGAGGCCTCCCGCCTTCTTTGTTGAAACTAATGTAAAACGCAACCACTTCTAAATCTTCATGTTCGAGCAAATTAGTAGACACTCAGTTATATAAAAGGGGACGTTCTCAAATACAGGCTGGTACAGATTCCAAAGAGGTCCATGTGGTTTGAAACTGTCAATACGGGTCAAGATGGACAGGCCATTACAGGTAATGGGGATTATTTACATTTGTATTGTGCACAAAACCACCGGTTCCTTTCACTTAGATGATTGACAGAGTGTTACTTGGGTCAACACAAGGTATAGTTTTAATTTTTTTGCAAACAATAATCATGCATTTTTTAGGCCTACAATTATTACAGTTTCAGTTTTAACTTTTCTGAATTATTATTTTCGTATGAAAACACAATCACCAAGCTACAAACATATTTCAATTAGCATCTAAAACTTGTAGGGCCTAATTCCCAAATAGTAGGGCCCATCCAAAATTCACTATTCCAATATTAGGCCTGAGGGTTGATAATTCATTAAAGGCATATGATCACATGGGATGAAGTATTTTTTTAATACAAGTAGATGTACAAAAAATAATAATACTGCAATTTGTGGCATCCTTGGATGAGGCCTCTACTACAATGGTTTGTTTTGACGCGTGCCTGGGCCCCCTGGGGGCATGTGACGTTGGTGGATGCCTGCTGAGCTGACCGAGCCGGCCGGGCGAGGCTAGACACTCGGTTAGAACACGTGTTGAATTAGTAAGGGGTTGACATTATGTGTGGATCATTCGCAGATTTGTTTTAACACAGTGACAGCTCAATAAGTGTTTTTAGGTAGGCCTACTAATTAAATAATGTGATTGATAAGTGAATAGCATTACAAGGTTTGTCAATATATGTGAAGAGTATGGATGGTTCAGCGACTACATTTTGTTTTCTTTTAGGTTCTAGTTGTTTTTTTTTTGTTTTTTTTTTTTTAAGTGTGTCATACAAAGGGAGCTAATCCTAACATCTTGTTCTTGCAACAAACATTTTTCAACTGACCCGTCCAGTGACCTATGGTATTAAATGGTCGGGCAGTGAAGCGGCCGCATTCAGGCGAGTCGGTCGGTAGCGAAGCTCAGTAGGCATCGAACTACGTCATGGTTGGTGACGTCACGCACTTTAAAATTCCTACAATATTGGTCGTACCATGTTTATATATATAATTATATTTATTCTTTTTCTAAATTCCTAAAGTAAATTAAGGTTTAACATGTAAGCGACAACTCAATGTGAGAATACACCTTTAAGTAACGTGGCATTTATTGTGATTTTAAATAAATTAAAAAAAATGTTTAATTGTGCTAATAAGACTATTTAATATGCAAATATGAAGTTTTTAGAATTAATATGCTTGGAAAATGCTCATGCTCAAGCATTTTACATCACTATTCACAAGTCTACTTATCATGCCAAGAAATTTAATTGATATTTTTTTGAATGAGAAGGGCTTACAATAGCATAAAACAAGTTGGCTAGAAGGATTACTGATTAATATTTAAACCACTTGGAATTATCTGATGTTAGTAACAATAGGCCCTATCACACAAATGCCGTGCAATATCTGAAATGTGATTTGTGGAACTCTTATGTAGGCCTACCTAGCATGGGCCTATGAAGTATAAAAAATAAACTGCATGAAACAATATTCAAATACAGAATTATTACTACTATTATACAAGCTGCAGCAACATTTGTCCGTTCCTACCCTAATCTTTTCCGTCTAAACACCTGTCCCATTTTACAAGAGCAAATCTACAAAATCACATTCCCAACCATAAACGAACCCTATTCTCAAAAGGTCCACAATATCTAGCTTTAACTCTATATAACAAGCTACCAAACAATACAAGAACCTCTCTCCATTTGAACTTTGAAGTCCAGATTGAAATCATTTTTGAAATCATTTTTTAAATCAAAACGTTTCTACTCTCTCAATGAATAGGCCTATCTCTGCATGAAATGAAATGTAATGTAACGTAAATAGAAATACCTACCTATCTATTCATCAATCAATTATTATATTACAGAGTTCGAGGCCTAGCTCAGTTATATTTCAATTTTTGTACATTCATCCTAGATATTAATAGTATTAGTTATTAGAATTAAAACTAGGGAAACGCTCAGTTGGACGCGTTGATAAGCGAGCACGTGCTATAGCTAGACCCACATTGCACATTTTTTTAAATTTTAAAATTTGCGACGTTCGCTGTCCATGGGGCCATGTTTCCAATATTATTTATTATTGACAAGGTATTTGGGTAAACCCGTGGATAAACCTTTACTTTGTGGATAAAATCCACCGCCATCTAGAGGACCTTGATATCATTTCCTTGGGAAAACTATTTTAACTCTTTTGTAATAAATATAATACACTGTGTCCTCGATAGTATTTTGATTACTTCTAGGTGGCAGTGCATAATGGCCAGAAACCTCGTGCGACTTTTCGTTGCCATGATAACGTTACTTTTGTTAAAATGTAATTTCCATCTACACTACTTATCGGATCAAGATAAAATTAACATATTCGTGACCGGACGGACATTCTAAATGATTTGGCCACCTCAGATTTTGTCGACGTTTAGTTTGAAAAAAAACTTTCGACTAACTTTAATGTAACTTTGTGACTTTTTGAACGATTTTGCCACAAAACTAATGGCATTCAATCCAGTACGAAGCTTGCGGATGGTCCAAATTTCAACTCGATCCGAACCTCCGTTCGAACGTTGTGGCGAGACACACATACCACAAAAAAAAACTGTGACTATTTTTTCCGACAGAGTCAAATGGAAACGCTCGCTTAATTAAAATTATTCATTGCACTATCCCTCTTTACAGAGAATTGTGTTTCTGATACCATGTATTTGTCCAATGAATAAACTACTTACTTACTTATGTTATTAATCTAAAGTTATTATTTTTAATTAACGTCATAATTTACTATGAGTTTGTAGGATCCTCCCACCTATAGTGTGGACCAGATAAGGTGGCGGTCGCCGAGGGATCGCAGCACTGTCGTCCACGCACTATGGCCACAGGATCGGCAAAAAGTAGATAAAATAACGGTCTCTAAAACTGCTTTCGGAGAAAAACACGACTATTTTAAAGCCAAGCCTTGCCCAATATTATCCTAAAAATAAAGTATTTATGAAGTGTACAAATAAAATCAAGACATTTTGATGCTCCTAAACATTGACATCACATCTGGCGAGGTTGGCATTATAAACAGCTGGAACTTTGGACACACCATGACCAACAAGGCAAAAAAACACTTTCGTAATCGTGATTACTTAAAATCATTATTTCGCTAAAATACTGACTCTTTGGGACGAACTACTTTATTCACAGCTTATAAAATGTTGATTTATGTGATAACATATCACGATAACATGACCAAATACGGTAGGCCCTACCTAATGCCAGTTGTGTGTAAATTGTCAACGTTGGCGTCCGTGCTCTCGCTTGACCTTGACGTGCGACAGCTTATCTGGTCCAACCTATACCTGACTTCACCATTGGAAATAGGGTCGGTTATTATCATAATAGCCTCCCATAATAAAAGTTAAGGCCTACATATCTGGGCAGAACCGCAGAATAGTTTAATCTTTTTCCCTGCAGACTACAGTTTTAATGAATCCACATGGAGCCTAGAAATCCTGTTTTTGATGTTGCATAGCGCTGGTGAGATAATTGCTAAATGGGCGATTCCACTGAAAGTGGTCCTGCTGGCTCAAATAATTAAAATTTTGCCAAGACAACCAAATTACATATTTTTAATGAAAAAATTGTCCTCTTTTCAATGAAACAAAAATAAACAAAATCTAACAAGTATTTACAAATCTATTGTACTTTATGTGCAATGATTCGTTTCTCGTTCGTTAAAAAAAAAAAAAATGAATGACATAATCAATTGTTGATATATTTTGTGTTTATTAAAAAAAAAAAAAACTTTTTACAAGTCAACTAAGTTAACTTATACCTACCAAAAGCCAATAGCAGGCATTTTTTATTTTATTTTTTGGTGATAAAAAAAAAACACAAAACGATGACTCATTACAAGTTGGTCACACACGTAACGCCAAGAAACTGATAGTAAATTTAAGGGTTGAAATAAATTTAGTACAATGTTTACAAATTAATTCCTCTTTTAAACAGGTTTAAGAAAGATGAAAATCAAAAACCAAAAATCAAAAAGTGCTTTAATGACCCTTTTTAAGTATGTCACACACGTAACTTTCCTTGTCACAAACGTAACGTTACGTTTGTGACACATTAGGTTTGTTTCTTTGCCCACCACTTTTCACAACTTTTCTAGTTAGCAAACATGATAACAAATTTATATTCAATTTAAATACCTTGTAATGGGTTAACTTTGTACAGTAATATAATTTAGGACAAGACATAGACCTATCAGTTGTTGCAATTTAAATATCCCGCTTGTTTTGGAGTCTATGGGGCTGTTTTCTCAACTGGCATTCAAGATCTTTGGGTTTGTAATTGCCAAATTGGACAATGGCAGTAACAAACCTCAAGCAGCCAGTGGGTGAATGAAGCTTGTTAGCACAGTTAATTGTTACATTAAAATCAATGAGCAAGAAGGACAATGTTGTGGTTTAGAGATCGCTAGACTTCGCACAAACCGCAGAAGAGTTGATGACGGCAACAACATGTCTTCCACATCAGCCAATAAGTAACTGAAACGGTAGAGCTAATGTACATTTCTACGTACATAGTATTACCAATGCAGTTTTTTTTTTTATTTGTTTTATTTCATATATTAGGCCTAGGCCTAGTTATTTTGCAAATAATATTGTTGTTTGGTTTTCTTTATTAAGATTGCTAGCTGAGAAACCACGGAGTACTGTTACCTCAGAAAGAAGGAATACAGTAGGCCTACATAACATGCATGTTATATGTGAATGTTACCCTAGTGGAAACATATAAAGCTACAGACTTCTGATGTTGACGATAAAAATGTTCCCCGACATTCAAGATTGTTACGAGCTAAACGATGAGGAAATTGAGACGCGGCAGAGCTTGAAATGACCGATAGTGAACCACTAGTAGAAGTCCAAGTTGGAGACTGGTGTCTTGTTACCTATGAATAAGTAGTTTATGCAGGAAAGGTAGTAAAGAAAGAAAGTGCCAAAGTACAAGTCAGCAAGATGATTCCTGACGGAAAGTATTGGAAGTGGAAGTGGCCGGAAGTTACAGATTCCATATTTTATCCTATAAAAATCATTTAAAAAAAAATAACTGCTCCAAAAGTCATAAATCCACGTGGACTAGTTAAGTTTTGAATCATTGAGTGGAAAAAACTACAAACTACACTGAATTCTTCCTAATTTTACCATTATATTCACACGGTCACACACGTAACGGCCTATTGTCACACACGTAACGCAACTTCGGACATTTATTTAGTGGACAAATTAAAAACATAAAAATCTACAATTTATTTTTTAAACAGTTAATAGTTCAGCCATTCACCTACATTAATCTCAATTTTCTAAACGTTGTAGTTTCACAGGAATATGGTGACAAACATTACATTTCAAATATCTGTATTTCTCCGAGTCACAAACGTAACGCAATTGGTAAAATTCATAATAACTAAACTATAAGGATAATTTTACTTTTTTTTCTTCTTAAAAATCAATAAATGTCTAATCTAAATAACACACTTTTTGATTTTTCAAAAAAAAAATATCCCATGCCTTCAAATTTCAATTTTCCTTCATATTTTCAGTGCGAAAGTCACACACGTAACAGTGGAATCGCCCAAATTCGGTCAGTTCTGTTATTGATACCAGTAGGCCTATGTAGATTTATTTCTTGGTATGTTTTAATTTTATTGTCCGGTTTGGATATACGCTGGTGGTTTGCGACTTGCACAGCCAGTTATTGCATATAAGTTTTAAACAATAAAGACTTGTGGAAATAATGGAGCATGAGGTTGGGGCTTATCTGGAATTTATTAGTAGTCCCATTAGTCTTGGACCTATGTATAATTTGATACACGTGTCCCTTCATATAATAATAAAAGTTGCTATGCAGTACTGAAGGCATTAGGGTTCAATACGTTACGAAGTCCCTTATTTCTCTACAGATTTTGAATTACGAGATGCACAGTGACGCCAAGGATGAATAGCCCTAAACATCACTATAGATGCCAAACTGAGGGGATTGCAAATTATGGGCATATACCGGGAGTTTGGCATCACATTTCTTGAAGATTAGCAACATTTTATATTTGTAGCACACAGGTAAGCAGTTCAGTCTGTGGGTTCACAAGACTTTAAACTATAAAGCACTAATTTACACTGCATGTTTGCATTAACTAACTGGAACCATTACCTATGTAGCTATTCAATTTTTTTTTTATTACTAGTGTCAAAATTGTATGATTTTATATTTTCCCAATTGGTTTCACGTGAGATATATGAATTTCACTTGCTCCGACAAAATTGTGTACAATAGTTTACTTTTGGGAAAACACCTTTTATTTAATGCCTTTTCAAGTTTCTCGTGTTAGTGGCGTTTACTATCTATCCACGGTTCTGTACTGAGGATTTCCTATCATAATCGGGGCAGTTGCAGTTAGCCCCCGCACATTCATAACTTGCCATCTGCAGTTAAATATTCAATGCAACACCATTGTTATCTAGATTTTTTTTTAAATTTATTTATTTATTTAACGTCTAGGCCTATCCTATTCATTTAAAAAACTGATTTACAAATGACAACTAAATAAACCTTATTACATAGATGCAGATTGCAGACACAACAATGAACTATAGTTAAGTAAATATATGAAATAGTATATAATATGTATTGTATTCCGCATTTTGGGGAACACCATTGTTATCTAGATTTTTTTTTAAATTTATTTATTTATTTAACGTCTATCCTATTCATTTAAAAAACTGATTTACAAAGGACAACTAAATAAACCTTATTACATAGATGCAGATTGCAGACACAACAATGAACTATAGTTAAGTAAATATATGAAATAGTATATAATATGTATTGTATTCCGCATTTTGGGGAATATCAAGTGGTTTCACGTTCATTTCATGCTTGAGCGTGAATGGGGATGGGTATTGTGACAGAAATTTGTTTTTTGGTGGAGATAAAACATACAGTAGGCCTACACATAACTGTAACGTAGGGGTAGGTGGAAGAGCAAACTATGCTCAAACCTTGCGTTTTGTAAAATATTTGTGTTTTACAGTCAATTATTATTATTATTATTATTATTATTAAATATATTAAACCATTGTTTTATAGTAGACGACTATGACGCTGTTATGATGGTATTATAAACTCAGTCTATAGAGAGAAATTAAAAAAGTGCCTCCACTGGGGATTGAACCCAGGACCTTGGCTTCTGGGCCATTGCTCCCGGGTTCAATCCCCGGTGGAGGCACTTTTTTATTTCTGTTGGTCACATAGATATACATCTACGAATTTTTTTAAGAATTTTTTTTCTGTCTGTTGTACAAATACCATTTAAACATAGGCCTACTCGAAAATATAATATGTATTAGAATGCAAGGTATTAAATATACAGATACACATTTCAAAATACCTCGTTGCATTGTCAAAGGTGAGTGTAAGCTATAATAAAAATATCAGCCATCCAAATCGTATACTTTTTTGAGTTTTTGCTTAACTTAGCATCCAAATCGTTCATAAAAGTTGGAATAGCGGAAGTAGGCCTATGCGTCAACCCAAAAAGTCGTTTCAAAAGATAGATTAATGATCGTATTATTTATGCATGTTTTGTTTTGGATTTTTGTTTCATGGTAAACTTTCAGCCCTAAGCAATAACACTTTATATGATTGATAATAATATGTAGGCCTCCTACATAATATCCCATTTAAAGTGAGGAATTTTTCACACAGTTATTTTTTACCAATATAATGTTGATGTGCGTCATTGATGAAAGTAAGTTGGCTACGGTAGCTAGTAACCATTGGGGACAAGAGTAGGCCTACTAAGTTCCCCATTGGACTCTTGTCAGTGGACCATCTTTCTCTATGAATAACATTTAGTTTGTGTCTCTAAATAAATCATGTTAAATTTCTATGTCTAGTATATGGCTTAGGTGGAAGAACAATCATGCTGGATTGAACCTCGCCGTTTTGTTGTTAGGTTACGGTACATGTTTCTTCTGTATGTATATCAAACAACAAAATATAAAGTACTACTCTACTCATGCTACAGTTGGGCGGCATGTCTGACATAATATTGGCTCGCAAACACAAATGGCACTGATGTGCATGTACGGAGAGCTAGGTTCACAATACATATTTACCAAAAACATACATTTTTATCTTGCCTTTATTTCTGGTTCACTTGTTACTATGTAGGCCTACATTCGAAAGATTTAGGAGCCATCTCCAAAGTTTACTACTCGATGTCATCCCTATTAACTAGTCTTAGTTTTATAATATATTTGGGCAGGGGTGGACAAATCCACCAAAACGTTAGGGGCCAGTAGCATCGCGGTGTAGGCGGGGCCTGGAGCGAAGTCCCAGCTGCCGGAGGCAAATTTCGCCAAAGGCCAAATTTTTTTGAGCATTGCGTAACGTTTGATTGCCTAAAACACGATTTAAAGCGAATTTGTATCAATAATAAGTAATAACTTGTGGAAGTAGCTAGTTAATGTTGCATTGATAAATGAAACACTCACCAATATAATGCTGCAAGGAGTTTGTTTTTAAAAAAAAATGATTTTTTTTCTTTCTGATCTAGGGGTCAGCATGAAATTTTTACTCGCCCGGGCGAGCGGCCGACCGGTAATTGTCCATCCCTGTATAAGGGGTGTGCAAATAGTGATTTTTCAGTTCGAATACGAATTTCAAATAGTATACACAACAAAAGTTTAATATCGAATAATTTGCCAAAACAGTGCAGATTAACATGTAGGCCCTACAGATAAAAATCAATATTTATTTAGTAATTTCCTAGTTTTATTTATGGTATAGGTGGCCTAGGCCCTAATTCAGTGCATTAGGTCAATCTACCCTTAGTCTAGGAGGGCCTAGCTAAGAAGGTTATGCTAGGGCTTATGCCCTAGTAGGCTTAAGAAAGGTAGGCCTAGCTACTGTCTGCTATGAATAGCCTGCCTAGGCCTAAGAAAGTTTAGCCTAGGCCTATCCTATGGACTTAGTGCTTGGTCCAATAAGCAAGGCCCTAGATAGGAATAGGCCTTTAGCGGCGTCGGGGCAGGGTGGTAGCTTGCCCCCCCTAAGCTTACGGAGAAGATACTTCCCCCCTCCCCCCCTAGAAAAATGACGAAATAACTATACAAGCATAAATATTATATTCTTGAAGTCATCTAGGTTTACATAAAAAATGAAATTCATCAAAAGGTAATCATTTCTTTTTTTTGTTCAGCAAATCCCCTTAACTTCTTCTAAAACTCGTAAAAATCACATCAAAAATACGTATTTAAAAAAAAATGCCGGCGGCGCTATTGTGGGGGACATCCTCCCCATTGAGTCATTAATCCAAGCCCCCCTCCAAAATATATTTCACCATACGCCACTGACTCAAGGACATTAGTTGCATATTATGAAGGAGCATGAACTTGTCCTTGAAAAGTTTGCCCCCCCTGGAAAAAGAAGCCTAGGCCCAAGATATGTTGTGGCCATTGACATTGAACCCCTATTGTAGGCTAGATTAGCAGTCTCCCATACCTCCGCACAGGCGCGAGCGTAGCAAATTGAAGAGTCAATCGGCCCATTTCAAGATGGCGATTTAGCATTTTAATTGATGCTTTTTTAATGCAATACAGTATTTTACTGGATTGTTTGATATGCTTTTAGCTTGTGCAGCATGGTATTGAACAAACAGAAACAATAAGAAGTTATTGCAGAAGGGAATTTAGTAATCATTTGGTTTTGAAGGCTACAGGGGCGTAGGAACGGGGGGGGGATGGGGGGAAACTCCCCCCCCACTTGTTGGCTTGACCCCCCCAGTGGGGGGGTCAAGCCAGGTATGGGTGTCATTTTCTAACTTATAACTTGTTGGGTGATTTTTAGGATTTTTATTACAGTCGGGCTTGCAAACAAAAAGGAAGGTTTTTGTTAACATTTTTTAGAAAGATTCAGTATAAGAGACGTGATTTGCGAGACTAGACTAGCCATCTGATTATAGACTAATATTCATTATATTTGTGTTGCAGTGTTTTCACTCCCAAGCAGACTGTCGACCGATTTCAGTCAGGTAATCAATCTTCAATGCAATATTAGCTTCAAAATGTAACCCTTATTCATAATTAAAATTCGCCTGAAAACGTGTTTTAGGCCACTTATCAAGGGCACCTTTTAAAAAAAATCTCGCCTACGGCGAAAAAGCCTCCGGCGGCTGGGGCTTCGCCCCAGACCCCGGTTTGCCCACCCAACCTCGTAGTCAACTTTAGTGTGACCCCCCCACTAAAAGAATAGTTCCTACGCCACTGGAAGGCTAGTATGCTTACCTGTCAACCTGGCGGCAATCTTGAGAACTATTTGGGCTACAAATCGCTCCCATTTGATTAACCTGTAAACTGGAATTTCAAGATGGCTTCTAATTGTCACTGAAGTGGACCACCGACTGCTAATCTAGCCTACAAAAGGGGTTGAATATCAATGGTAGTGGCCTAGAGGTATCGGGGGGGGGGGGGGGAATATTTGCAGGCCTACTTTGTATTAAGGGAACTCACAATTAGGTAAGGGTAGGTCCATCACGTTATATGAATGTGAAAGTCCCAAATCGCACTTTTCTTCGCCATCGACGTGGAGGTGGACATGTCAGTTTTGGGCCCAAGACCTGCTTTTTTATTTATTTATTTATTTATTTATTTATTTATTTATTTAACGTCTATCCTATTCAGTTATAAAAACTGATTTACAAAGGAGGACAACTAAATAAATCTAATTACATAGATGCAGAAACAACAATAAACTACATTTTCGTAGATATTTGAAATAGTAGCATTACAACAACAATGCATTTAAACACAACAATTTTGGTAACAAATAAAAAAAATATATTATATGCATTTAATGAATGAATCAAATATAAAAAAGGGTGTAGAATGCAAAGTTTTAAGAAAAAAATTGGAAAATTCGAATACTTCCGAGTTTCGAATCGAATACGAATAGTAAATTTTGCGCAAATACTCTCCGAGAATTTTGAATATTCGCACACCCCTATAATGTATCAATACAATGATGGGACTAAATCTGTTTTTATGTGTCTGTCTGTGTTAGTTGTTTACAGGTCAAACCCCTGAAGCCATTTTACTGAAATTTTAACCAATGCCTGGTAATAATATTGTTGAGTGCTATTAACCCCTTAACTGTGGAATTTATTTTCAGAAGTTGTTCTTCCCCTGTGTTTTAATTTTAAGGAAAAATGCCCTTATTTATAATTGAGTTGTTACTATCATTACTTTGCCATTTTTGCAAGTAACTCAATTATTTTTTTTGTATCATCACTGTAATTAATTAAATCATTCAGTTCACCCTCCAAACTATATCTGAATCTAAAATAACCGACATGTTCTGAATATATAAACAACCCTTACGCGACGGCACGATGCACAGATGAAGCAATAGGATCCTATTCCCGTTAGGATAGCCTCGAAAATTCGCTCATCTACCACCAACATAACAGAACGAAAATCACTAGAATGAAGACCTCTGCTGCTGGCGATAATACGCGTATATATACGGCATGCACAGACACACGAAGTGGGAAGTGTTGCGGCGCGTATATTTACGGCATGCACAGTACGGACGCCATTTAGCATGGACGTATATATAGGCATGAACAGCTAAGGGGTTAACATGGCCAACAAAAATAAATCTGTCTGCATGCCAACTTTCAAAAAATTTAAACCTTGCAACCTATTTAATTTGCCTCTCTCAATTTCATTAATCTGGAAACACTCATTGGTGTAATTGATATTTTATTTTTAAATTAAATTGATGATGGGTTTATAATATCCATAAAATAGCCGACTACGTATTTTGAATGCACTGCAACCATCCGCAACTACTTCATGCGGGCCAAATAACTTGGAAATAAAAGTCCGACCCTAGATCAGTAGTTCATTCTAGTTTCTAGTCATGCCCATTGTGCCTTGTGCATGCATTTTTGATTACTGATTAAAAAAAATACACCTCACTAATAAAATAAAATAAATTTCAATTGAATCATGGGAAATTCATTATTTTAGTTAAACTTTACATCCCTGGGCTGAATGCAGCATGAATTCGTGGCTAACTTGCTTGTTCATCGACATTTGGTGTTTTCGTAGTAAAATGTTAAAACACTATTTTATTGGTGTTGTTATCAGCATTGTGTATGACTCATAGATATTGAACACCTATTGTAGGCTAGATTAGCAGTGTCCAATACCTCCGCACAGGCGCCAGCGTAGCAAATTAAAGCGTCAAAAATCCAATTCAAAATGGCGATTTGGCGTTTTAATTTATGCTTTTTTAACGCAATAAAGTATTTTTTTGGATTGTTTGATATAGTTTTAGCTTGTGCAGCATGATATTGAACAAACAGAAACAATAAGATGTTATTGCATAAGGGAATTTAGTAATCATTTGATGTTAAAGGCTAGTATGCTCAGCTGTCAAACTGACGGCCATCTTTAAAAATATTCGGTCTACAAATCGCTCCCATTTAATTATCATGCAAACTGGGATTTCAAAATGGCTTCTAATTTTCACGGAAGTGGACCAATGACTGCTAATCTAGCCTACAATAGGTGCATCTATGTGACTGGACTAAGTCCGAAATCACATTTATCAGTACATTTGTGCATGTGTACGCCACCAATCGAGCTGAAATATGCCGTGTAGGTAAAAGTGCCGTATAGCGCCCCACGCAAAAAACGCCATAAAACCAATAATTTTGCCTTAATATTGTCTAAAATCGAAACTTCAAAGGTTTTTACTGTTTTGCTAACAAAAAGAACCTACAAAACCTTTAACGTTACTGTTTTAAATATAAAGGACTTCCAGCCGACAAGGAGTTTTGCCTGTAGGCTGGAACGGCCATTCTGCCTCGTAAAACAAACGCACAAACAGAATTGTCACTACAATCACTTAATAAATTATGAAATCACGATTTACAATGAACAATATTTATTTCCAAAGTATTTACAACCTCTTAAATAAGACTACGAAGCCACAAGTAAAAGCTGTAGGCCTGGCCTATCTGAGCAGCCATTTTCATAGAAGCACTAACAAACCATTTACCAACTTCTGAAAAAAAGAGATCAATTTAACAACATAACTCCTTTTCGATTGAAAGTCCTTTGTAGGCTATTTAAAATAGTAACGTTAAAGGTTTTGTGTTTTTTTTTTTGTTGTTAATAAATCAGTAAAAACCTTTAACGTGTCTATTTTAGGCAAAATTATTGTTTTTAATGGTGTTTTTTTTTAGCATGAGGTGCTAAATTGCATAAATCGTACGCTAAATTGACAGTTGGCAACAATGCTCCAACATGGCCTGATGCCAGCTAATGCGTTACAGTACACACACTTCGACCAACACATAGGGATGACATAAAAACAAGCAAATAGGCCCACTCACCTTTTTCGACAAAAACAGTTACTTATTGATTGAGGTAAGAGTAACATATGTGCATTTTATCATGTAATTCGTAGTGGAAATTGCTTGTTTTTGGTTGAAAATAGTATTTTTTGCGTGAGGCACTATACGGCATAATTACCGCCGTGTCTAATAAATTGTTGCTTTGATCAATTTGTTTGTGATTATATTGTGTTGTACATATATGGTACCGGTAGGTAGGCCTAGGCATACTCTTTAAGGGTGGTGTCTATCTTTGTAGGCCTACATGATATGTTTTTCCAATTACGGTTCCATGTAAAAAAAAAAAAAAAAAAACAGTGGATTTGCAGAAATAAAAGTTGTGTCTGAAATGGTAAAAAAGGGCCATGAACCAAAAAGATGTTGATTGTCCTACCGGTACATGCTTTTTGAAAAGTAGCCTATGTCTCTTTGAGACTCGGCGGGCGTTCACACAAGCCTCGTAGCGGGACACCTAACATTCACTCAGAGTTGGGCACAAAACGTAGATAGCTCGTAACAGAAAGAGACTGGTCTGATTGCCAAATGTTTGAGCCAGAAGGCTGAAGTAAACTCTGATTTCAGAATGTCTACAAGTTGGGAAAACCTGGAAAAATCAGGGAAATTAATCTGGAAGGTCAGGGAAATGTAATATATTTCTGTAATTTCTCCTAAAACATTATAAAACTTGTCAAATCGAATCTATTATCACAATATTTTATGATTATGTGCAATCAGCCAATCACCATTAATCATTACGTTCTAAGGCAATATTAGTTCTCTTATTTTCCCAGTCAGACAAATTTGCAGCCTGAACAAACATCAATAAAAAACAAACACACTAACAATAACCACGGCCAGAAATAAAAACACTTCCCACTTTATTTCTTACCGTGATTGTTTGTGGTTTTTATTGATATCTTCCCGGTCTGTCTTGGTTTAAATATCTGAACAAACATGATTTTAACTCTGCAAAACCTGAAATAGGCCTAGTTGGTGAATTTGTTGATACCCTGGGATCGTTTAAAATCAATATCTAAAGGGCACACAATCTTTGGATCTAGAAGCTTGAAAAGAACCCTTCTGCAATATTCACTTACCTACACAATTGACAATTCATTGGACTTGACCCGACTTTCGGTCTGACGAGCATTTGCTGTGCATCTGACATTTTGTCAGGTGCCTCTTAGGCTAGCCACAAATAAAACTGCTAGTTTATAAGGCTGTTATCAGCATTGTGTACGGCTGGACGAAGTTCCATATCACAATCAAATTAGTATGGGAACGCCACGGTTTTAACCGAAATCGTGCATTTGTACTTTACGAATTACGTCTACATTGTTGCTTGGTACACCAATCCAGCTAAATTTTTTGCGTACTCTGAAAGGTTATCCTAAACCTTGTTCATTGATGATGGTACATTGATTCATCTTCACAACATTGACCGAAAGTGAACATTTTGTTGGGACTTTAAGGACCAGCAATTGAAAAATGAAGCCTTAAATAAAAAAGAGACAACTGTGGGAAATGGAAATGTAGTTACCTAACAGACAGAAATACAAAACCAAAAAATGTTGGTTTTCCTGTGACTAATCCGAAAAAGTACGTACCTAAGTACTGCAGCCTAAACACTTCAAAGAAAAAATAATAAACCTAGGCCTAAATTTAAACTTTATGTTTAAAAAAGTCACGTTTGAGCCAGATCATCAGCTGGGAAAGGGCCTTCAAATTCCAACTCGACACCTTCTCGCGGTTTGGCCCGTGAATAGGGGAGTTTCACTCCCTGAAACTAATGGCGAGCTCTGGGTCGTCGTCGGGGAACCCCTTCCCTTTGACTACCTCCCCGACTGCGACGACAAAGACAACACGGACGGATGATGACACAGACGGAGACGACCACGACGTGGGGGAACCCCCCCCCCCCCCCTCCCCATATGCTTGTGGCTGGTTCTGACCAGCACAGGAATGTCCACCCCCTGTCCCCCCGCGTCATCCCTAACGTCCCTCCCTTCGTCTCGATTAGCCAAGTTGCATAAATATGAGACGTGAAGCAATATCCAAAATCAGCTGGGAACTTTGGTATAAAAAATTTATTCTATTTCTGAATGATCAACTATTTATCCAAATAAGAGCAAAAAACTGGAGTAGGTATGTTTAATTTAGGTAGGGTACTCTTGAGGGGACTCTTATGGCCGGTATTGCAAAAGACAATTAAGAAACGTTATCCATACAACAACAGTTACCTGTCGGATAAGCTATAGTAAACACATCGAGAGAACTGCCACCTTGAAAGTGTTTCATACCAAAATAACTAGGAAGCTTTGGAAACGCTTTTTCAGGGGCGTTGTTGGATGAGCGTAATTGGTGCATTGAGCTGCTATGTGTTATGCAGATGGTATTTAAATTGATTTTGTTTTCCCATTGCTATGGCCTGCGAGACACGCTTGGTAATATTGTTTTAATTTTTACGATGACGACATGAGGATCAGGGGCACACATTACATTTCACACTACATTACAATCAAATAAAGCATGTAGGTGTTATTAGCCGAAGAAATGTTTTTTAAAACAAAAAAAGCGTAAAATTGTGATTTTTATGAGAAATAATATTTCGATTGCGCTCAAATTTCACATGAATATATTAATTCATAAAATTAAGGTTCTATGAAAAAATCATTACAATCTGATAAAGCATGTAGGTCTAGGTGTTTAAGTCGAAGAAATTGTTTAAAATAAACAAAATCGTAAAATTGGGATTGTAATGAGAAATAATTTTTCAATTGCGCTCAAAAACGTGGCAGTTCTAAGTTCAGAGATTTCGAAGGCCTCCAGAAAATTTCATCGCAATTGGAAGTATCGGATTAGTCGGACACGCAAAAATACAAACAGAAAGAGAAAAAAAGAAAGAAAAACATTCCCGATTTTTTCTCCAGTATAGTGCAATAGAATCTTCGCTTCTCTCGCTGCGCTCATCAAATAGTTATTACGTACCTGCTGTAAACAGTTTATTCAAGAAATATTGTCAGAAAGCTTTAAAAATGTAAAACGTGTCTAGTCCTACCTAGGCTAGGCTGAGGACCTAACTAGCTAACTGGTATTATTGTACACACAAAACGTGCAAAATTGAGATTAAAAATTCAACCGGCTAAAACGAGAAGCGAGTTGACTCACGTCACTTGTCACGCCCCTTTCACATCCAGTGAGAAAACTTGCTTGATATTCAAGAATAAGCCACCAGCTCAAGGTGGATTCACTATGAAAATACTTCCAGCAATTAGTATAATTTTACACAAAATTACCAGCTGGAGTTGATGGGAGCTGCCACAGAAAAAATAAATACAAATTTATGTTGTAGGTCAGGGGTCGTTAACATTTAAGCTTTTTGGACTAGTAATGTTTTATAAATTTTGAAATTACTAGTCTGAACTAGTGAAACTGTGTTTTTAATTAGTACATCAAGGCATTTCTCATTTTTAATGGGCAATTACCAATACCTATAAAATTCCAACATTTTTGTTGGAAATGTTTGTCTCTAGCTAGGCCTCTGTAGCCTTTTGGAGTAGGTACCTACCAGGGATACCATGACATTGTCTTTAATTTATTACATATTTGTCCAAGAAAGTTATATTCATAAAAGTGGGGAACCCTAATTATATATCTAAGCCAGTGGTTCTCAGGTCAGTGGTGGGGCATGCCCCAAAATGTGAGCGCGAAGCTTTGGTGCCGAGATGGGCAACCACATATTAATTATTCCAAAATTAATTTCAAAATATAAAATAAAATGTTAAAAGTATGAATTTTGCTTCAAAATAAGACAACCGCACTTGTCCTAGGCCTACAGGTTCCCATCTATGCCAAGAGTTTTCTAGGACATATTGACAAGGTCACTTACTCCCCCGACCCCGCAAAATAGTCCATTTTCAAATCTTTTTGGTGGTTTTCCAGAGTTTCCACCATACAAAAACCACATTATTTCGGTTTTGTATTCAGCCTGCTAATTTTTTTAAATACACCAAACACTTTAAAAAAAATCATAATTTTCACCTGCGGCGCTATTGTAACGGGGCTTTGCCCCTTAAAACCGCAATACTTTGTTCTTTGCCCATGAAAGTACCTTTTTATTTCCATAGGGAACCTAAGTGGGCGTTGTCCGGTTCTCTCCGGTCAGCGTGGTATAGGCGATTAACCCGTGCTAAATGTTTCGTAAGCGATGGCGCGAGAACCCGACCACGGACCGGAATTATATTTACACTGTAAGAAACCATAATCTTTCCTCTTTGCGTGGATATACATAACTCTGCTCTATCACAAATATTAATTACATTTGTTTTCAGTTGAAGTGAACTCTACATTTACACTGTTGCCAAACCTTCCAAACTGCTCATGGAAAAGCACGTAAAAACATTTTGTCCGTGGCATCAGCATAACATTTGGTATCCGACTTGCTTTGTGGCTACTGTGAGGTCACTGGGTTGTACTAGATTATACATTACTAATAAAATATCGTTTAATGTGCCAACAAAATCTTGAATGCGAAGTACATTTAGCAACCATGGACAGGCGCGTAGTATGCGAGGATGCCACAGCTGCACACAACGTGGCTGCGTCTCGCTTAGGTTGCCGCTCAGTCAGAGTACATTTGCGACAGCGCGCAAACATGGCTCCATTTAACTCATAATAGTTTGAATTTAGGAAGCGTCATCGAGCAAAGTAGAATGCCATCATTTTCTTCACAAAATTATGCATCTTGTGATGTTATTGGTTTAGATTTCTTTTGCGCGAGTCAAAAGATACGGCGAGTTACATTTTCGTACCATGCTAATTCTTATGGGCGCTGAGACCAGAGAGAACCAATTTCCTTCCCGCCTTCAAAACTTAGGTTCCCTATTTTGAGCCCTGCACTACAATGCACACTAATGTTGACTAGGCCTACACACAACCTATAATATATTAAGCCTATATTTATTAATATTTACCTGTCCAAAGGGATTAAATGGAGTTTGAAGACATTTAACTCTGTTTTTTATCAATATTTATTGTGATACATATTTTGATTCTTATTTGAAAACTACTAGCAATCCAAATTAGTATATAAAATATAAACAGAATGTCCATGAAGCATGGACCACTTCTGCCAGTTGACAATCAATATTCAACCCTATTTCCAAACATGAAGTTGACATATCTTCTTACCATATTGGACCATATTGGATTGAGGTAGTCAAAGGGAAAGGGGAAAGTTCCCCGACGACGACCCAGAGCTCGCACATTAGTTTCAGGGAGATAAACTCCCCTAATCACGGGCCAAACCACGAGAAGGTTGTTGCGAATCGGCAAATAAGTCAATGCCAACCAAACAGTATTATTAACTGTGTAATCTAGAAGCAGGTACTTTATTCTTTGATCCAAAGACATTAAACAGTTTTGTGCATTGGTCAACAAAGCTCTAGACCCAAATCTTGACATCACGTGTGCACTGGAAATAAAATACTACAAACTTTGTGCCTCTATAGAATTTAAATTGGTTTGATTTGCAGTAATGGTGTTAGGAGTCTTCACAAAGACATGTACACGGCTCGCTCGTAAGCACTCCAATTCAGATCTACAACGCTCTGAAGAAAAATTGAAATGACATACGTGAATTCTAAAATGCATATTCTAAAATGCATAAGACACAGATGTTTTTATGCAGAACAACATACAACAAACAGAATTGTGATTTATAAATGATGTATGTAAACCCTGCTGCTATACACCATTGTTATGCATAAAGTCGACGCAACAGGAAAAAGAAGAGGTTGCTCCCTTCGCGTTGACTTTACGCTTAACAATGGTGAATAGTAGGATTTATTACGAAGAGCAATCTGTTTGTTGTATGTTCTTCTGCATGATAAAAATATCTGTGTCTTGTGCATTTTAGAATTCATGTATGTCGTTGGTGTGTTTGGAGTAGAGCTGAGCGCGTGACTCACGACATTTATCGTGAGTGTGCGTGAGTGTGGACTAAATGGAATTAGTCGTGAGTGATTGTGCAAGATCCTTGACTCACGCGTGAATCGTGACACGCGTGATTGTGCGTGTCACGTTATCTATTTGGCTATCAATCGACGAATAAATACCTTTTCTAGAAATTAGAACCTACCTTCCTACCTTTCTACCTACCCTACACTTTACCCTATTTCAGTTGTCCTCTTCTCGCGGTTCGTGCAGTACGTTGCTTGCTATGTTCGGTCAGTTTATGTGTGTGCTTTGCTCATAGTGTTGTATGTGTTGTGATTTGTTTCAAGCTCTGTAGTGTTGTTTGTAAGGTAGGCACAATAAACAAACATCATATTTTGTTGCTGTTTTAGTCTGTCAGGAATCAGGATACGTCGTGAGTAGTGCTAAAATAACATTGTAGGCCTAAAACACATTCATTGTAACTTCATCTGAGTAAAATCGTGACTTTTGCGTGACTGAATACGATGTGTGACATGGCGTGAGTGCGTTATGGAAAAATGAATTTTTTGCGTGAGTGTGCGTGAGCGTGTAGCGATAATATCCGTTCGTGCGTGAGTGTGCGTGATTAGAGAATGTTCGCTCGTGATCGTGACCCTGCGTGAGTCAAAAGTCACTCACGCGCTCACCTCTAGTTTGGAGCATTTTAACGAGTTTTAGTCACTCTAAAATATCAATTTTGTACCAAAAAAAAGTGCGTATACAACTTACAAGACATTTGACCATAATATTGAAATAATGCCCAAGAAAGTATGGCAGTGACGAACACAGAAAAACAATATGGATTTTTTTGGGGGCCTCCTAAATCGATGGACCCTAGTGCGCCTAGGCCTAAAATTGCCACTGGACAGACTGTGAATTCGTTGAACTGCACCGCTCCTGTCATACGGTCTCCCATATGTCAATTGTCAACCACGATGGGCAAATGCAGTTATTGTAGCTTACCTTAAATTTAGGCAAATGTGGGTCATATTATCCATATTATAACATGCCTACTGTGGGTTGTTCACAAATAATTCACTCCAAATCATTTTGTTCAATCTATAATTAAGCAATCATCTATATGCCATATATAACGACGAACAATGCCTATTGGCCAGATTGTAAAGAAAACAATACTAGTTTGAAAGATATGAAATTCGTGGTCAATATCACGCCAGCGATACCGGGAGCGCTGGTGAGCTTGTCTCCTACGCCAACAATAGATAAACCACCCTCTTTTCTGTATTAAGATTTAAAAAGCGTAGCGCATACTTTGGGAAAGAACTTTTGAAAAGAACGAGTTGGTTCCATTTTCCTGGAACTTTTTAAGGAACTTATGCTCCTGTTTAGGAGGAACTTGAACTTTTTAGAGGTACTAATTAAAAGTTCCTGTTCAAAAGGAACTTCCCAAAGTATGGCATAACGTCTATTGCAGTAGGCCTACGTATTTGGTCACGTGCATACAAATTACAAAGGACACATCAAAACTTGAAAATAGGTATTGCGGTACCTATCCTTGTTTAGGTGCAGTTTTTCAGAATGCTGCAAAACGTGTACATACTCTGTCTGCACTCAATGCTAAGTTGTTTGCTCTCCTTGTTGCAGCATTGATCGTGCAGACGGCATGCAGCAGGTTGACACATCCCACACTAACTCTGTAAGTACCTCATCGTCTTATTGAATTATTTGTTAAAAACACCTCTATGATTTTGATTTTTTGAACACAAATGGACTTATGACTATAGTGGCAATGAATAGGCCTAGGTTATACATGGCTCTCTCTGTGACCTGCCAGAGTAAACCCATTCATGAACTATTTATTTAATGTTATTGAGTTGTCTAGTACCCAACTCAAGTTGTTCCTAGTATCTATTAACAACATCTTGAATAGAGACGGGCCGAACCCTCAAGAATTTCCGATACCAGTTCCGATATATATAAATATATATTTATATCTTGACCCCCTTTTCCAACATTTAAATCTACTCCGTTTCTTGGGCTAACATCTTCGTTGTCGGCTAGCCAGGCCTGACACAACCACGTCCTCAGCTTCTTCCTCGCTCGCCTCCTCCACTACCTGACTGTCTGTTTAATAGCTCCCTCCATCTCTCCCGGTTTTCCCACGGTCTTTCTGCTTCCACTTCGTTCCATGCCATTCCTCTCTTCTCAACACTGTCTTTAATCTGCTCCACCCACTTATCTCTCGGTGTGCCCACTTTCTTCTTAAACCCTTCTTGTTTTTAATACCTGCAAAATACCTGCAAAAAATTGAAATAGCTGCCTAGGCCTATGCCAAAAGAAGATGTGGTCTCCGGACCAGAACTAGGCCTAGGCTTGGACTGGGAGGGCTTGTTCTAGGCCCTGATACACCCGTAGGGCTAGGGAGGTGTATTTGCTCCAGGTAAGGCCTAGGCTCGCACTCGCCATGCACAACTGGTAGGCCCTACCTCAACTCGATGTTGGCCTAAAGAGCGTTGGATCTTCTCGGCAGCCTCAATTTCGCCTAGACCTCGGGAGGCTACATTTTCTTATGGCTTAATATTTGCAAAACAAACAAATTACTTATGATGAAATACCACCACACATTACTCTTGGGCCTTTTATTTGCGGACATGATTGAAAACACTCAATTCACGCATTGGTAAATTAAACACAAAATAGATCGTGTCTCGCTTCGTTGGAGGTTAGGTAGGTTATCAGGAAGTACTGTCAGACTTCATTTCCGGTTGTGTCAATTTTCGATATATTGATAAAGTGGCAACTAGTTGATACAGAACGGAAAGAGAATGTTACGACCAAAATTCAAAAACATTTCTGGATATTGGCGGGAAACGGTAAAATAATCGGAAATAACTATTTCCGAAATTGAGAGAATCGGTGGTATCGGTATTTGCTTGATGTTTTGGAATTGAATTTATCGATTTTTTTGCACATTCTCTAAACACTGCACCATAGGCCTAAGCAGTGTAGGCCTTTGCCAGCAACAAGGGTTCACGGACGGTAGCTTATGTTTGCATCCATTCTTGTGAGTTACTCATTATGACGATGTGTTCTATTTCTTACTTCTCTTTCTTTCTTTTAGTTAAAGTTGTTTTAACGTTTACTGACTGTAACAATTGATTTTCTACAAGCCTTAACCCTTTCCACTAAATTATTTTGTTTATTATTTAGAAGGCGGTGGAACAGTTAACTATATTTAAGCTCATTCAGGACTTAAAATATTGGCAAATATATCAAAATTTATAAAAAAATGTAAAAAATAAATAAAAAATACACACACAAGTTTGCAATTTCGGTAATACAATTAATGATTACATCGGGTCCAAAATGTTCCTCCGCGTCGGAACCGGTTTTTAAAGATCACTTGTTGTTAATGTATCATGCCTTACATGCATGTTTTTTGGAAGTGACTGTACGGGCGGGGAGTGAGCTGCGCCTGCGCTTTGTTACGTAAGACTGCCGACAGTCGAGTGTCATGTAGCAGCCTCATGTGTCAAGGCCTGTCGAGTGCTTGATGATCAGCTGTCAAGGAAGGATAGATAGCCAGCCAGATATTGATGTCAACACGGGCTCCTTGGAAATAGACCGCACAAAAAATGATGCGTAGAATAGAATTACCATTGCTCGTGAAGTTCACCGTTGTACAATAAAATTTTTAAAAAGGGAACGGTTTCCGGGTAGCGGTAGGCTACCAATCATCACTAATTAGTAATTACAATGTGATAAAAGTAAAACATAGGCCTACAATTTTACACAGATGCATAGCATCTACCTAGGTAGTAGGTACTGTACATCAAAACATGCAAATGCATAAAAATCCGGTCTCTAGCTAAATTACATTTCTACTTTCTTATTCTAGATAGAAAAAAGAATATTTATATTAAATCTATTCTCAATTTTAATTTGACTGAGTGCCCTGAGCAGATGATAAATACAAATGTCTAGGCCTATTTATTTGTATTTCAATTATTATTAGGGATGACATAGGACGGTAGTAAAATATGAATTTGGTTCCAGACCCTCGCGGATTCAGGGTTCCCAGATACAAGGGGGTTTAAACGGATTGGTTTCGTATAGTGTAGGGGAAAGGAAGTATAAATGGGACAAAGGCTGTAGGTAACTAATTCGCTGTTTTTTTTTTTATTTAAAAAACTTATCAAGGTAGCTGACACTTTCTAATTTTTAATTTAACTTCGGTTGTTTTGCTCCAAAGTAAAAAATTTGCTATGCTTTTGCTATTTGCTTTGCTTATTGCTAGGAAATCGCCAAAGTCATTGTTACGACGAGGCAGTCATGTGTTGAGTACCGGTATCATACCCTTTTCTCCTTCTACACCTGTGGCTGGATCTAGACAGCTTTCTTCCCTAGCCTATAATAGGCTAGAGTGGCACATTATGGCCTTATAGTTCATGCGCCCTTATAACAAATAAACTCAAAACCATATCATTCATACCTATAGAGCGCTCCATCTTCTCATGTCCACTCTGGCGGCGAACGCTGGAAACGCGCTAGTGAGGATAGAATCTACACATGCTATCCTCGCGCGTAAGAAATTAACTAATTGAGATAAGTATTGTGATGTTCTATCGCGCACACGACAAACAGCACCTACATGGAATCTAGTCTTCAACATCATCTTTTAACCGAAACATCATTCATTCCGTGAAAAAATGCATTGGAGGCACTGAAAACGTAATCAAACGCCGACTGGTTAACCAACTATACCTATACTGTTATTTTGTTAACACATTTCGTACGTTGAATATTATCTGTCACACAATCCACCTACCCACTTGCCATTAGAGTGTATATTTGCTGAAGCCACTTATTGGAAGATAAGTGACTGAACACATGCACTGATTCGTTATTTCGTGTAAGGAATCTACAAGAAATTACGGAAACAAAACACATTCCCTCTCACTTAGGTAATTCAGTGAGATCTTAATAAAGAGTGGTCTTCATATTAATATATTAAATGCATACCTAGTTGATAAGACTAATTCATTTTTGGCTTAAAACAATCAGTAGCCCTAGATTATATCACAATAAATGGGCTAAGTCCAGATTTACAAAACCCAACCTTGGCCGGGGATCGAACCCATGCCTCCCAAAAGACCACCGAGACCACGGTAGTGTATTTGTTGCTGAATTATTGGTGCACTTTGATATTATAATAAAGTGAATATTAAATTCTTATTAAATCACCACTCCCAGTTACATAGTCCGCGCCCGGCCAGAGGGAGACCAGGGGTTCAATTCCTGTTTTTGTTTATAGTATTTATATTCGTATTTTCGTAATCACAATAAAACAATCAAATCCCCTCAAGAGTGGGTGAATAAGGTTTAAATTTAAGTATTGCATTTTTATACCTGGGCTACCTTGATTCCGAGAAAATTAAGCACAAGACCATGTTGACTTGTTATTCCCAATGTTCTTTTATATTGGTGTTTGTCCAGTAATTTTTTATTTTGCATTCTAATAATTTAGGAACGCATAATGTTTATTGTTTACTGCTTTATTGTCTTCACTCTTCACAAAGCTTGAGTGGCTTTATTGTTGTTGCTTGAATTGAAACGCTGTGTGCTACTCTAGTATTGCATTACATTCCATATTAGGCCTATTATAGATTATAGAACATAACTAAATATTTTGCTTTGATATTAATAATTTAGTAGGGTTGCCGTTCGATGTGAAAATCGTGATCGATAATCGGAGGCATCGAATCGATTATCATATCGAAATATATCGATATCATAGACCCAAATCGATTATCATATCAAATTCCAAATTGAGCCTAGGAAGCAGAAAAAATGCAAAATTGTAACACTAATACAAGAGATCATTAAGGATTAGTATGTTTAAAATAAAATTGAGGGCTGAATTTCAAATTACACAGCCTATATTTTAATACGTCTTGACTTGCATCGGGTGTCACTGTTTACGTGTTCCAACAGTACGCGCATCTAGCGAGCGAGAGATAGTGGCGAGATCTCATCGACATTCGAGCTCACAGCCTTATCTCCTCCCAACCTCCTCGTCGTCGTTCTTTGAATAATAAAAAACTGCCACACTTGACTCATCTTGTTAGGCAGCGTCAGAAGTAATGGCAAATATCTTCTTTGGGTTTGGGACGGAAGAAACATCACGAATTCAATATAATTGGGCAGACTGACGCTAGAGAAGTTCACGCCACAACACGTCGAGCCGTACTGAATACATCGCAAATCGCAATCGGGCCGGGCGATGTTTTCGTATCGCCTTGTATCGCGCTGCGAGCGCATGCGCACTGGCGGCGGTGGGCGTGGCATTATACTTGAGCAGCGATTGGCTACTCCGACAACCAATCGGCGCGTTGATACGACAGCGCGGCATTTTAAGCATGGTAAACCGCGAAAACATCGATGTCACTATTTAAATCGATAATCATATCATATCATATCAAAATACTTGAATCGATTATCATATCATATACTGATATCGATAATCGATCGATATTTCGATTATCGACGGCAACCCTAAAATTTAGTCATTATATTGATATTATTTCAAAGTATGTTGGACTCTGTAACGTTGTACTCTGGAATAATACTACGGCCACAAAAATAAGCGGTTTATATCAATGTCTACATTCACAGGCGCCCGACAGCTATATATCCGTTAGGTATTTTAATTATAAATGCTGATATAAATCTATATAAATACTAGAAATACTTTTAAATAAATAAATACTAGATTTTGAATTCATAATGAGCACATGATACCTATTCTTTCCCCCAAAACCTTATTTTTTTTACACTGTGCTTGTGTAGGATCATATGGGTGTTTACAAAGGTATCCTCACTCGGCGGCCATGACGGTGCTACGCCCCCGCGACACTAGCGCATTCTCTAGGTGATTTGAGTCCTCTATATCAATCAACTTAAATGCAAATGTTCCGGAGTACTCTTAACACATGACTCGCTCACTTGCTTTACAACTTTGGCGTTTTCCTAGTCTATTTGACTAAGGCCCCTTTAAACCCCTATATAACTTCTTTAATTTCTGGATTGTATTAAATAATTAAAGAACATATTTTGAAATCCATAGGCCTATAATACAGTACTATGGAAAATATAGTCTGTACGAAATACGAGTAAAGATTGCAAGGTTTACTCAATCTCCCAGCAAATTGTGAGGAACCTTGAGATTCACCTTGGTCACTGCATGCACCCACAGCCTGACAAACATTTGATAAAAATGACTTCTTAAAGAACAAAACCATTGTCGTTCAATTGAGTCCTGCACATTTACAGCCTTTTTTCAATTTATTATTTCCTGTAGGTTTAAATCACAACGGTCCGGATGTTGCTGATTTTATTAGCGGTTCTCAGTAAACTGGTACCGGATGTCGTTTAAAGTTTCAGCGCAATCTATTCAGCGATTTGGCTGTATTTTGGTGTACAAACACACACACAGTTACTGACCCGTCGTTCGACTTGCGTTGTAAAATTGTTATTTCAGTGGTTTTTAGTCCTGTCCCATTTAACAACCACAAGGTTTGTAAATGGGACAAATGTTGATGTCTCGATTAGCCAAGTTGCGTAAATATATGAGACGTAAAGCAATATCCAATCCAATCCAAATTTGCACCTGTAGGGTGATTGAAGAGTAACAATAGTTCATGAGAACAAAATGTGAAGTTTGTGTCTAAAGGGTGTCTTTTTTAGTAGGCCATCTCAAATTTAAGCAAGTATATTTGGCCTAAAAATTTGAAATATTTAAAATGTCTTATTTATCCCCATATCTCCCCATATCTCATATAATAGTTAAACTAAAGTTTAACACAGCAAAAGTCAGAAGTAATTTTTTGCCAATACGTATATTCCATTTTAACACTGGTGGTGAATTTTGAAATGACATGCTTCGAGTGTACGGTAACACAAAATGCTTAGTAATAAATAAATAAACAATGAAAATCGATCGTGGATGGGCATGCTTTTTTGTTGACAAATGCCCTACCCTACTTGATTTTTGGAAATGGTGTAGGATAGGCCTATTGATTAATTGCTCTTCAAAAAGGATGATAACGAACAGTGATTCCCAAACTGTAGAATACAGTACGTGGATTGGCATTGGTAACATCGGGTACCCAGGTACTCATACCCAAATCCATACTAAGGACTGCAATCTTTTTCGGCTACGTTTTTATATTAAACTAAACACATAACATTAGAGGTTTGTGTCGAAAATATTCTCTGAAATATTATGCTCGGAGCATATTTGAGCATTTTCTTCCCAGTCGAGTCTACAATGCTAACAAATAGTTGAAACTTCAAATATATCATTTCCCACCATTTAAAGAATGTTTAAGGCTACGGCCAGACTTCACTTTTGTAGTAGAATGCTTTTAAGTACTGTGTGCTTTTGGCTTCAACACAACAGTAGGCCAAGATACAAACACAATGATGTGTGTTAACAGTGAATAGTCTAATGATTTGTATATTTAAATATAGGCTTAATACCCCGGGAAAAAATTACTACTAGTTCAATTTTTTACAAGAATAATAATGCATAGGCCTACTGGAATTATTAATCCAGACACAATCACCAAACACAATCACCAAGCTAATAACATATTTCAATTAGCCTAGACCAAAACTTAAATTCCCAAGTAGTAGCAAATTTAAAATTCACAATTTCCCGATCAGATTAAGCCCAAGGGAAAGTTCAAGTAACATGACGTAGGCCCTACCTTCATTGCAATTTTAAATAAATTGAAAAACGATATTGTGCTTATTAGACAGTTATTATGCAAATATGAAGTTTTTAGAATATGCCCGGAAAATGCTCGTGATCGAGAATATTCTCCAAAAGAAAATACTCGAGCATTTAACATCACGACATGACACCGGGCTGCCGTTTCAACGGATTTTTTTTGTTTTTACTTTTTACAGATATTTAGGGTGCAAAACGGATCAACGGATTTTTAGTCTTATTTACGTATATTTCGATAATTAAGTTTTCTATGCTTATTTTCGTATATTATTTGAATCTGCGCTGGCTAGATTGGATTGAAAACATTGAAGGTGGGGCGATAATCGATTCCACTTTCGATAGGGGGCCAGACATCGTAGGAACTGCTCACTGAGGAGGATTGAACAGCCAAGAACAAACAATGGAGAGTGGAGCCTACAAAATTGTTTTCTTTTGTTTTTGTTTTTGTTTATAAAGTTTGATTACGTGAAAAAGAGTATCAAGACCCATTCACAACCAACTTTGTAGATAACTTATCCGCCAACTTAAAGGTTTGTCTTATGGAAAACAACATGTTTTTTCATGACAAAATTTAGCCTTAAACTTACACGTTTATCAGCGGCCGAAAGTTTGCAAACTCCAAACTTAAACTTAGCAGCTAACTTAACATTAAGAACAAACCAATCAGAGAGCGCCTAGAGAATAAAGTATTGCAAAGATGGATGCCAAAGAAACAACAAAATTGGTTTGACAAAATGCTGTTCGTTTAATTTAAAGTACCAGTCGAGCACAAGAAGATTGTTATTTGATTGTTATAAAATATGTTATTTAAATTCAAATACTGGCAAAATAGGAAATAGGATGCAAATTTGTAATGCAAGTTAAGGTTATGTACAGCGTGAAAAAAAATGTCATTGTGAACAGCTACCTAAAGTTTGAGGATAAGTTAGCGGCCAAAGTTGGTTGTGAATGAGCCTTTACTATAATATGATCCCACTCCCACATATAAAAAAAAACTTGAAACAAAACAGCCAAACCTTACACAATCAAAAGCAATCCAATGAGATCTAAAAGAAATGCCAAGCTTATGTACCCTCCTACATTTTTGCAATCTTAATACATAAATTCACTTTGACCTGTGACTATATCCATGCAAAGCATGGTAAAATTTTATTTGCAACTATTGTTTTAAATGTAAAAGTTGATTTATTTTGCCAAGCTTTGCAACGATACAGTCACAGGGCAAAGTGAATTTATGTATTAAGATTGCAAAAATGTTGAGGGTACATAAGCTCGGCATTTCTTTTAGATCTCATTACTTTTGATTGTGTAAGGTTTGGCTGTTGTTTAACAAGTTTTTTGTTATATGTGGGATCTCATTACTTTTTCAAGTTCCATTACAAAATTACTTGTTAAAATACAATAATTTTATCAAAGTCAATTTAATTGATATGTTATTATCAATTAAACCCAATAGAATTTAAAATATCTAGTGGTCAAAAGACTTGTTTTTTGTAAACAATGTATGTAGGTGATTATTGTCAAGTAACTAGTATAGTTACTTGTTGATTATATTTTTGGGAAAAGGCTTATATTGAAACGTTTATTTGGAAGCCTTTCAGCAAACTTTTTCAACTTTTCTTTCCAAAGACTATATCACTATTACCTTAATGTCCATGTAAAATAGAATGTTGTAGCCCCACCCGTTTGGTCAGAATCGCGGGCCGATTGAAACTGACGAATTAGACCATAGCAGTAGTAGCAGTAGTAGTAGTAGTAGTAGGTAACATCCTTAGGTACCTAAATCCCCCCGATTTGATAGTTTCAAGTTCACATCACGTTTTAAAACGGCTGGGTAACACCTCGAAATCACCCCAACTCTGCTTGGTGTATGAGGTGCTTGAGTGTGTAGCGCACCGCGGCTTGGCTGCGGCGCACTAACGGGCACCTAGATTAAAATGATATTAATTAAAAAGTTCTGCAATTTTATTATTGTACACAACACATGGGCCTAGGCTAGGCCTAGGTCAAAATCGTGATGCTACATTCATAGGGCTAAGCATTTTTTAATCAGATCAGAAAATATGATTTTAATGGTTAAATTAAAATAATGGTCTGTAAATAAATAACATTTTAACATTTTAATGCAATCTTAATTAAAGCAACCTCGGGCGTTCTGGCTCGTTTATTCTCGTCTGTGCATAAGCCTAGGCCTTTGTCAACTTTAGGTTATGATGGTATCAAATATAACATCACATTATAGCCATTTCATAGTTTTGACCAATGAATTAATGTTTTTAGACTTTTCACTGATATTTGTGGATATTTAGAGTTCTCCACCAGGATCTGAAAAAAAATGTTGCGGGCAGCCCTTCTCAAATACAGAAAATTTTTGTGAATGAGAAGGTTGTGGTCAAAAAAAACTTTCCTAACTTTCAAATTTGTTACTTAAAATTGAACTGTTGGGTAATTTCCAGGGCTACAAATTTTCCATTCATTTCATATAATGTAGGTCTACAGATCAATGATATCTGAACTGTTTAATTTGTTCCATTGTTGAAGTACATTGTCGGTAGCAACCTTGGGACACAAATACTACTTGGTTAGAAGTATTATTGTCTAGGCTTAGGGGAGATATATGACCTGCGATAGGATACGCACGTACAGGTCAATAGCCTATAAAACATGAAGTTTGGTTGCATCTCCCAAAGTAAGATCTTTACATCAGACTCTGATTGGATATGCTGATAGCAAGCTTGGGATAGTACTTTGCTCAGATTTCACCTGAACTGTTTTATCATTTTCAATTAATGTAAATGTATGTGCACTGATAACTCCACTGTTGTGTGCCCTAAAACCCAAAAAACCATACTAACTGCATGTAAATGAAGAACAAAATGTTCTATTTTTTTTGATAATCCAGTATCGGTGGCAAGATTTGGTTTTTTAATCCTCGGGGCGAGGTATCAGCCCAGAATTACAAATAAACTGAAATCCAAAACAGAGTTTTAATTCACAAAAATTTCATTGAATTCTTGAATTTGGGGATTCAGAATTAACCTGCTTTAAGTTACTAACGGAAATTTGACTAAATTATCTGGTCGGTTTTAATAAATGGCTTAAGTTTACAATTAGTTACGTAAATTAGGTTCTATATATGTTTCACAAATAATAATCAAACACCCGGTTCCAACATAAGTCAGGTCGGGGGGTGACGTATCACCAGTTTCTCGGGCAGTGGAATTTCAGTGTTTGCTAGCCAGGCTCAACACCTCCTCATCTTCTTCGATGTCTTCTATGACAGGCATTTCTGCCAGTTTCTTCCAGTTTTCTTTCCTCCCAGAGTCTTTCTTCATTAATTCTTTCCCATGATTTCACTCTTTCTTCAACGTTCCATTTTATTTGGTCCCTCCATCTATCTCTTGGGCGTCCAAGTTTTCTTACTCCCCCCATGTGCGTTCAAATTCTCTTCTTGGTATTCTATCTTGTTTCATTCTTCGTACGTGCCCATACCATCGAAGTCTTTCTCTTCCTATTTTATTTCGTGAACTTTCCACTCCTAGTTTGTTTCTTATTGTTTTGCTCCGTACCTTGTCTTTTTTTGTTCGGGCTACAGAACTTTTTAAAAAATTTCATCTATGCTGCTTGTAATCTGCTGTCTTCCTTTCCTCCTATTGTCCATGTCATGATGCATGTGATATTATTGGGGGGAAATACATTTTGTACAATAACATCTTGCACCTGATGATATTTCTTCTTTCCATAATAGTTTACGTACACTTTGGTAAAATTTGTCTGCTAATTAATTCTCCTTGATATTTCAGCATCTATTTTTGCGTCTTTTTTTAGTATACTTCCGAGGTTTTTAAAATGCTTCTGCAATGGCCGGGCTTTTCTCCCTGTAGTATTATCTTCTTTTCATTTCGTTTACTTTTCTTCGTTACTATTAATGTTTCACTCTTTTCAATGCTTATTTTCATGTTAAACTTCAGTGTTTCCTCATTCCATCTATCTACGCTCTTCTCGACTTCTTCAATGGAATCTCCCCATCTCACTTTATCATCTGCAAATATCATTGTTTTAGACGTTTCACTTTCTGTGGGCTCAACTTTACGCAGTATGTTATCCATAACAATGGTAAATAATGTAGGTGACATCACACTACCTTGCCGTAGTCCACTGTTTATTTCAAACCAAGTGGTTCTACCAAATGGTGTTTGAACACAGCTCTTTGTTGTGACATATGTGCTTTGAATTCTTGTTATTAGACTCTGTTCTACTTCTGCAGCTTTTAAGCATTCCCAAGCTTTTGCTCTTGGGACACTTGTCATATTATGCTTTTTCTAAATCCAAGAAGACCATGAACATTTCTTCTCCCTTTTCCCACTTTTTTCCATTATTTGTCTGAGTGCAAATATGAGATCAATGGTTGAGCGGCCAGCTCTAAACCCGTCTTCGATCTAGTATTTTCTCATATATCTTTGCACACTAGCTCATCAGAGTTATCCCTCTATAATTTTTACACTTCTTCCTGTCCCCTTTCTTAATAATGTTGGCACTATAATTCCTTTCCCCCAGTCATCTGGTACCTTCTTTTCTTTCCATGCTGCACTGGTCACTCTCCACATCCAATCTATGCCTGCACCCCCTGCAGCCTTGATCATCTCTAAAACTATTTCATTCTCTCCCGAAGCTTTACCATTTTTCATGGCTTTTACTGCTTCAACTACTTTCCGTCTTGATATTTCATTTCCTATTATTTTGTCTATTTCTTCCTCATTGGTGTTCTGGAAGATTTCTATTGTTTGGTCCCCTTACTGAGTTTGGTTATGGTTAGTATCAGGTAACCTAGGCATATTAAGAAGGTTTTTGAAATATTTCTTCCACATGTTTTTCACTTCTTTTGGGTCAGTAACAAGTGATTCATTGTTGTCGGTCAGGTATCTTGTGATTTCTTCTGTTTTTTTTTTTGCTTCTCATTAGTTCATATAATAATTTCTTATTTGCATCAAAGTCCTTCTCTAATTTGTCTGCAAATATCCCCATTGTATTTTTCTTTTCTGCCATTACTATTTTCTTAGCTTCATATTTATACTTTTTGTACTTTTCTTCATTTTCTTTAGTCCTGTTTTTATCCTTTTCCTTTCGGGCTACATTTTTGCGTTGAACAGCTGTCTTCACTCTTCCATTCCACCACACAGTTCCCTTTTCCTTTCTTATGCCACCTGCCCTTCCACATATTTCTTCAGCACTACTAATAAATACTGACTTAAGTAATTTCCACTCCTAATCTACTGATAACAAATCATGTGTTGGATACTTTTCCTCTATCTGTCTTCTAAAGGACAGCATGTCAGTCTCCTCCTGTAAATTCCATGCCTTGATTTTTGGAATCTTCCTCCTGGTATATATTCCATGATTTTGGTCTTTATTGTTCACTATTATAAGGCTTACAAGTAGTGTGTCACAAATATATATATATATCTGACCCCTGTTTCCCAAACTTAAGTTAGGTCAGGGGTGGCTATAGCCACCATTTTTCTAGGGCACTATATGAATTGAAACATCGCTTGCCAGGCCTTGTCATGTCCTCTTCAAGTTCACTCGCACTTCTTCCTCCCAAAGCTCACGCCATCCACTTCTGTCCTTCCACAGTTTCCTTGCTTTTACTTTTTCCCACTTGTCACCTCTGTCCTCTATATCATTTCTTATTTGATTTTTTCCACTTCTCTTTTGGGGTCTACCGACTCGTTTTTTAAACTTTGCCCCCAAATTTTCAAATTCTGTCCTTGGAATTTTTCCCCTTCTCCCATTCTTCTGACATGTCCATACCATCTCAACCTTTCTCTTCCATTTTGAATAAAAGCTTCTCGACCCCAAATTGTTGTCCTGATTTCCTGGCTTCAAATTTTTGTCTAATTTTGGATATCCCGGCTATGCTTCTTACGAAACTTCATTTCAGCTTGCTTGAATCCTACTTGCATCTCTGACTCCTATGTCCAGGTCCTGAAGCATATGTAAGGATGGGTAGATAATATACCTTATACAATAACATCTGCATTAAATTAGGAAATCCTCGTTCCAAGTAACTTTCTTCTTACTGATAAAAGGATTCTGCCTGGGCCCCTTTTACTGATCTCACTTCCCATCTTTGCCTTTCCTTTGTGATAATGCTACCTAGGGATGCAAAACTCTTCTGCCTCCTCCAGTTCCTCATCCTTTATTTTAATTTATTCTTAGCTATTTTACTTGTTCCTTTCTTTCTAGCTTTTTCCATCACAATAGTTTTTTACGTTTTCCAAAAACTGATCTTTAGTCCAAATTCTTCTGTTACAATTTTCCACTTCTTCACTTTTGTCTGCATTTTTCAGCTGTCTCTTCCCAACAGGATATCATCCGCATAAATCAGGTCCTTGTCCCTTTCCCCCCTGGTTCCCCCCTTTTATTTAATATTTTGTCCATTACTTATTGAAAAATAGAAAGGGGGATTTACCTGCCTTGCCTTTAGGCCGGATTAGTTTTTAAACATCAGTATTTCTATTTTGTTTGAACACAACATGTGCATTGTTGGTACATATTTTTTTATTTTTTCGATCATGCCGTTTTTAAATTTTTTTTTTAAATTGATGTTATTAGCCTAATTTTTTTATATTTTCTTATTTTGACCTGCCTGGCTAGCAAGCACTGATAAACCGTAGCCCGAGAAAATGGTGACTCGTCACCCCCTGACCCGAAGCATGTTGGAATAGGGGTCTGATAGTATTATTTTTCCAATGTTCATTAATGTTCAGCAAAATATGGTCTTGTGAATGTTTTTCTGCAATAAAACATGAACTTCATTTGTTCTCGACTCCACGTTTTCCCTAGCAAGTCTCAACTAGGTTTTCATGGAGAGAGTTTGCCCCAGTTGCGTAAACATTGCGACTTGTTCCTGCACAGCAGTATGATGGGGCCCCGGTATTTTAAATGTCCAGTTTAAAAGGGGAGTAAATTTAACTGCACTAAATTGTTTTCACTATGGCAACCACCAATCAGAAGCCTGTAAATATTTACTGAGAGGACTAACTGGCAGTAAAAATTTTAACAGACTTGAATTCTGGACCTAAGTATTTATCTTAAAAGATAGTTCTTATACTTTCATTTTGCACGAGATGTTCACGAAGTCTGAACTATTTGTGTTTTGAGCTCCGTGATGTGGTGTAGGCACACCTCCCCGCACCGGGCAATTTAACTGCGTCAGGCCAGTCTGCTGTATTATGGCAGCCATAGAATGCATAACATCACTCTCTTGTTGCAACAGCAGCTCTGTCCACTTTTTCTTGTCATAATCCCCCTTTTCCCCAACCTTATACTACACTCCAATAAACAAAACTTATAGCTAATAATTAATAAATTTAATATAATTAACCCCCCTTCCAGTGTAGGCCTAGCCTGTGACCACAAAATTTAACCCCCCTTTAAAAATGAAACATTTGCTTCTAAATACTGTTTTAAAACTACAAAATTGTGAAAATTTCTATTACCTCAACCAAACCCAACCCATTTTAAATGTAGTTTTTAAATATACTATGTTTGGTTTTTTGTTCTTTCAGGAATTTCTGTCCCAAAAGGGCCCGGGATAACAGAACAATGAACAAGGTTAACAAGGTAGGCCAGTAGTAGAGTTTGCTATTACATATTTATTCTAATCTTTGCAAGTACCTGTTACTGGGCCATTCCATGTCAAATCAACCAAGCCAAGCAGAATAGAAAACTTGACCATCTCCAATTTTTGCGGAACTTTGCAATCTAGTTTTACTAACATAAATGTAGATTGATCATGGAAAATTTTGTTTCCTGCGCGCTTATTTTACTCCAAAAATTCCAAAAATTTTGGGGACGCGACGCGTACCTGATTTGGGAACTTTTTAAAAAACCCTTGGGCGAAAAGGGTAATTTTTTTTTAAAACAAAAGTGTTTTTTATTGAATTTTTTGTTGAATATTTTTGTATTTTTTTTTTTTAATTTATATGCATTGGAATTTATTCCTGATTGTGAAACCATCTAAAAACTATAAATTTGTTTTAAAACCACCCCGCGAGGAAAAGTATTAAAAAAATATATTTAAAAACGTGTTTTTGTATATATAACATGATTTTTACACGTTTAAAAAAAAATTTGGGAAAGGATGTTTATTGGGGTATGAATCCAGGGGGGGGGCTGCCCAAAATTGTTTTGTCAGTTTTTACTTTCTTTGTAGGGCAATTCAAATTTACGCAATTAATTTCTTTTAAAATAAATTGGAAGGGAAAAAACGAAAACAAAACTTTGGGGCATGACCCTGTGTTATATCTTCCCAATGCCCCCCATTCCAATTTTTTTTGGTGGGCCTCCGTAAAAAACATCTATACTAGAGTGGAATCACAAAACTTTAAAGCCCTTTTTGACATTTTTTGGCGGCCCTTTTTTCATTTTAACCACTAAAACAAAATTGGGGGTCTTATTAAAAATAAAACTTTTAAAAATATTAATAAATTTATACAGGGTGCATTTTAAAATAAAAATACAAAATTATTGTTTTTACAAGATTAATTTAAATTTTGAAATCGGGACGATCAAATTCATTAAAAGTAATAAAAACAAACAAATGTCAAGTCATTATTCTTTTTCCAGTTGACAAAAAGGGTTTTTATTTTTTGACCATGACGTCTCCCTCCCCATACCAGCTAAAATTACTAAAGGCCTGCGCTGCACAGCACAGAAGGCCCTACCTATGTCGTCTGCTTTAATCTTGTTTTTGAAAACCATTTCTTTTCTTGGTTGCCTTCTGGTTCTGGCTTGACTAATTTTTAATTAAAATTTTAAAGTTAAGTAAAGGGTGCCAAGTATTGATTAAAAAGAGTCTATAATTGTCTTATGTTTAATAAAATAGGTCTTTGCCCAAGGGGCCTGCACTAAAAGGGGGCCCGGGGGAAAAAAAAGTCTAGTAAGGGGCCCAACCCAAATTTGGGAGGGCCTGGTACCCCAAACATAAATACGCACAAAAAACAACGGGTTTTAGACCTAAGGATTTTAGAAAAATACTTTAATTTTTCCCTTTTTGGGGGGTACGGCCATAAAAAACTAGGGCCTAGGGAGGCTACACTACCCAGCCCTAGGCTAGGCCTAGGCAGTTTCCCCAAAATTAACATATATCACAAGAAAATTTCCCTGTTTATTCAAAGTAGGAAAAGACTAGAAGCCTTTGGCGCATATTGAAGCTAGCCTGGCTTTTGCCCCCCCCCCCCCCCCCCAAACCGCCAAAGAGAAATTTTATAGCTAGCCTGGCCCTAGGGTAGGGTAGAACGAAATGTTAATAGCATCCTTGCCCTAGGGCCTAGTTCAATTTTTATGAAATAGAATCTTGTTGATTTAAATAAAAAAACAATAAAATAAAAACAAAGAATTTTTAAAATCCAAAACAATCGGTACAAAAAATAACACGCAAAGAAATATCCTAATGAAAAAATAACCTCCAACGTTTTGGGAAGGTTGTTGAAATTTTCATCTAGTTCGTCACCTTTGGGGCCCCAGCACCACGCACGGAGTGAAAATGATCTACAATTTATTTTTCCCCGTGTTGGTTATGCCCATTTAAACAAAAGCAACTTTGAAAGGGCGTTTTAATCTAGGCTGAATCCTACTCTAACCATATTTTTTTAATACTGTTTTTTGTAGGGTAGGTTTAAAAACAAATTAGCCTAGATTGTTTACATGGTTTCACAATCAGGAATGCATTCAAATACATATAATATAATTGGCAATAAAAAACTCTTTAGTTTATTTCAAACAAAAAAAAAATAGCCTTTTACATCCAACTGTTTAAAAGTTACCAATTCAGGTACGCCCCTCCGCGCGCCAATTTGATTTTTTAGCGGGGCAATTTCCAATTTTCCACGATAAAACTTTTGTTCTTAGAGTAGAGTAAATTTGCCAAGTTTCAAAATCCGAGATGGTCATGGAAATGGCCTAGTTGATTTGACATGGAATTACCCTGTTACCATCGAAGATTTGTCTAATATTTCAATAGATGGTAAGAAGTCAAAAACTTGTCCTGACATTTTTGACTTGGCACCTATTGTTGTTTTACATTATTTCTGTGTGTACCCAAACCGATGTAAACCTGGTTCCAACTAGAGATGGTCGCGAGACTCACGACTTTCCTCGTGATTGTGCGTGAACGTGAATGCTTTGAATAGGTACCGTGAATTTGCGTGATAATATAACAGTCACGCGTGTATACGTGACACTAAATTCTCCAGTGCGGATTGAACCCTTCTTATCTGCTAGGCCAGGTCACCCACCTTGCTTCAAGACCTTGCCTCGAGTCACATCCCTAAAATTCAGCCATAAATAAGTGGACGAGAGAGTAATAAACCAACAATCTCTTGAATTTATTGTCTGCCAATCACTTGTATTCATCTCTAGTTAATTATTTGTTCACCGCTCTCTCGAGAGAAGCAAGTGACGACAGGATGTCTGGCTTCGAGACCTTGCCTCGAGTCACACCCTTCCCTAAAATTCAGCTATAAATAAGTGGACGAGAAGTAATAAACCAACAATCTCTTGAATTTATTGTCTGCCAATCACTTGTATTCATCTCTAGTTATTTATTTGTTCACCGCTCTCTCGAGAGAAGCAAGTGACAACAGGATGTCTGCCATCTGACAAAGCGAACATGACCAGGTTGGTGGCGATCAAATTTGAAGAGTGAATGCTAAATGCTCCTCAAAATAACAACAATTGAGTAGCCTTATCGTGAGTGCGCGCGAGTGCATGTGATTGCTTGATAACGCGAGTAGTTGTGCGTGAGGGAGTATAGCTACTTGACAAATATTACGTTATCGTGCGTGGGTTAAATAAAAATTATGTTATTTGTGTGTGACTGTGCGTGAACAGAAAATGAGTTTTCGTGTCGTGGGTAATTGATCACGCGACCACCTCTGGTTCCAACCGTTATTTTTATTTGACGGTCCTTGGTATATTACCTGTTACAACCTATTTTCAATAGGAACCGGCCAACGTGAAGGCGTCGGACTCCAAAGAGCCTCCACCTCGCGATGAGCCAAGGGTCGAGCCAATCAATGGCGTAGTCCAGCCACTCACAAGTCCACAGCCCAACCGGCCTGGGCGAGTAACTAACCAGATTGTGTTCTTGCAAAAGAATGTACTCAAGATTGTCTGGAAACATCAGTTTGCCTGGCCCTTTCATCAACCTGTTGATGCTAAGAAGCTTAACTTGCCTGTAAGTAGCAACGAAGCTAGTTTCAAATGAGCTACGTTCATTACGTTACACTTCACTTAATTGTTCACTAATACCTGCACAAAACTGGTTTAGTGCACAAGTGGAATCTTTGCCATTTCTTCTTGGTGTACAATAAACGGCCTGCGTCTTATGCTTGCTAAAATGTTTTGTTTTTATATAGGATTACCACAAAATAATCAAACAACCAATGGATCTCGGCACAATAAAGAAACGACTTGAACAAAACTACTACTGGAGTGGCAAAGAATGCATCCAAGATTTCAACACCATGTTTACAAATTGTTACGTCTACAATAAACCTGGTGAAGATGTCGTCGTCATGGCTCAAGCTCTCGAAAAGCTCTTCCTGACGAAAGTGGCATTCATGCCTAAAGAGGAGATCGAGTTGGATCCCCCACCCCCAAAGGGTCCCAAGGGCAAGCGCGGTCGCGTGGTGGGAGGTACAGTTGTCCCGGGCAGTGGTGGAATCAAGCCCAGGCCTTCTTCGAGTACCAGTAGCGGCAGCGGTGGTACGGTCTCCTCTAGTGTGCCCAATGCAGTCGGTTCTCCCAATGTGGTGCAGTCATCTCCAGCCCCCCCAGTTGCTACAACCACAGGCAACGCGCACCCCCCACCCCTCGGAACTCTGCCACCTTCTCAGGGTATGTGAGATTCTTCTTCTGGATGATGATGAATTTTTTAATTAGTTATTGTACACTGTACGTACTAGTACAGGTACTACTTGAAATACATATGAAAAAGTTTCACTTTGCATGACACATTAATTGTTGGTTTGTGTGTGTGTGTGTGTTTAGTGCCTGGCAGTACAGCAACTACCACAGTCCCAGCTCTCTCCCACGGGACGCACAATTCCTTACCCCGGCAAGTGGCTCCTCCCACGGGAGGCTACCATGCACAGCCAGCGGCGATGTTGGCGCCCACTCTTGAACCACCTCTGGCACCGCCCGTAATACCCCCACCACAGCCTGCAAAGGTATGTAATCGGTGCACAATCAGATTGTGAAGGTATTTGTCTACGCTTGTGCTTGGGGTAAAAAACCCCATTGTTTTGCATTATAATTTTATATTACCTGTTGGATAACTTTTTTCCCTGAATGAAAAATCAGACGGTGTAGGATTAGGATGCAACCAAATGGCTGTATGATTTCTATCTCTTATTTTTGATGTCATTCTCTAGTTACTGGAGGCATACAGTTTGTTGGTTTACTATTTACCAATAGCCTAAAGGTAGTTTGTTATCTTATTTGACTATGTGTTCTTCAAATTTGCAACACAAAATTTGCCTCTTCTTGAAATATAATTGGTTCTTTCTACATGTTTTTAACTTTTTATGGTCCGTTCTTTCTTTTTTTTAAATTGTTCGTCTGGATTCTTTTCTCTGTCAAATCATTATTTCAAGAATGAAATTATTGTACAATTTTGTTATTAAGTTGTCAAACAACTCGCAGTTCTTCCAAGCAAATGCATCAATCTAGTGATGGACATTTCAGGTGAAAAAAGGTGTGAAAAGAAAGGCTGATACTACAACGCCAACTGCAAATGCATTTGACCCTCTTTATCAGCCACTTGACTCCAAATCTGCCAAGATCTCAACACGAAGAGAATCGGGAAGACAAATTAAAAAGGTGAGGGAGCTAACATTCATAAAATACCTTGTGTTCATCTATGATTTGTATACATATAAGTGGTTCCAACGAAAGAATGCAGATTGCTCGAAATTGTTTTCCCAACCTAACAACTTGGTCATATCTATTCACGCTAGCTCAGCGTGGTCGAGCACACAGAGGAACTCTGTGATCTAGCATGGACAATTTTTGCTTGTGTTGGTAAAAGACATTCTCTTTCATACACAAAAGCAATATTCCATTTATCGCGCATTCATACTACCACAACCACTGCAAAGCCTCTGCATTCTTTCGTTGGATAACTTTTTTAGTAAATTTCTAGTTAATGTATTTTTCATCTTTCTATTTCTTATCCATCATAATCTTGTTGCATATTGTACTAGTATGTTTTAGTGTTATTTGGTGAAAGACACAGAACCATACAGCTTTGTTATGAAAATTAAGGTTGACATTATAAAGACTAAACACCAGTCACGCTACTTTTAAAAAGTAGCATGCTATCGCTAACGCTACATGCCTCAAAAAGTAGCTTTGCTACTTTTTCGCTCACAAGAAATATAGCGCGCTACTTTTCCGCTACATGTTCACGTTTTATCGGGAGGTGTCGAGATCTCACATTATCCCGTTTTTAAAGCCTTTTGACGTCGTGCCGCGATGATTTTTAACTCCATTTTTGTCAACTCGATCGTGATCTATCATCAAAAGCACATAGTTTTGGTTTCCATTGTGATAGAAGGCGTTCTTTTATCGTTTAGGCAAGCTAGGCCCTAGTCTTTTAAGAATTCTTGGCCTAATGATCAACATTCATATTGCATTAATTATTTTCAACAACGTGTTTTTCGCGGAATCACTGCAGAAGAATGCGACAAACAAGGTTCGAAATAGGCCTACTGGTGCCGTACAATAGCGATATAGCCCGAAATGTCCCAAGGGAGGAGGGATATATGACACTAATCACTTCATTTTAATATGCAATTCAGACGATCCGCCGTAATTATTGAGCGGCTTATATGCTCTAAATCAATAATCCGACTTCAAATTATCGTGGATACATCTTTCTTTACGACCCTGAAATAGCACTCAAGATGCACCACGCAATTTAATAATCACTGCAATATTTTTGGTAAAGTCAGCTCACACGATGTGACAGATCGGCGATCGCTCGCATTCTTCGGACGACGCAGAGAGCGAGAGAGAGGGAGACGAGATTACGGGCCGGTCTACACGGCGAGCACGTGGCGCGGCGGGCGTTACAAGTTAGTTTGCAGTGCCGACTTTTGCCTTTACGTGGTACTGGTACTGCTGGCGCCGGAACTTAAAAAGTAGTGCAAATATCACGCTAACGCTACAAAAATTGTAGCATGCTACCGCTACAATATGCCCCCTTAATAAAGGAGTGCGCTACTGGCTCCGCTACACGTCAAAGTAGCATGCTACATGTAGCGCGCTATAGCGCGCTTCTCCCCAAGACTGCTAAACACACATACAAATTTAAAGACTTGCATGATGATTTTCGGCATATGCGCTACATTTGATCCGTTCACTGTAAGTTTGGTAACACCTTCTGTGTTGTCATCCGAGCTTTGAGTGGAAGTGAAGTGATTTGAGTGTGCTTCTGACAAGATTAGTTTTAAAATGTTTATCGATAGTTGATCCATACTCAACACAATATAGAAATTGAAATATTGAAAGATTAGCTTAAAATGTTTATCAACATCCATAGTTACCACAATATTAAAATCCAAAGACTTGTATGATGATTTTCTGCACATGCGCGTCATCTGAGCATTCACTGCTAGTTTGGCAACATGTTCTGTGTTGTCATCCAAGCTTTGAGTGGAAGTGATTTGAATGTGCTTCTGACAAGATAAATTTAAAATGTTTATCAACATATTATCCATACTTACCAGTACCACAATACTATTGAAATCCAAAGACTTGTGTGATGATTTTCTGCACATGCGCGTCATCTGAGCATTCACTGCTAGTTTGGCAACATGTTCTGTGTTGTCATCCGAGCTTTGAGTGGAAGTGATTTGAATGTGCTTCTGACAAGATTAGCTTTAAAATGTTTTTATCTATACTTGCTACAATATCGAAATCCAAAAACTTTTATGATGATTTTCTGCACATGCGCGTCATCTGAGCATTCACTGCTAGTTTGGTAACACGTTCTGTGTTGTCATCCAAGCTTTGAGTGGAAGTGATTTGAATGTGCTTCTGACAAGATAAGTTTAAAATGTTTATCAACATATTATCCATACTTACCAGTACCACAATATTGAAATCCAAAGACTTGTATGATGATTTTCTGCACATGCGCGTCATCTGAGCATTCACTGCTAGTTTGGCAACATGTTCTTTGTTGTCATCCAAGCTTTGAGTGGAAGTGATTTGAATGTGCTTCTGACGAGATAAGTTTAAAATGTTTATCAACATATTATCCAAGGACTTGTATGATTTTCTGCACATGCGCGTCATCCGAGCATTCACTGCTAGTTTGGCAGCACGTTCTGTGTTGTCATCCGAACTTTGAGTGGAAGTGATTTGAATGTGCTTCTGTCAAGATTAGCTTTAAAATGTTTTTATCTATACTTACCACAATATCGAAATCGAAAGACTTGTATGATGATTTTCTGCACATGCGCGTCATCTGAGCATTCACTGCTAGTTTGGCAACACGTTCTGTGTTGTCATCCGAGCTTTGAGTGGAAGTGATTTGAATGTGCTTCTGACAAGATTAGCTGTTGTTGTTTATGTTATCAATGTTTATCAATGTTAATTCAATTTATCAATGTTTATTGACTTTTATCCATACTTACCACAATATCAATCCAAAGACTTGTATGATGATTTTCTGCACATGCGCGTCATCTGAGCATTCACTGCTAGTTTGGCAACACGTTCTGTGTTGTCATCCAAGCTTTGAGTGGAAGTGATTTGAATGTGCTTCTGACAAGATTGTGAGCTTCCAGCTTAATATTGTCAAACAATATGCCGCAACCCAGTAATTTGCATCTTGGATATTGTTCTTGCACACACAATAAAATATATCAATGGATTTGAAGGTTACTATATGACTATGTCTAAATTGTCGGCAACTAGTGGTTTTGAAATATGAATTAATTGGTGTGATCGCTTTCAGCCCCAACGCCAGACAGAAGACGGCATGCCATTCCACCCTGCGTCTTTACCTCTTATGACCCCCGGCATCCCAAGTCAGGTAGGTGATGATTTCATCACTGGATTGTTCTTTAATAATCAGTAATATATATATATATCCAAACATCTTGCCATGAACTATTGTACGGTATAAAAACAATTAATAGTAGTTGCTTATTCAATTTTGCCATGCTTAACTAAAAAGCCAACATCATTTTGTGTACATTTTTATACTGCAAATGTAGAAGGGTAATCTCATCTCAATGCTTTTGAGTGTGGAATGCTTGGCTGTCTCCAATTTTTTATGCCTGGGATGATCTTCCAGACCTTCAAGTACTCATCACTAGTTTGAGTTCTACATAAATTGGTATTAACTAGGGATGTCAACTGATAGGAAAATTCATACGATAACCATGCGGGGGAAAAAATCGTGATTAATTTTGATATCATCTCCAGAAAATATTGCTTCCTTACGGTCTCTTTACAGTTATACCATAATATATGGATGTAAAACTAATTTTAATGCGCATGTGCGTCTATTTCCATTTCGGCATTAATCCATTGGTGCGACCTGCAACCGACTAGGTAAGCCAGCTGCGAGTGGGTAGGAGCAGGTCCTATTGCGGCGATTGGGTTGAAGTATAGCTTATTGCACAGTGGCGAAGAAGACGTGAGTGGCTCAACAACTGATACGTTTGTTCATCTGAGGAGGAGACGATGACAAATGAAGCCCCAGCTGTGCAGGCAACTTGCATTACATGCGTGTATTGTGGGGCAGAAAACTCGTCTCTCAGGTTTTAGTGTCTATGATGCAGCTCACGTTGGTTGGGATGAGAGTAACATCTAACAAGAGAAAAACACCAAATATGAAATTATATACGTAGTGCATTTGTAAGTAATCTCGAGTCTGTCGAGGTCAGGCCTCCGCGAACAGGAATTTGGGCGAAACCACCAAAATTGTTTCAAGTTCTGTAGGCCTATAATAATTTCGTAGTAATGGCATCACCATTTCAATAATCGATAATGATAAAAGTATTGTGCATCCCTACTGAGACATGGACATGTTTGTGATAAACACGGCAAGTCAACTCGTTCACGTACTTTTGCAGGTAAAGAGAGATGGATTGGGCTTGTGGGCAAGTTCATTTCTTACACCAAAAGAGGGATAGGGCTTATCAAGTACCAAACTTGTTGTCTAGAATGGCAGTAAATTTTCTGTTTGGGCTAAATTCAAATACGTACCCTATATTTTTCATGATATTGCAAGCAATTGAGATCGTACAATAATCGCGATAGCAGCAACCCATATCGCGATAATTATCTGTGTATGATTATTGTTGCCATCCCTAGTGGCAACAATAATAATAATAATAATAATAATAGTAATAATCATAATAATAATAATAAATAATTGGAAATCAGTTTTTATAACTGAATAGGATAGACGTTAAATAAATAATAAATAAATAAATATTAATGATAATAATAATTAGAGGTCTATTATAGTAGTAACATTATTCTTTTCAGTCACAACACATTGCCAGCAAGCTGAAAGACAAACTTAATGAGGCTTTGAAGGCTTGCAATGAAATCCTGAAGGAACTTTTCTCCAAGAAGCATTCCGGTTATGCGTGGCCATTTTATAAGCCCGTTGATGCCGAGTTACTAGGTTAGTATTGTTTATATTGTTATTATCATCTTAGTTTTTGATCTGGCAATCCACCATTTTAATTATTTTAGCAGAGAATTTAGCTAATGCTGACGCTAAATTATTTATGTTTTTTTTTATATATACAGCTAATATCTGGTAGTCTCATACTTAACTTAGAAACAAAATATTATGATGCATTTCATCTGTAGGGGTTATTATTATAAGTTATTATTTGGAGACCATTTTCACATTCATATTTGAGTTCATATTTTTTCCTATTTTCTTTATTTTGTATTTTATAGGCTGGCAAAGCATGGGCCAAACATTTTGTAGGCCTACCCATTTCAAAATCGATTGATGTAAAAACGCATTTCCTGGCAAAACATTAATTGTTGTAGGCCTATTCTTTGAAAAATCAATGTAAAACACTTTTTTCCGGGCAAAACATTCATTGAGACAATGCAAGTGCATTAATTAGCCATTTTCATGGATTTTTTTGTGTATGTACAATGTAGACTACGTCGAGTCATATTCAACAATTTAAAAAAAATGTTTATTGTTTTAATGCAATTCATAGTCAAGTAAGCTTATTTCTCTATACCTGCAAGTTGTTAAAATACAGTAGTAGTACAAAACTATTTAGACCCATGTTTAATAAGAGCAGGGAATTTATATCATTGCTACTAGTAGCCCATACCTCAATTCATTTTTTTTTAAACAACTAGCCTCTTCAATGTATTTTCATATTATGTGAAATCTATCTAGTTGTGGAAATTGCCAGTCATTGCATAAACCAAATTTAATATACACTTTAATATGAATGCGTGAAAATGATCAGCCGATGATCGTGTGCTAGGGGTGTTCCTATATTTCGTGTACTCAGAGTTACTCTGATACTCCACAGAAACGACTAACAAATCGTGTTATCGGTTAGGTCTCCATGACTACCATGACATTATCAAGAAGCCGATGGATCTCGGTACAGTTAAAACGAAGATGGACAGCCGGGAATACAAGACGACCGGAGAGTTTGCCGGTGATGTTAGGCTCATCTTCACCAACTGTTACAAGTACAATCCACCTGATCATGATGTTGTTGCCATGGCGAGAAAACTCCAAGATGTTTTTGAAATGAGGTAAGAATTATTTTTCACACGTGTGACAAGATCTTTTGTTTTTATGTTGAGAAATTAGTTTTACAGATAAAAAGTAACATCTGTATTGTGCATACAAAGAAAGCATTGTCGGAGAAAAAGTTTTATATGCTGGTTGTTGTATAGGCCTACTCTCCCGTCTGTGGTCGTATTTACTATTTAGGCAGTTAAATTTTATCATCCAACTTCTTTAATTTAAGGACAAAAGAGAACAACAACAATGTAATAATAACAATCTTTATTGCTACGTTCCGAATGATGCTCCCACGCGCCCACAACACCCAGACATGCCCAAGATGCCCGAGGTTTAACATTGGGCGTTACGGGCGTTGTGATGGCGGCGGTGTTTACGGAATGCTTTGGGCACGCCCAAGCTGCAAGTTAGCATCATACGGAACGTACCCTATGTAGGCCTACAAACTAAACATTGCAAAAGGCGGCTCTCTTCCATTGATTCTTTTTGGTCTAAATGGGTATTAAGAGTGTGGCAGACTTTGTGCTCCAATAATCCTTTACAACTTGCTGAACTCTTATTGATTTTGCAATTTGTCTACTAGGTCACTATTAGGGATGTCAAATGATATGAAAATTCATATCGATAATCGCGTCGAAATGAGAATAGCAATTAATCGCGATAATATTGTGTCAAAAAAATATCGCGCCAATACTGTCCGTGTCACTTTGTAATCTAATTATATTACGATATGATAAAAATTAAAAATACATGGTGTGACACTATTATCCTCTTACGAGTGAGGGATAGAGTGAAATTAATAAACCTTTGAAAACCTTCGTGAGCGGAGAACCATTTTTAACGGAATTATATATTTTTTTAATGTTTAAAATAATAATTTTTTGTTTTCTTCTATTAGGCCTACTGGTTCTAAAAAGGTAAAAAATGCCCCTTTTCCATGAAATGTTCTCTCCTTTTCTGTTCCTTCTAGGCTAGGCCTTATGAAGTCAATAAAAATAAAATCAATAAAAAAGAATTTAAGAAATTAAAACTCTTTTCAATCTATTTTTGTTAATCTGTAGTAGGCCTAGGCAACCCACTTAAAAAATAACTAAGTTGGTATTGGTAGCTAAATCAGTGATAACCGTTGAAAAATCACAATTATTTGTGTTTTCTTGACCAATTTGCTTTTCTATTTCTACTACTGAATTTATGCAAATATAGTCCTTGAATATATTTTAAAATATTAAGTTCAAAGAGTGGGGTGCGGCTATGCGAAGCCATTTGTCAATAGTGTTAACAACAATGCCTACTGTTTTAAAGTTAAGTGGTCACAATAGGTTTGCTGCTGTTACTGTAAGCCTATAGACCTAATAATGGAGTATATACGATGTGTCTATCTCTACTATGTGAAGGCTGTTTTTGCAGAAACTGACTAAATTACAATCTATTGAAAACGATTACGAATTGTTCCGTATCATTAGAGGTAATGAGAAATTGTGATATAAAAACCCAATTTTTTTTTGGGGTGGGGGAGGGGAAGTTCACAAAAATTGACTAAAACAACCAAAAGTCTAAAAAATACGGACACAGAGCCCCTTAAGTTAGAGGTGACATAGATTCCAAAAAGTAAGAATTGATAATTGTGACCCAAGAATCAATTCTCAACAAAAAATAAAGATTTGTATGCACCGTTATTTACGCGCCGTTATTTTGGCGGTCTATTTCCGTGAAGCCCGTGACGTAATAGTACGCTGTTGCGTTGTCGTCTGTTTACTGTAACGCACCTCCACCACCCCCGTACCAAAAGGTTAAATTTTGCGAGTTAATTTGCGTTTTGACCAGTTTCATACCATTTCGTTCGTTATTTTGCGCTATATGTGCGATTTCGCGAAATGTGCGTTTTCAAAGTGGTTCCCCATCTCTAAATGATGTAATTTGTCAACAGTATTTAATTTTAGGCAATAAAATGGACATTAAAAAAAAACGAATTTCATATCACCATTTTTCACTACCTCTTCTTCTCATTCACATTTTAAATTGTTTGATATTGATTTGCGTTCATTAGAGGGGTGATGACTATGAGGATAGGACAATGGTCAAACTAATCTCCCACCAGAGCACAGAAAGATCGGGGTTTGGTCACAGTCTGGACTTTGCAAATTTTTACAAATTTGACGGCAGTGCATTATTGTTGTGGTAGGTGACAGATTTCCCATCAGAGCGCAGAACGATCGACGTTTGGTCACCGCCATGTGCAAGTTCTGCTGGAACCACACGATGACTGCTTGGCGTTGAGCCATCGACGTATGCTTACAGTGCCTAATAGTAATGTGGGTTCAGTGTGAAGAAATATTGCAAGTTTGTTACAAAGTTTATACCTGTGAACTTGTACAATCTTTCTGTTTGATGTTTGCTACAAATTCTATTCTGTGTGTATTATTTTTGTTAACCAAAATTATAATCTTATCTGAATTGTTAAATTTTCACCCATCTGAAACTGAACGCAACCATTTAACATTCTTGAGGTTAATTGACGGAGTTTTTAAAATTGCTATGGCAATGGCTGTGACAGCACTGGTGGTAAGTGTAGCCAAAATGTGGCATGTTCTAGGCCTGCCTCTCCAGAGACTAGGAGGACACTGGATCCTCTTGTCATCTCTTGACGCCCAATGAAACTGCTGCCCTATTGTACTGCTTCCACTGACAATATAGAAAAAAATCATGCTGCACACTTATGAAGAATTTAATCGTACTCATTCCGAGTGTGTCGTTTGTATGTTTTCTCTCTGCAGGTACGCCAAGGTACCCGATGAGCCCTTAGTCAGTAATGTAACCATGGAGAAGCCTGTGACGGTGTCATCGCCAAGCGAGTCTAGTTCTGAATCGAGTACCGATTCGGAGGATTCGGAAGCAGAGAGAGTTCGAAAGTTTGCCCAACTCCAAGAACAGGTTTGTTGGCAATGATGGTAATAAAACCACATTTCATGTGAATTACTTTTTTTAAAGTAGGCCTATGCCCTATATAATTAGTATCTAATTCTAATTAGTATCTCAACCTTACTCCGTAGATGAACATTTGCTGTCGGCAATATTGTCAATAAACAGTGTCCACGGCTCAAAACATGAAGGAGACCCACAATTGACTACTAGAATCTGAATTTTACCTGCCTCCTGACGTCACGAGCCAACATGGCGGAATGAGTTGGGATGGGATCGCCTGCTAAACGCCGCAAGATTTGTCACGCTGTAACCTTTATTCTATTCATTATTCGGACAAAACTTAAGAGGAATAATATTTATCAAACATATAATTCCTTCTAATAACAATTATTTCAAATTTTTAGACACATTCAGCAACTTGTTATATCAATGTTTGCATTAACTAAATATCAAAGTATAAGTTTTCTCAACTTCAATTATTGACAAAAAACTACTGATTGGATTTCGACAATACCTCTTTAAAAAAATTCATCTGGCTGTTTAGACAAGAAATAAATTAACTCTAGGTAGAAAGTGCACCGAACAAAAATTTACAGCACATGCTAATATGCAGGGTATGTGTTTTCATCTCAAATACGCACTTTTAACGTGCGGATGAGCGTGAAAAACTGCACTCTGCATATTACTGCATGCTGTAAATTTTCCTTCAGTGCACTTTCTGTCTAGAAAGTTAATTTATTTCTTGTCTAAACAGTCATATGCATTTTTTGAAAGAGGTCTTGTCAAATCCGATTAGTAGTTTTTTGTCAATTGAAGTTGAGAAAACTTATTCATTTTGATTATTTTCTCATGTACAATGCGTAAATTGTTATAACAAGCAAACGGCTGTGTAAAAAAATTGAAATAATCACTATTAGAAGGAATGATATGTTTACTAAATATTATTCCTCTATAATTTAGTCCAAATAATAAATAGAATAAAAGGAAGAGCGTGATACGTGTTGCGGCGTTCAACAGACGTAAAATTGGGAAATTGGAATCTATCCCAACTCTTGTCACGTGACCTATGGATCGTTTTAAGCTCCGCCTATCAATAGTCGCCAATTCCATGCAAGCATTGCATTTTCTTATGTGAACTTTTATTATCTTCACATAGGAATTTGTTATAAGTGGGTTTAACTATCCACCTATTGTTATTGCTACAATGGTGTTTGTAATTCCAGCTTAAAATGATGCAAGACCAGATGCGTAAACTCGTTGAAGAAAGCACAGTGAAAAAGAAGAACAAAAAGAAGGACGAGAAAGAGCCAACACTAATCAAGAAGAAGAAAAAGAAACCCGAAAAACATTTAGGTGGTGCAAAAGACATCAATTCTTCGGTTTCACATGACACTGTTGGTGATTTAATAGAGAGTGTAGCTTCCGGTGCGGGTGACGTGAAATTACCTACGGATTTGCATCATCCCGTTTCTAAACCTTCGAATGTGACAGTGAGTGGTGCGGTGAACGTTATGCCTCCGGGCGTCGGTGCGAAGGCCACAAAGACTAAGGCCGCCCGCGGCGGGCCGGGTAAAGCGGCTGCCGGAAGTAACGCACAGCCCAAACGTCCCAAGGCCACTTCTAGATCCGCAGGGAACAAGAAAAAGAATGCCGTCGTTCAGCCGCAGTTGCCGTTCGACTCGGAAGATGAGGACAACGCCAAACCCATGTCCTACGACGAGAAGAGACAGCTCAGTCTTGATATTAATAAACTGCCAGGTGAGAAACAAGCAGCTCAAACGCCATTTAAGCAATATTTAATTTAATAATAATGTACCAAGTTCCACATGTTTTAAATTGTACTGTCTACTTCCACTCAGAATTCTGGATGTTTTTAGCATATTTCTCTAGTCAACCCTTAACTTTTAAACTTACTACTAGTTGACGTCTGACGATAGTGATTTTTCTGATTTTCTATTTAAGGGGAGGTCTTTGCCATATGCTGGCAATGCTAAATTTGCTAACTTCATGTACTTTTTTTACCCAAATTTTTCAATAGATTTGTCTTCAACTTTGAGGATGTGAGGCTATCAATATATAAAACTGCAAATACGAAGTAAGATCAGCTTTTTTTTCTTCTGAAAGCACAAAATTTGTTATTAATTTTTTTGTTTGATTCATACTCTCAATATAACAACTTTAATTTTGATTGTTGCAATTTTTGTTCTGATACAATAGCAAAAAAAATAACAGTGAGTAGACATTTTCTGAAGTTGGTCCAGAGTAACTTCAATGGGAATTCCACATACCAAAAAATAGGGCATTTTAATTGCCATATTCACTTGCATAAGATGCACACTCCTACTTTTAGAAGATTGTAAACTCCCCCCCAAAAAAATTACCAGTCCAATACAGATATTACTTAGTATAGTAGGCCTATGTAAAATCAATTTGAATCGACCCTATCTTATTTTCTTAAACAATTTCAATTTCAATTTATTTTGGACAACAACAAATAACAATAGTTACAGTTTTCACCGTGTAGTCCATTTTAGTTTTACACAAGTATTAAACTTAATGAAGTTTACAAAATAGTATATGTATAAATATACTATAGCCTACATACAGTACATCTACTAATAATAAAATACACTACTAATAATACAAAATACACTACACTAACAAATAATCATCTTTCATCACATTGTCTCTCATATTAGGTAATATATAGGCTTCTACCACAAGCCAATGATACAGTGCAAGTTTACAATGATTCTTATGATAGACAGATTAGAATAATACCGGTAGCTGATTTTCATCTTTTGTACGAATATGTAAAAATTGGGGGTCTGCGGGTAGCACTTTTTAGGTTCGGGTAGTAAAAAATAACTTAATTTCGGGTTCGGGTCAGGTTTTTTTTCCTTTAAAAATAACTACGAATTACACATATTAATTAATGCAACATTTTTTGTTGCAATTTTTATTTGCAATAAAAGATTTAACTAATGGTAACTATTAAGCCCATGGCCTGACTAAACTTACAAAAAAGAATTAACGATAATTAAGTTATAATTATTCACATTAATTATTAATTTAGGGACCCTGTAAAATAGCAACTAAAGTCTTCATTTTGTTATAAAAAAATCTTTAATTTCAGTATAAAAACTCAAAATAAAGGATCCATTTCGCATAAAAAAAATTCAATTATTTCAAACTATTTTTTCAAATTTCGCGTATTTTCAAACTTCCCGCCGTTAAGTTTCAAATGTTGGTACTTCGTAGATCAAGAAACAAAGTTTCTATAGTTTGTATTTGTTATGTTGCCGACCCTGTGAGGTGTGACGTCACCAGCAGCAGCTCAACAGCTGTTGTACTTGTGTGGCCTATTATTGTAGTGGCCTATTTTCTCGCGAGAATATAGTACATACTTGGAAAATGGGGAAAAAACTGCCGATTTCGACCAAATTTCGTGAAAAACAATAGAACTGGCTGTATTTCGCCTTTAAAAGTAAAACCAGTCTTATTTTGCTCCATTTCGCGATCGTTTTTTGACGATTTAAGGGTCCAAAGAGGTTAGCAATTTAGGCCTAGGCCTACCCGAAAAAAACCCGATTTACATTTATAAAAGCCCGAATTTCGGGTATGCTTCAAAACCCGAAATTACCCGAAATTTCGGGTACCCGCAGACCCCTAGTAAAAATCGATCCAACACGGTGTTACTGATGTGAGTGAGGTCTCTTTGTCAGCTATTGTGCCGCACACTCTCCTTTGCATTACTAATGCAGTCACCAGCTACTGTAGCAAGACAGCCCAGCAACCGGTTCCCTCCCTCTCCTGTACCTCTGTCTTCAAAGCTCCCCCTCCCACACTATGCAATGCAATGTAAACTACAACGAGCCGGATTACCGTATTGGACCGAATATAGCACGATCTTGAATACAACACGATCCCCAATTTTTCAGAATCATTTCAAAAAAAAATCAAAAATCAAAGAAAATTAAAATGTACAAGAAACATTTTTTATTTACAATGCAATGAATGAATAGACTTAAGTTTCATTCTTACAACAAAACAATGTTAGGGCCTAGTCCTATGTATTTTAACATGGTAGGGCCAACCACAGTTCACCAGTCTGATTGAGGGATTTCAAATTGATCATTGTGACCTAGAATCGATTCGTGATCAATTCCCAAGAAAAAACTTTTTAATTGTACGCACAGTTATTTTGGTGGTCATTTTCCGTGGAACCCGTGAACCATGAATACGCGGCGATATTCCTGCGGAGCCCATGATGACGTCACCCGCCCGCCTCACGGGATCGGCTGGCGTCGAGTGGGTAGGCGGGCCGATGCGCGGGAGTTGTATTGCGGGTGGGCTTTGTTCAGGCGCTATTTCAAATGCAAGAGCGCGGAAATAACGCGAGTGCTGTTTTTTGATGGCTAAGTGTAAAATATTGCTTCTAAATACGGCTTGCATTTGACATTGCAATGAGTTATTAAACTAACGTGTGTGTAACTTAAATATCTTGTGTTCTACCATTATTTACATTACTAAATAATAATTGCAGGTTCAGGGATAGATAGTATTTGTACTAGCATAAGAAAAACATAGTTAGTGAAAGATACTAAGTTAATAAATAATAATAATAATAATAATAACTAGGGCAAGTAGGCCTACTCAAATTTTCGGGTCGAGTTCACGTCGAGTTGGAACAAATTCGAGTTTCATTTATTTTGAACTCGATTATTCGAGTGTCAGTAAAAACAGCATTTTCATTTACCAGCCCGTAAAAAGTTATGTGTTTCCTCCGTTAGATAGCAGCATTTGTGGCACACGATAAGTCGAACTCCTTCTGACAAGAAACCCGTTATAATTGGCCGGCTGAACTTTGTGAGATCCAATTGGAGCTAGCCATGACGTCACATGCGAGCGTTAATTGACTGTCAGTTTTTGTGAAATCATTCATGTCTCTACCGTATATCACCCCTTTTGTGTCCGAGATGTTGACACTGCTAGTTTGTTACCCGTTGGCTACGAAAGTAAAATGGTCACGACTCACGAGACGAGAGCAGAGGAGCCAGATGATTCGTAAAAATATGCGGCGGACTGGGCTTGGGCCTGGGCGTAATTTTTTCTCTAAAGCATAGGCCTAGCTAGCATGGAATACAATTCATGAGATTAACACTTGTCACAATGCGGGTAAACAATCAAACAACACAGCGTGACAGTGCGTGTGGCAACAGGTAGTTGCCAGGGTCACTTCTAAAGGTCTGAGCCCTGGCCAAGATTAGTATGTTTTACCGATCTTAGGCCCTAGCTAGGCCTACAAACTTACATTGCCATACCAAAATGCACCTAGCACTAGACCTAGGTCTGTACAATAGGCCTAGGCCTAGCCTAAGTCACCCTCCAAAACCAAGGTTAGTTGTAGGCCTAGGTCTCCGTAACCAAAAATATTTTACCTAGGAGATAGGCCTAGGCTGTAAAACTGAAGAATTTGTTTGATAGGCCTAGTAGAAAGTCTGAAATGGAGAGTATATTTTCTCAGTTTGGAAATAAACTCAGTTCGAACTTACATACCGGTACTCAAACATTTTACTAAACTCGAACACGACTCGAATTAAAATTCTTCGTTTGCGCAGCCCTAATAATAAGTAATAACCCATTCAAGTGATGTGTAGATGATTAAAAAATGTGAAATATCATTTTTATTAATTTTTGTTTACCCTAGTTTTCGATCGGTTCAAGATACACATTTCCAAATAACTCTACATAATACTAATAGTCAATGGTAAACTAAACTGTAAGCAAGAGGTAGAGGTAATGAGAAATGGTGATATATAAACCCAAATTTTGTTTTAAAAAAAAAACGCGTTTTTCGCAATTGAATCGTTTATTGTTGAAGGGATATATAAGTCAGTCAAAGTTAGTTCTAAGATAACTAAAAAAAACTGTCCAGATATTCATGAATCCAATTGTCGCATATTTAATTGTCATATTTTGAAAGAAATTGTTATAACTGACTTGTAGAATAAGTTTTCTCGACAAAAAATATACGGGTGGCCAAACAATGAGAGGGTAAAACACAGTTGACTTATACCCTTTCTCAAATAAACGGAAATTAATTTTGATTTGTGTTTTTTGGTCTTCTACAGGCTAAACTTATTAAATAAGCTTAAATCAACTTAAATCAACTCATTTCATAAACCGTCACTGCCTGCCAGACGTTTTTCTCATACGTTCTTTATTGTAGAAAATGGTTCCTTTATTGTTGAAAGGGTATAAGTCATGACTTATACCTTTTCAAAGCTAAATTCAACACAAGGACTAATCTGACTTGAACCATTTCTTCACCAAATGATGCGGCGTCCCTCATTTAGTAATATTCGATCATACACTCATTTTGGCCAAAAGTGGACTTATATCCCTTCAACAATAAGCGATTCAATTTCAGAAAAATTGTCAAATGTTACTAGGCTACCGTGACAAATATTTTTTTTTTAAACTGAGCCTCTTCAAGGACATCACAACCCTAAGATTTCCCGGGAATGTAAACAACCTAAATTTTTTAATTTTTCAATCATGGCGGGGAAAACTGACCACAACGTCATAGTTAGGAATCATTATTGCCAATCTACCAATAACTCTATTGAAGAGAACTGTACCAATCAGTTCGATAATCGTGCAACCGGACTTCTTTTGAAAGCTTTGGTTCAAAATATAAAATGTGGTTTACCAACGGCTTTGCCATTTGAATACACTGATTACTGATGGTATGGATCACCGAAGTTAAGCAACATCGGACGATGTCAGTACTTGGGTCCACGGGTGACCACTAGAGAACACAACACAATGTGCTGTTGGCAAAGGGGGTGAAGCAGATCGCCAAAGTGTCCCCCGATAGAAAATGATCTTGTATTGTTTTGTTCGGTACCCTTAGCCGCTTGCGGAGAATAATGTGCATAACATGTTTCTGGTGTTGGTTTGTTCGGTACCCTTAGCCGCTTGCGGAGAATAATGTGCATAACATGTTTCTGGTGTTGGTTTTAAATTTTAATTATATTTTGCAATAATCTAGGTTTATGCAAAGAATAAAATACATTTGCGCTATTAATTTCTCTTTCATTTTCCGTACATGAAAGCACCATAACTTCTTCAAAAACAAAAAATACATAAAAATTAACAAAATAAGAATTTACATTGCACTGAGTGTTGTCGTCGCCCACCCATTGCGTCGTTTGTGATGCACCTTTTGCAGTTGCATCTTACTCTTGGTATCATCATTTTGGGGGGGGGCCCCCCTCCCCCAAAATATGTGTTCCTGCATACACCACTGCATTGGGAATAACATAGCCTCCAGCTGTCAATGACATTATAACGACTTTAGCAACATAGAGACAAGGACTGCAACCTTAAGATGTGGGCTCTATTAAAATATTAATGAAAAATTGATAGTTAATGTTTATTGGATGACTGGAGTAGTCTTCATCGCATTGGGTAACATTTCCGGCTTTCGATTAAGCCATGATTTTTTTGTGTAGTCCACATGAGAAATGGGCTGCGGAGTATCAAAAGGTCATTCAAAGTTGTCGTGTGAATTCGACTGGTAGCTCAATTGGCTAGAGCTATGGCACGTTAAGCCGGAGGTTCTGGGTTCTAATCCTAGCCGGAGCAAACTTTTTACAACAATTGCTATGAATCAATTAGACATATTATTATATATATTAATGTAAAAAATGGCTAAACAGACTTTTATTTTCTTTCGTCTCGTACACCGCCGTACTGCCCTTACTCTTGTTTACATGTAAGCCTTTTGACAGAATATGGTTTACATGTGGAACTCGTGTCATTGTTTTGTTATTCTATCTGGTACATGTTTGGTATTTCAATTTGTGTTCACTTAGTCATGTCACGTGTCTTAATAGATTGCAGCTACCAACACTGAGTGGGCTCTTAAACAAAGATTATTATAATTAATATACATGTGCATATGATAAATTTCATGCAAAGTTAGTAGCAGATTTCCCCACATCTTTATGCCGAGTTCCTGCCTAACTGGCTCCAAACTCTGCATGGAATCTACTGTAGCTGGACCCATTTTTTAAATTTGATTTCCAATTGTTTAGTTGGAATGCGTACCTTGCATGTTTTTGGAAAGTATTTTGAATTTATTGGCACAGGTGATAAGCTCGGGAGAGTGGTCCATATAATCCAATCTCGAGAGCCTTCGTTGCGGGACTCAAACCCTGATGAAATTGAGATCGACTTTGAAACGCTGAAACCTTCAACACTGCGAGAGCTCGAGTCCTATGTAGCGTCATGTCTTAGGAAAAAGCCACGTAAGCCGTACTGTAAGTTTCATTACTAACGACACACCACACATGGCATTTCTAATAATTTATGTCAGAATTTGTACTTTGATACAAATCAATGAATGCATACATGTATTTATATGATATAGGCTGCAAATATATTTTAAAATATCAAGTTCAAAAAGTGGGGTTCTGCACTCCACTTTTTGAACATTGTGCACAATATGCATTTGTCAAATTATTACAAATTTTAAAATGTAATAGTCAAATTAATAGGGGTGCGGCCATTACTCAATGACAGCCTATAATCACGTAAGTACAGTGTTAAGAAATAGGAGAAAGATAACATTCCTCTTGCTTTTGTCTTGCCAAGTTAAAGTTTTAGTCTTTATTTCTGTTTTGATCTACTGTTATTAGAGGTGCCATCTGGTTCGGTGTGAGTGGTTCTGTATGAAGTGTTTTTCCATATTATAATGATATAAAAAGCCTCTGTAAATATTGCAAAGTGCTCTATTAGTAGGGGCAGAACAGTGGTGCCATTTTAATTGTGTCCTGTAAGCCAAATATAGTAGCGTCGTGATTATATATTTCTTTTTGACACTCGAGTTATAGTATCCACATTATGGATACTAATCTGCAAAACCGGCAGACCCAGGAATAATAATAATAATAATATTATAGCTTGGCAAGGCCATAAAGCTTTTTCTGCTACTCAGAGGCGTGCAGACTATGGTTCCGCGGCGCGAGCCGCGCCGGTGCCAAAGCCAAGGGGTGTACCCACCCCCTGGCTTTGGGTGACCCACCCCCACTCACCTCTAAAAAATATAACATGTTCAGGTAATACAAGATAAATTGTTATTAGTTATAACTTCACTTGGTTTGCAAGCTGGATGTAATGGTGTATAGTTGTCAGTGTTGGGTAGGAACGGAACTAAACAGTTCCAGTTCCTAGGAAATAGTTCCTTTTTAAGGAACTAAGGGAGGAACTAGTTCCTTTTTCCAGACAGGAACTAAGGGAGGAACTAGTTCCAATTTTCCAGGAACTGTAACTTATTTTCATAAGTTCCTTTTTTATAACTTGACTACAAATTTAAGGAATGAAAGAGTCAAATCATAGTTTACTTCCAAAATGAAGGGATTGTAAATACTCCATTTCCAGGAAATCTCAAATTCGACTCTATTGTTCTTAATTCTTGTCATACCCCCATCCCTATTCCTACACTCAGTGGTCAACCCCCATCCCCCATGGGTTTCTCACCATTATTAGTCGCATTGCCAGCTAAATTTCACCCTTGAGTTTTGAATGATCTTTTGGTTTGTTGCGTTGTGTCGTGTTCACCACCCTTGTTGGTTGCGAAACGTGGAGCAGTGCATCATCAACCCAAAGATCATTCAAAATTGATTCACAAGTCGTGAAAGCCTACATACTCATCCATATATTTAATTCCTCCAAATCTCAAACAGAGTGTATGCATTCTTTGCAAATACTTGGTTTTAAGTAGAAATTTGGATACCTACATTGACCCTCTCGAGAAGATCTAAAGAAAAATGGTTATTTATAAAAAAGGAACTTTTTAGGAACTTAGTTCCATTTGGAAAGGAACTTAGGAACGCCCTAGTTCCTTTTATTTTAGAGGAACTTGGAACTGGAAAGAGTTCCTTTTTCTTATGAGGAACTTGTAACTGTAACTAGTTCCATTTTTTAAGGAACTTACCCAACTCTGATAGTTGTATAGCAATATCTTGGTAGTTATGTTTATAAAATATCGCTCACTTATCGTTTGGAGAGGCTCGGCCGATCGTAAGTGTACGCGACCAAGAATTGCGTTCAATTACATTCTGTGTTCTAATTACCTTATGATCCAGGCGCGGACTGGCAGGGGGTGCCGGGGTGCTATCGCACCCCGGGCTTTTTACATTCCGGGCCCCTGTGGAACTTTTGTACACTCTACACTTTCAGTTTCAGACAAAATATATATGATTGTATATTTGTTTACTGCGAAAAAGAGTTGCCGAACAAAATACTTTAATAATATTAACGATAACTCATGGGGTGCCTTAGGCAGCTCTTCAAACGAGAATGGTAGTTCAGTGTTCTCACTTTTCAGTTTTCAGTAGGAACAGTTCCTAGTCACTAGTTAGGCCTACTAGTGACTATCATGTATAGCTAATTGACTTTCTCGCCGCCGCGCTACAAGAAGAAATTTCGATGTGATAGCAAGTATTTTGGTTTTGGTTTGCCATTTCCAACTAGCAAGGGGACGGCGTTGGGTTGATGGTAGGGGTGGGGGGGCAGCCGGCGCCGGCGGGTGGATGTAGAAGTAGTATCGTGAATCGTCTCATTACAGGTTACAGCTTACGTTTACACATTATTATTGGAAAGTTATGCATGATTCAATCAAAATGTCCAGTATACACTCATCCCCCAAGCTCGCATTTTGCGAGTGTCAATTTGGCACTTGTGAGTTACATTATTGGTTGTAAGGCTTCCTCAAATATAATTTTCGCGAGATTTGAATTGCGAGCTCGGGTAGTGTGTGTTGGCGCCTGTTAATCGCATCCTAAAATAGCGTTTTAGGCCATAAAATATAACGAACCACCCAAAAAAAATTCGCCTAAATTGCCTCCGGCGGCTCCTGCTTTGCTACGCGACCTCATACAGGCCCTACTACATGCCAGCATCCCGGGCCTTTTCGACCCAGTCCGCGCCTGTTATTATTATTGTTGTTTATCCTTGTTGTTCATTTTTTAACAACAAGAAAAGGCGTCGACGCTAGCAAATATTTTGCTAAAACACTTGATATCTTTGTGGAAGTCTCGTGCCGCGAAGAGCCTTGATCAAACAGACCATATTTCGAAATTGTATATCCACATAATGATTTTCTCAGTATATTTTAAACATATCCACAAATTGAAAATGATAATTGGTAAATTTCGTATTAAAATTGAAATAAATAAAAAATATAGCATATATAGCAAATCCTTGGAAAGTTTCCTATAAAATATTGCAAATTTGCAATTAGTAATTTAGTGCCCTCCGTGTCTCAGATCGCACTACAAGCTATCTTAAGGGAAAAAAGGACCCAAAAATTTTCGCCTCCGGCGGCTGGGGCTTCGCCCCAGACCCCGTGTGGCCAGCGGAAATACATTCACGGGGGTGGGTGTACCCACCAGTATGATCGCGCTCGCGCCGGTCCCTATCAAACCTCTGCACGCCACTGCTGCTACTCATGCTCAACTAAGCATAACTATTTGCAACTAGTTAGTTGACAGTTTCATTGTATATTAATACTAAGTAGGTATCAGTGACTTTTATTAATATTCTAAGTGACCAATAAGCATATTACTGTACGTAAATAAACCATTGGTCCATTATTAGGCCTATATAAAAAACGTGATGGATGGATATTGGATAGCCATAGATTGATTCCCCTTTAGAACAAATATTGCAATCATATTCTGTGATTTTGACATCTGTCAAATGTTTTAAGCAGGACATTCTTAAATAAGTTTTATGTAAAGAAATACTTTTTTATCATTCAACAATATTATTATATAGTAAATGATAAATTATGTGATGTTGATTTCATAATTGAACACGTAGATTGTTTGTAAACTGTAAGGACCTATTCTCTGTGGCACTACAGGTTAGCATCACTACTTAAACACAGTTTCTCGACCCTCAATCCCAGGTATGTTACGCCTTTTATCTTTATCTCAATAGTTACAGAACCACACACACTTATAGGCTACTAATTTGCTAACAGGTGATGGTTCTGGCTGTACATAATTAATGGTGTATGATTGTTACTCACGTACCCTATGTTAATATTTATTTCTATTGCTTTTACTTCATTCTTAACGGGTACTTTCTGTACTCGCAATATACTATGTTTTAAATCGTAAATAATTACTGTTCTAGGGCAGGACTAAAGACTGACCAACCTGAAAATGTGCTTTTATATGACGTTAAATATGTTTAAGCATGAATTCATTTGCAAAATCTATTAAATAGTTCATACAGGCTGATAATGTATGTACGTATTTACTATTTACATTCTGTTTATAAAATTTCCACTGTCCTATTTCCTTACAAAAGTACTTATTTCACATTCTAAATAAGTAACGTGCATACTATATCTTGAGACATTTTGCTATGAAATCAGCAAACATGATGCACTCCTTTTCTATTATGGTTGGAACGGACTAAGTAATATGCATGTTGTTCTGGCAAGTCTCGAGAAGTGTCCAGTCCTTCTTTCCATTGAGGATGTTTCAATAATGGTAAATTTGAAGTCTGGAGGCTCCAAATTGGTTTATCGCTGTCTGGAGATTGGTCTGAAAACTTGCTACTAGTCATTTTGAAACTGGTGTACTACTACTATATTGTAATTTCCTTCATAATTATATAAAATTATGTTAAGATACCGGACTACTGGTACTCTTGATCTATTCTTTGATTCTAAATTTGTTTAATGCTGTACCAGTCTTGGTGAAAAGGGCAGCAGCCATTATTGTTTCCCCTACTGTATTGCACAATATATAGGCTGACATTGAGTAATTGTTTTGCCCCGGTTTGTACACCTCAAATTTTGAGTAGGCCTATCTATGTCATTAATATAAATTTGACAAATTGCTGCACATAATGGTTGCATCCAACTTTTGTAATTTCATGTTTTAAAATAATACCTGTAGTCTATATAGTCATACCGGAACAGTTGCTTCCTAACCAAACATTGCAAGAATAGCGGCATGTTGTTACCATGGGAGACCGTATGACAGAAGGGGTGCAGTTCAACAAATTCACAGTCTGCCCCTTCATTCACGCATGAAATTATTTTGTGTCCAAATGAATAAGGCTGTGAAACGGCTAAATCACAACCCCATGCGCAAGGCGAGCGCTTGACTGCCTACTGTCATTAGACATTCTTTTCTTTTTTGTAAACTTTGCTGATTGTTTAAATTTTATAACAAACAACACTGATGCATCTGTTGTTTAACTATATAAAACATTCATTAAATAACAGTTACTATTACAATATTGAATTGCGAGGCAATAATATGGACAAAAGCATGACTGTTCTAAGCAAATGTGTGGTAAGTGAACGTGATCACTCGCAGCACCTTCTTTCTGGCATACGGTCTCCTATAGTATAGTTAAATTTCCCTTTGTAAGTTTTTACTGATATGTTTTGTTATGAGGGAAATTCTTGGAAAGATTTTGACACAGCGGCTTTTGGGACCTGGTTTCACAAATTTGGCATGTACAAAATAGGGGAAGTGTTTATAAAGGGGTACATAGTTATGGAGGAGGATTGTCAAGGAATTATACTTGATTATGATGCTTACAAAACTCTTGTTTTACAATTTCCATGTTTCCATGTTGATTTCAGACAAGAAAGCAACGAATAAAACAAAAGACGAACAAATAGCGGAAAAGAAACAGGAGCTAGAGAAACGACTGCAGGATGTAACAGGCCAACTCGGCACGGTAGCTAGCAAGAAAGCACCTAAGAAAGGTATGTTGATGACTCTAGTCTTTACCCTTATTTTAACTGTGCAGCTAATGTTTATTACACTTCTAAAAATGAAATAAATCAATCATTTTTGTACATCTCTAGTACCTACTAACAACCTTTTTAAATACTGTGATAAGAAAAGTATTGAGTCGTATCTTGAATCACGGATGTTTAACCATTGATGTTAAATATTTATGCAAGGAGGTGCAAAATGGTGATTGTGAAGTGAAATAACGAGTTTGTACTGAGAAGTAATTGACCAGAAACTTCAAAAAAAAAGATTCAATGTTTGTTTGTCTCTGGCGGCACTGCTTTCTTGCTGCATTACAATGTAAAATACTTTTCTATCTTAACCCTTTACACTGGAATTATGTTGTTGATTAGTATTTAGTGGGTGGTGGAACTCGACTATAAAAAACACATAAAAAAATCAAAAGGATTTTTTTTTAAATTGGGTTGAAGTATGGTGTGCACTGTGCAGCCAACCTACAAGTGGGTTGAAAGTTAAAACTAGTATTCCCTTGCTTATTGGTAACTTGTACTAATTGCTTGTTTGCTTTTGTTTTTCCAGATGAGAACAAGTCTGTGGATGTTGTAGGCGGCCCATCTGGCAAACACCTGTCGAGTAGCTCGAGTAGTACGGACACCGACTCGAGCAGTTCAAGTCTATCGAGCAGCACCTCGGACACGAGCGACTCGGAAGCAGGTTAGAACAATCACTCGCTCATTCCTCACATTGCCGCCTGGCTCGGTCGATTCACGTTCGCCGCTCTTCACCGAAACGTCGTTTAACGTCTAGAAACACGGTGCCGACTCACTATTACATGATGTTTATTAGGAAGCATGTTGCACTCGCTGTTTACACTCTCGGTCGTACCTATTGTGGATGCAGCCTTTGGAAAATTAAACGTCCTATAGGGGAAATGTATGTTTTATGTGGGTTCGTTTTTTTTGTTTGTTGCAAGAGCTGTGTAAAAGAGTTGAAGGCTCAACTTAGGCATTGCTCCTTTTCTTTACGGTGATTTGGACATTGTTTCCGTGTGAGGTTTCGCAAACATAAATTCCTCGTTTTTGTGAGACTTTGAGGATGCTTTTGTTAGATCTCTTCCTTTCATTCTGGTCTGCTTGTACCTTTGTGGTACCTAGGGCTCAGGATTGTTGAAATAAATTAGGTATGGTTTCTGAAATGCTTTGTTGAAATAGAAACTTGCTAGAAATAGGATTCCATTCTAAAAAATCAACCAAATAGTTAAAGATGTCAATTGGTACCACCTCTGTAGTAAAGCTTGAGCTAGATACATACATGCCTGTCCTTAGGTACTAGACAACTCGATAACATTAACTGTTCCATCTCGCCCACACACTTTTTATATAAGGCACCCGCCTTGAAATCGAGAGACCAGGTTGTTCCGGTCGAGTTGGTTTTTGCAATTTCTGGATTGTAATAGTCTAGATATTAGGTTTACCCTCACTTATTATATTATAACCTTTTTATCTGGTATAAAAAGAACTCTTAGGATAACAATACTCTACGGATTACACTTCCTAATTTTAATTTAATATCCAGAATCCAAAACCAATTGACCCCGACAATGGAAAACCTGACATCAAAATAAGACGTGCCGGTAGGCAACATTTGCACGGTGGCTTTTCCTTCAATGCAGGCCTATTCCTGAACTGCATAGGCCTACAATCTACTTTCCAGTCTCATTCTGTAATTTTTGCATTATGTGTGTGTACTTGCTAGGAAAACGCCAACCAATTAAACTTAAAAACCGTATTATTTATACCAATATAATAATTATCAAAGTTAAATGCAAATGTTCCCGGGTACTCAACACATTACTCGCTCACTCGTCTAACAACGACTTTGGTGTATTCCTAGTCTAGTTGGCTAAGGCACCGTTATACCCGAAATGTGGGAGACCTGGGTTCAATCCTCAGGTCGGGAAAGATTTGGTAATATCTGGTTTGTATTTTAAAAATTATAGAAGACGTTTTGAAATGCAAACAATACTATGAAAAACATAGCCAGTACGAAATACGTGTAAAGATTGCAAGGTTTATTCAATCTCCCAGCTCTATTTGGGGGTACCTTGAGCTTGCAAGATTCAATACACCTTGGGTACTGCATTTCACAGCCATACAAATAACAAACTAAAAGTATTTTTTCAGAAACAAAAACATTGTCTTTAAAATAATTCCTACACATTAGCAGCCTATTTTTCAATTTATTATTTCTTGTAGGTTTAAATCGCAATGGATCTACTGTATTTACCCGTTTGCAAGCCTACCTTTTTTGACACATTTTTGCAGTTGAAAAAGGCACCTCGGCTTGGAATCGATGGCAAACTTAAGGGCATTTATTAACATGATACACTTTTTTGTTATATTTATTGTTTATCCTTGTTACATTGAACAACAAGAAACGGCGTCGACACTAGCAAATATTTTGTATGGAAAATTCTCGTGCCGCGAAGAGCCTTGTGAAGCACGTGAAACTAACACTGCCCATGTACAGTAAGATCCCTCTTATCCGAGTTGGATGAGACCGGGGGCACCTCGGATTTGCGAAAAACTCGGATGGCGCGTTTCATTTGTTTATTTGCTCTCGTAGGCCTAGCATAGGCCTAGCCACACATGTAATAAATAAAGGAACATAAAATACACACGATACACTTCATACAGGGTATACTAAATGAATTAATAGCTTGTAAATCAAGCTCACAAACACACGTACACAATTAGGCCTACATGTCGTAATAAAAACGTATGTCTAGGCCTAAACTCGACGCAGTAGGCCTAGGCTAGGCCTACAATGCAAACATAGGCCTAGGCCTAGCTCTCTTTCTCATGTGGGAAAACCTCTCACTACTATATCCCGCGCTGAAGCTCTCGTCGCAAGATAAGCCTGGGAAAGAAAGAACATAAGCCCAGGAATAACAATCCTATGCGTCGTGATAACGAATTTCGTGAATCGGTTGAAAGATGATTGCATTGCGAATTCTACTTCTACACCCAACCATCTTTGTCAGTCAGCTGTGAGTGTGAGTTGGTTGGATCGTACGCGCATCTCGTACTGCGCAGACGGCGGTGTCCAAGATTTATTGCCGCATCTTTCTCTCTTGCACTCACTCGTGGCATGGGCGCGACTCGCCGAGACGGACGGAAGCACGTGATAGCTTACAACGCGCTCTGTCGTCAACTCCAATTACTCTTTAGGCAGCGGGCACGCTCCGCGGGAAAGACCGCAACCACGTAGCGCGTAATTTAAACTGGTGAATTAGTCTATAAACGGCCGCGAAATATACTCGGATCTTAAAATCGGCTCCGGGTAATTTCTGGAACCGGGTACCCGATGTCATCCCTACTCGTAAGGCATGCCTACAAATGTATGCGAGTACATTTAAAAAAGTGCGGCGCGGCGTCTGTAATTATTTTTATGTTTTATTTACGTATTTAAAACTTTAATTTTTTTTTTTTTTTTTTTTTGGGGGCGGCTCGGTTAACACGGAATATCGGATAAGAGGAGATCGGATAAGAGGGATCTTACTGTAGTTAGTTCTCCCATAAGTGCTCCTTGCACAGGGAAGGGAAATGACTCCCTGTGCAGTCTTTGAGGGCGGGCGGCAGGTCGTTCCATGGGTTAACAACCTGGAAAGAAAAAGCACGTCGGCCGAGCACTCCTTTGGCCGGAGGGGGTTGGAGGCGGGGGTGCCTACTATCGTCGCCTCTCAACACGCGGCCCTGGATGATGCGTGCACATCTATGAACTTAATAATCAGGGGTCGGCTTGCATTCGGTATCAGCTTGCAATCGAGTAAATACGGTAGCTGATTTTGTTAGCAGTTCTCAGTAAACTCGTACTGGATGTCTGTTTAAAATTTGAGCGCAATCTGTTCAGCAATTCGGCTGATTTTCGACGTACGGAATCACGGAAGAGCCGATTTTCTTGAATGGTTTCCTCAGTCCTTTGCTCCCTCGTCTAATTATATACCTAGTTTGTCAAACAAACAAAATTGCTCTTCTTACTTTATGTTGATGGGTTATCAATCCATATCTTTTCAAATGAAATTACTTAAAACATGTTTTTTATGCGTGCTAATCATTAATAATTCAGAAATTTTAGCACATGAAGATCACAAGTTTGTGTAACAAAATCACCAGCGTAGCACCGATATGTCATGGCGGTCGCCGCTCTACTAAAGTCTCGTTTGCAACGCTTTTCGAGAATCGAGAGAGAGGGATGCGCGCACACGTACCCCGCTCGGTTATTGTGTTCGTGGGCATATGGTATACTTTGACTGAAAGAAAGACGGACGAGGGTTATTGTAGCGGAGGAGTGGGATTAAAGGTTTCTGTTGAACTGCAGAAACGCGTACTGCAGACCATGCTGGTAAATTTAATACCGTATGATAAGCTACGATATCGCGATGTTTCTTGATACGACGGAGATTTTGATATCGTAAACACAGTACTCAATTTTTTCGTGATATGAATATCGTATATTGTTGAACATCTCTAGTACTATAAAACTTTAAAGTCTCAACTAGGGATGACGGAACCCGACTTTTTTACGACCCGGGTACCCGTCCACATTACCCGCGGGTTACCCGGGTAGTAACACAAAAAAATCGTGTGGGGTGTCTAATGAACTGTGAAGAAACGCGCTCATCAATTATCGTAAGATCTCGGACGACGTAATGCTGTTCTATAAACAATGACGTGCCGATGAAGTAGTATTTCATTATCACGAATGAGGAACAGCAGCGGGCCATTAAGATAACACTCACTGTTTCGTTGCATCTGCTTTATATCTTGACACAGTCAAGGTCACGACTCATGATGCGTTGGCGCGGGGCGTGGGAGGGTGGGGGGACTGGAGCCCGAATGAGAGTAAACAAGATAAGGAAAGATTTATCACCATGGGTGATAGCTTTTAAGTTTTGACTTCTAGCAGATTGAAAACATAAGTGGTGTTGTGGTAATTATTTACGCAGTATAATCTCTGGAAGATCGCACGAGTGGTTAGGCAGGAGGGGGGTGGGGGGGCATACTTAGCACACTGCCACAAGTCGGCGGCATGAACAAAGGACATTATAATTCAAAACAAAAACGCCGCCAAGCACAAAAGATATGAGGAAGCGCATGTTTACATTAGCCTTCCGCCTACAATGTGGCATCTCAATTCAGTAACCGGGTTTTACGGGTAAACGGGTAGTGGAAACACGTACCCGCCCGACGAAGTCGGGTGAGCCATTTGAGTTCTGTTGTAATGTAAGGACCAACTATGAAATGTGAAAATGCCTAAGTTGATAGACAAAGGATAAGAGTTATATTAATTATTCTATACTGGATATTGTTGTGTAAAGTTTAAACAATGCTCACTATTAACAAAAGACCCGTCGTCTTCCCTAGTCTCAACCCGTTAATGACATTTTTATTGATTTTGCTGTAGATGTGTGCGAGTACTCGAAAATTCAAATTTGAACGAACATATCAGGTGCTCAAACTCGATTCAAAACCTAACTACCTGTGTTCGAATTCCGAACTATTTGAATCTTTTTTGAACAAGTAGTTCAACCAATGCAGAACAGAGCTTGAATTTAGAAATAATATGCACCAGCAGGAAACTCTATTTCTCAACACTACTTGCAGTGTGTTTAGGGTGTTACGTCAATCGGTAAGTTCCAACACTTGCATCTCGAATTAGATTTGAATTCTCAATAAGCAAAAATTTATTACTGGTAAATTAGACTGTCGAAATGATAATAATTGTTCTATTATTCGAATGTTAGAACACTTATCACTATTCAATTCGAAGTAAAAATCTGTTGTTCGCACTCCTCTATTGGGCTGTTTTGTGGCGATGGTATTTATTATGTCTGTCGACGTTTCAAAGACAATTTGTCTTCTTCATCAGGACTTGTAATGTGATGTGTGAAGTTTATGAATTGATTGTTTGTCTTGTTTGAAACAAGCGTCAATTTATAAACTTAACACATCATTTTTCAAGTCCTGATGAAGGAGACAAAATGGTAGTATATTTAAAATTTCTGCAAAATTGGTTCTCTGGTTTGACCTCTGCGTTACAAACACAAGAGATTAAGCCATTTGAGTTCTGTTGTAAGGACCAACTATGAAATGTGAAAATGCCTAAGTTGATAGACAAAGGATAAGAGTTATATTAATTATTCTATACTGGATATTGTTGTGTAAAGTTTAAACAATGCTCACCATAAACAGCTGATGTTTGCGAGATGGACTTGGTCCTGGTATATCAATGATGTTTGCGAGATGGACTTGGTCCTAGTATATCAATGATGTTTGCGAGATGGACTTGGTCCTGGTATATCAATGATGTTTGCGAGATGGACTTGGTCCTGGTATACCAATGTCCAGTTTAAATTAATCTGTCAGAGAACCTTACTAATGAAATTATTACAAAGTTTCTGATTTGTTGTTGCCATAATGATAACAAGATACCTGGCAGTTAACCTTTTGAAAAGTGAGTTCAAAATTGGGGTTTGCCACCCCTAAAGTAGGGTGACCAGACGTCCCGGAAATTCCAGGACAGTCCCGTTTTTTCGTAATGTGTCCCGGTGTCTCCAAAACATTTTTGGGGACACTGTTTTGTCCCGGAATTTAAAAATGCCCGTGTTTCAGCAATCTTACCAATACGCCAGTGGAGTTTGTATTGCTCTAGTTGGCAATGCCTCGTCTCTACGTCTACTAGTCGAGTCGGGCGCGTGTTGGGCCTTGTCAGTCATTGCCTGACCAGCTGACCTTGAGTGGGGTGTGTTTCGTGTTACAATCGTGCTCCTGTATTTTAATTGCGCGTGTCACAGTGCAGTGCGTCGGAGAAGAACGTGTGGTTTTTGTTTCCGTTTCAATTGCAGTGCAGTGTTATTGTGATGGGTAAACGAAACTGTGTTTTTAATGACGATTTGCGAAAAGAATACGCATTTCTAGCTCGCTGTGATGAAAGTAATAGCAAGGTAGTTACTGTACTCTCTGTCGCGCGGCCTTTCTAATCGAACACGGTGGGCGCACGGACATAAAGAACCATTTGCAATCAAAAAAACACAAATCCGCAATCAACAGTAAAGCTGACGGTCATGTAATGACAAGTTTCTTTTCATCTAAAAAGTTCAATGAAACTGAAACAAAACTCGCAGTCAAAACGGACTTTCCGTATCTTAAGCAATCTCTGATTGTAGATAAAGTTGAATGCACAGTATCGCTCAAGGTGTTCGTTTCGTTCGTACACATTGTTGACCACTTGGAAAAGAAAAACACAAGAAGGCCTAGTCTGCTAAATGCACCAGTAATAAAGCGCCGCACTCTCAAGGCATAGGCCAGCCCCCAACCCAACCCAATCTGTCTCAGATCTCACTACAGGCTATCTTGAGGGAAAAATAGCCCCAAAAAATTTCTGCCTCCGGCGGCTGGGGCTTTGCCCCAGACCCCTGGTAGCCCACGCAAGTCCACACTAAACGAAAGTACATGTGTCCCGGATTTTGCTTTTAGAATTATGGTCACCCTACCCTAAAGTGAGTTTTTTCCCGTATTTTAGTATCTAAGAAAAAAGTTCTTAATGAGATTAATAACCAATATTTTCTTGTGTAGTAAATGTTTATTTGCACACAATATTCATAATAATTTCCGAGATTTCGTCTACAGTCACATCCATGCGCCTTGCCATAGCTACCGATAATACTTGTTGCTGCCTACTAGCACGCACTAGGCCTGCCGTCACACGCACCGGCAACGCACGTATTCACAAAACCATGCTAAAAATAGATCATATCTCGTCCAAATGTTTCACCAAATTGTTCAAGATGTTGTCAATAGGTAGCACTACTGCATGGCCAAGCTCTAGCTTGATGCACTCATGCCTTGAATTACTGTGCAACCCAAAAACATCAAAATGTATATATATATATATATATATATGGGAATACTCTGGCAGGGCGCTCGGGCGCGCACGTATATATACGGGCATACTTTTCAAAAGGTTAAATTTACGCTACTTAAACTGGACATTGATACACCGAGCTTTAGCCTCTTTCCTCACATTATGCGATTTACAGAGAAATACCCTAGGCTATATTAATTTGATGGATAATAACTAGGGTTGCCGTTCGATGTGAAAATGACAAAGAGGGGTGTACAGTCAAACCCGCCTAATACGTTTTCATATTAGACTCTCGTTTTGAACGCATTTGGCGGGAAAACTGAACTGCATCCTTGACGTCCCTCGGGAAAGGTCGAGATCGGCTCGGCTTCAAATGTTGCAACACAACTAGTGGGTAGGGGCGATGTTATATATCCGAGAACAAGACATGACATCTCAACTCATATAACACTAGTGCGTCAATTAAACAAGTGTTGTATTGACAGCATCATCTATTAAAAATAGGGGTCTGCGGGTACCCAAAATTTTGGGTAATTTCGGGTTTTGAAGCATACCCGAAATTCGTTTTTTTATAAATGTAAATCGGGTTTTTTTTTCAAGTAGACCTAGGCCTAAATTGCTTACCTCTTTGGACCCTTAAATCGTCAAAAAACGTTCGCGAAATGGAGCAAAATAAGACCAGTTTTACTTTCAAGGCGAAATACAGCCAGTTCTATTGTTTTTCACGAAATTTGGGCGAAATCGGCAGTTTTTTCCCCATTTTCCAAGTATGTACTATATTCTCGCGAGAAAATAGGCCACTATAATAATAGGCCATACAAGTACAACAGCTGTTGAGCTGCTGCTGGTGACGTCACACCTCACAGGGTCGGCAACATAACAAATACAAACTGTAGAAACTTTGTTTCTTGATCTATGAAGTACCAACATTTGAAACTTAACGGCGGGAAGTTTGAAAATACGCGAAATTTGAAAAAATAGTTTGAAATAATTGAATTTTTTATGCGAATTGGATCCTTTATTTTGAGTTTTTATACTGAAATTAAAGATTTTTATAACAAAATGAAGACTTTTTATTTGCTATTTTTCAGGGTCCCTAAAATGAATTTGAATATTTAATCGTTAATTCTTTTTTGTAAGTTTAATTCAGGGTGAGGCCATGGGCTTTGAACCACATTGTAAAGACCAAACCCCGATCATGCGAACCTGGCGGAGAATCCGGGCGAACCAGATTGGCATTAATTAGTCCGCATTACCCTATTGAAATTGCAGTTATTTTCTTTACCCGAAATAATTGAATTTTTTATGCGAAATGGATCCTTTATTTTGAGTTTTTATACTGAAATTAAAGATTTTTATAACGAAATGAAGACTTTTTATTTGCTATTTTTCAGGGTCCCTAAAATGAATTTGAATATTTAATCGTTAATTCTTTTTTGTAAGTTTAATTCAGGGTGAGGCCATGGGCTTTGAACCACATTGTAAAGACCAAACCTCGATCATGCGAACCTGGCGGAGAATCCGGGCGAACCAGATTGGCATTAATTAGTCCGCATTACCCTATTGAAATTGCATTACCCTATTGAAATTGCAGTTATTTTCTTTACCTGAACCCGACCCGATACCCGTGGTAATTATGATTACCTGAACCCGAACCCGCCCCGAACCTAAAAAGTAATACCCGGAGACCCCTAATTAAAAACAATGATCTTGCAATAATTATCGCATAAGAATAACACGGCACTGAGAGAGTGCAAAATATTGAGAATGTGCAGTGAAGTGCGTGGTGGAGTGAGCCAGCCGACCGACAGAGAGACTAGTTGAGTCTTCGATCACAGGCGGGAGGGTTGGGGGGAACCGGTCTCGTAGGCAGCTGCAGGCGGGGTGGGGTGGGGAAGTGAACCTGCCACTACAGCTGACAAAAGATTGCGCTCGCTGTCAATGACATGTTGTCTTGCAGGAAATAGTGCTTCGTTCGTCGGTCGGTGTTCATAAAAGGCGAAAACTATACATTTCGAAAATTCTCGCGTGGCAGAAATTGGTGAAAACGTATCTCAAGCAAGACATTAAATCAGCGGTTATTATCGCATATTAGGCGGGAAAACGTATTGTACAGAAACGTTTTGTGTGGGTAATTTTAACATGACACTTAGAATGTATGGGTCTTATATTTTTGGACGTCACCAGCGGCAAAACCTAATGAACAGATCGTTTTTGACGGGTTTGACTGTATACTCTATTAGGGGTTAGCAAATAGTGATTTTAAGGTTTGAATTGAATATTGATTATATTTTTAACGGAACGCATAATGAATAACGTATATATTTACTCGGCTCTAGGTCGCACATAATTTAAAGATGGCTTATATAACAGAAATGTGAGCCACAATCGAATGCAAAACTTTTTTAACTCGTTTTTTATATATTTGCTATAGATACGGGTAATAGTGTTGCAAAACTTGATTTGTTCAGCCCCGACCTCCCGAAAATAGTATGAAATGCTGTAAAATTTCATGCCAAGAACCAATGGCCGAACTCGGGGCTGCCCGACGAACCGGCACCTCCACCGAGGCCTAGGTGCTGGTTCGAATACCAATTTTTCCAAATTGGAATAATAGCTGACAACTAGTATTCGTGAATATTAATCAAATTTTGAATATTCGCGCACCCCTAGTGTATAATAATGTTTAGTTTAAGGGGCTCGTCAACAGTTACCCCATAGTGCGCTGCTCTATCCTAGGAAATGTGGCGGGAAAATACACATGTTGGACAGATTCAGCTCCAGGCAGGGGAGGAAAGGAATCATGGTCGTTTTTGTTATCGTTCGTTTCGTTGTCCGAGAGGCTCCCTGGCATTGACGACCAATGCGAGGGAGCGAAAGCCAGGACTATAAAAATAACGTGCCTGGCTTATCCAGGGCAAGTAAATAAATAAATAAGAGAGAGAGAGTCTACCCACTCAGTTATATAACTGATTTTCAGTGGGGGATAGTAAATCAAAGTGACTAAGCCTACCCTAGGTCGATTCAGTGACCAAATGAAAGTGAAGAAAATCATAGAGCTACCGCATAATTATTAGGGCTCAAATTACCATCCATCCATTGTCTGGGTGAGATGTGCGGAGTAATGCACACGAGTTGTAATAATCGCAGACACAGAGATTCAAATGTTAGTGTAAATTCACCAATTTGCTAGCAAGCAATTTTCTCTCCCAAATTACGGGCTTGCGAGTGGAATCGTCAAGAATTTCTGCACCCCAGCCCGATGACTGCAAGCTCAATTTTTATTTTTGTGTAGTTAGTTCCATGAACACTGCTATGCTGAATTTAATGATGGGGTATTCCATGAGCGTTACTAACTTGGGGCAAGTCTAAACAGGGCCGTAACTAGGGTATAAAAATTACCCGGGTATGATTGGGTCAAGTACATGACTGTGTACAATGGGGAGTCCCCAGCCAGTGCGGGTCTGGGACACTTGGCCCCGGATTTTTATTTTTATTTTTAGGTGTGATTGGACAACAAGTTTTAGGCATTTAAAAAACATTTATTAGTGGTGACTGGTGATGATTGTTGTGATCGCAAACTTATATTATATTCTACTCGACTCTACTCCAGATTTTTTACCCGGGTTACCAACCCCTAGTCACTGCGGTGAGTCTAAACATTTAGGCTAGAGAAACAACGCGACAACAATGATAACGAGACAATGCACAATAAGGTTCAACACTTTGATCGAATATCAAACTGTTTCGTTTTTGGCAATTTCCAATTGGATAACATTCTTCCTTTAGAACACAGCAACATTTTTATAGTCTAGGGTTAGGAATTTTATACTTTCCGATTAGTAAATGGAGTAGTGTTAGTAGTAAGGTAACGGTTGAGGTTTTTCATTACCGTATTTATTTATTTATTGTCTATACTCTACCCTATTTGTAAAAAAACTGATTTATAAAGGAGAATCGTCTCGTCAAACAGGATCCTTTTTTATATGTGTTCTGGTCAAGGTGGTCATGTGCGTCTTGGTATTGTAAGTCTATACTTTTTATATTGCTCATGGTCTCGGCTAGTAGCCATGTAGTTTATGGATGATTATAGTTCCAGTCAGTGAATTAACCCAAGTATTGCATTGTGATTTGTTTCCTAGTGTAGGGCCCATGTTTTTAATACCTACTTTCTCAAAAAGAAATATTGTTGGTTTCATTTTTATTAAGTTACTTTTTAAATGTAAAGTTTTGTGTGGGTTGGGGGGAGGGGGATGTTAAAAAGCACAATTGTGCATTATTCACAGTATTAAAAGATAATAGATAACTTGCTATTGTTTATCATAGTAAGGTTGTCTGTATGTTCATAAACTGAATATTTTCCAAAGGTTGTCATCTTCCGTCTTCTAGATATGCTATGTATATCCTCACATCATTATGTATGACTATAATGTGCAATTATTGACAATTGTACATATTTATTTATCCAGACCTTTTATCATCAGCTTGTACTGGAATCCATAACTGTTTAAAAACTTAACAGTTAACACCTCAAAAGTATGACAATGGTTGCAATAATGTTGTATTATTATTTTTAACGATCTTATAAAATAATCATTTATTGTGTCGGCACCCGTGTGAACGTGTTTTTAAATGCATATTGGCGACGAATGAAGCTTCAAAGTGTGGTATTAGATCAGAGAGAGAATACTGATATATGTGTAAGATATGGACAGCTACATTTTACAATGGCTGGATAATATATTGAATCAACTCCGGTGATATTTATTCAATCGAGTTCGTAATGGACTGCGCAATACGATTGTTTGAAATGAAACGGCAACTATGTTTCATTACTTGTGTACATAAAGGTAATCGTCTAAAGCACAGTGATATTCTAGGTAGGGCTTGTATGAAATTCGCCTGTGCACAAATTCTTACAACACACCGTCAATAATTTATAATTTACGTGCTATTTTATGTTATTTCTCAGTTCATCAAATATTTTCCACCTATATGAATCTGGTTTCAAATCTGGCAATAGAGGCCTTCTATCGAAAGCTTTTCCCTATGCGGCTGCCATAGTATTTATAAAACTATTACTTTTTTTAGGTATTGTTGAAACCGTGCCTGTCTACGCGACGTAGATTTTGCCAAGCATCAGTTGCAACAGAAACTCAGTGATGCAACACTGCCTAAATGATGCCGTAGTTTTGTTTGTACCGTCTCATGTAGATTGTTTACGGTGCTACACACCCCTCCCAACTTACTGGTCCTTTACCTTTCATATTTCTCTGTGTATCCTTTTACTATTTGTCTTCTATGATTGAGCATCAATCTGCTGAAATTGCTAATGTGTGCATCGATGATGACTGATCTATTTATAAGATGTGGTGTACAATTAGAAGGTACATACATTACGTAATATAATTAGCCAAGAGTGCAGAGTGTGTTTGTTGGGGTCAGCCAGCTAGCAGAAGTGTAAATTTTCTTAAGACAATTCCCTCCTCAAATATGACTGTGAAAGGCTTACTTGAGCCTGTGTACAATATTTTGATAAATACCTTGCGATGAAAAATGCTGGAAGGATACAACCCTATTATTTACCTCTTAAGTTTTCACTGGTGAATAGCTCTCATCTTCCTTGAACACTGCAAGCGGCTCTTCAAGGAGGATAGGAGAATGTGAGTTTGTTGGCAGGAACCAGAAAATAGTTTTGATATGTCCTTATAAAGCATACTGCAGACAATGTGAATGGTGGCTGTACTAATGTTATTTCAATAACATTTAGATTGTATTTCCCAGTACTGGCTTGCAAATCCTGCACCAATAATCTAATGGAGACACATCTCGGGAAACACAAAATACTTGGTGTTTTTAATGCCTTGTTAATTGGCCATATAGCAGTTTGTTTGGTAATACATTTTTGATATCAGTGTCTACACATCACTGAATTTACCACATGTAGCATAACTGCAGTGTTATCTGTATCCAACCAACCTTCGTGAATGTTGAAAAATACACTAGTGCACAAGACTTTGTACTCTGCATCATTTTAACAAGGATTACATCCCATTTGGACTAGACTTGCCATTGTGCTTGCACATGGCACTAGTTTCCAAAATGGTCTAAACTGCTATTTCGCAGTATTGTGAACGCTCTATTAGTTTTCCAGAAATGGGAGAATATTATTCAAAACAGTGTTAATGCATTGCAAGTTTAATCAGGAAACCATGATAATGCAGAGGTTTACAGGTCTCGAGACTAGAACTAGTACTTAATTAAGAAAGATTTGTGAGCATCATTGAGAGAAAGAGTTTGCTTGGCTCGCTGGCCTTCAAGCACATTGTTTGCACTCCCTGGCTTTCACTGCTCATGTGAGGCAGAAAGTTTTTTTAAAACTGTTGCATCATTTCAGTTGCCTTGTATCAAGATTTTCACTATTGATATACTATTATAGATTTTATCTATTTGTAGAGACATTCTGTATTATTTATTTGTAATTGCTATTCTGATGTATAGCAAGTTAATATTTGCGTTACGTATATTCATTTTAAGAAATCAATACAAAAACGTTACACTTTAAAAGTACAGGCATTTTATTATGGTCAGTATTGGCTAATTGCTAAAATAAAAAAAAAATGTTGTCTGTGCAGAAATTTGTATGACAAATATTTACAGACCAGTTAAATCCACAGTTGTTACAAGCTTGTGGTGCAAGTCAGTTTGCATGTATGCTTCATTGCATATTTTGTGTGCAAGATTGACTGGCTAGGCGTTTGAAACGTGGCCTCTAAAACGTAAAACACTTTCTTGTTATTTTTTGTTATATTTATACTTTTGTACGCAATCTTTTGTTAAGGGGCTTTATTTCTGCCCTAAGAGTCATTGTAATATATGAAACAAAATGTACTATAATTTAAATGGTCGAGGCAGTAGCTGTGAGTTTTATTGCTGTATTGTAAAAAGCTAAATGATTTTTTGTATATTTGCTATTTAGCAAGATTTTAATTTGTACATTATTACATTAGTATTAAATGTTCTGTCTACTGTAGTATATATTTATACATAATATATTTAATATTTCTGGTTGAAAAGTTGAAGGTTTGTGATGGCAAATCTGTGAAAGAGTGTTGAAAGTTTAGTCTTCTTTTAAACCGCAGTCAGTTTTAAATCACTTTAATATATTTATTTATAAAATTGGAATTTGTTGTTATATTTTACATGATGCATAAACAGTAATCAAAGTTGACTTCTTATTTAAATTTCTTTCAATAATGTATGAAAGCCATTGTTTGTGATGCCATAATAAAGATTGCGACCCACCTACGTACAGCACGGTATTTTGTTAATATACTACAGAAAGGACTCAGTTCAAAGACTGTTTTTGATAACATCTTTTGCACATCTGCACGTGTTTTTATTATGATGTAGTTCTGGCAGTGAAATTGTGGCATTTAAATAAATTAGACATGACTGTTACATTAACACACTTCTGTTATTGTTGCTAATGTAGCTTCCATTCAAACTATTGTGCAGGACTTTTAAAATAGTTAATAACAAAAAGTTGTGTCTCCTATACAAAGTGCATTTAGTTGTACTGATGATGTGATGACAAAACCCCAGCATTTTTCATCCCCAAATCAAGTTTGTACATATATTACTATAAATATATATATAAAAATATATATTCTTCTTTATAAAAGAAAAAATATAATTATCTTGGAGCGCATGTGACGTTTGTCTTTTTTTGTAGTCAATGCCATTTTCCCGTCTATGTACTTTTTTTAAAGAATTGAAATAAAGAAAAAGGAACATTACTGTACACAATGAAAATAATGATTATGAAATAAAAATATATATAGAATTCATTGTAAATGATTCTTACTTGTTATTATTATTATTAATATTATTAATTAGATGATAGTCAAAATATGCTCCTTACCCTTACAATGACGTTCTGCACTCTTGACTACTGTACAGGTAGAAGGACGTTCCCAAGTGTGTATATGTAGCATCTATACACATTGAATGGGTGTTCTAAGCTAGAATATGCAATAAGGACGACGTTCAGTATTAGGGTAATTGAGATGCCCCTAAAAGTGACTGTCTAATTGAAGTCAAGTGGTGGTCAATATACAGGTAATATTCAATCACTTGACCAGGCAATTGTTCAAGGCGTGTTTTACTTTGTTAGAAATACTCTGTTATAAATCTTACCGCTATCGAGTTGGTGCTATAGGCGAGGCCTACTTTGATCAATTATCAGGGGAATTGGATGGTTTACCCTTTACTTCTTATAACCTATAGTTATGAACCAGAATTAAAATTTATTAAGGTGCCAACCATCTTTTTTGCCAATGCAAACATATTTTAGAGCCTCTGTATCTAGTCTAGTCTAGTCTGTAACATGTATGTTTTGGTTCCAATCATGTGGGAAGTATCTACAAGTATATTATTGTTGATGGGGTTTCTGGTGTAGGGTACACAGCTCTGCAAAGAGTTTTATTTATGCTACTCTTTTTCTTGTGTGGGGATTTGGAAGCTCAATAAGACAATTTTGAGAAAAAGCAGTGCCATCTGTATTGCCTGCAATGCATTATGGAAAAATGGGGGGGGCTTTACATGCTGTCTGCCATATTTCTGGATGTCACAGTCTGCCAGAGTTGCTGCCTTCTTGGAGCATGGCAACCGTAAGGCTAAACTCTCTAAACTCCCTTAATGCTTTGTTCACGATATAGATTGCACTCTGAAAATCTTCCATTGGTGCAAGTTCATGATAGAAAGAATGCCCAACAGGTATAGTTTGGGTCAAGATCAAAGAGCGCTAGCGGTTTCTTTCAAATCTTCATGAATAGGGTTCCCTATCTTGTACTTGTCAAAGGTACAATAAGGCAAATGATTGCTTCGGCTGCCGACAAGAATTTGTGTTTATCTACTAAAGACTCTGAAAACATACTTTCAACCCTTCGGTAGGCCGGGTCAGGTAATACTTTTTTTGTGTGATGCGTTGATGGACTGGTCGATGTTTTTATCCCGTTTGGTGACAGTAGTAGGGCCTGTGTCCATGCGCCCGCTGAGAAGCTCTTTTGAGGAAGTTAAGTGGGCATGTGATCCTTCGTGAATAGAGCTCTAGAACGTGCTCTTCGATCTTGGCAAAAACTATATGCCTGTGTGTCTTAAGCATGCCTACGACTAAGTATTTGATTGATGTAGCAGTATAACCGTGCAATAATGCAAAAATTGCGCTAACATGAAATTGTGAGGAATTTAATAACACAAGACAATTTGTCCCTATTGGTGTTCTCCCCAGAGCCGATTTTCCGGGCAGCCCGCCTAGCACAGCTTTACTCATTTTTAAATTTTTTTTCCCATTAAAAATATACAAATGTTGAAAAGTAGCGCCTACATACGCCTATTATAATCATTGTAACACAAATAAAATTTGACCGAACACAAAAAAATTACAAGATTAGTTTTTTAAACATACTTTAAAATTTGTTTCTTCTGTTGTTGGTGATGATGCCAGGTTGTCAGCAGAAATGATTTGATTTTAATTAAAATAAAAATATTTATATTTTGTTTTACAACACTATATTGATATCTATGTGTTGATTAGCTTCAATAATTATTAAGTAATTTCTTAACTCGTTCACTCTTGCTTTTGGTCTTTTACTACTAGGCCTATATCTGTGACTAAATTTTAAAAAATACCAAAAATACGAAATTTGAATTTGAAATGACAATTCAAAGTAATAATTGGCGCACACTTTATTAATCTAAACATAACAAAAGTGTTTAAAGTTGATCCCACTTAGACAAAGACCCATTAGATTAATTTCCGTACCGGTACCAACACATAATAGATGGCACATATAATGTATGGTAATGAAATTTAAAGTAGGCCTAGGCCTACTCCCTAACCACAAACCCAATGATATAAAGTTACATAAGGGGGGCTTCAAAACTTCTTTAAAAGTAAGAAAATTGAATGTAGAATTGGAAAAGATTCCCATGATCCCATGAACCTTGCTACCCGGGCATGTTTTGGGAATACCTAGTGAGCATTTTTTCTTGAGAGCCTCATATAATGTATGCCTCATATAATATTGATATGTGGCTCAAACACGTAATTATTACAAACTTGACACGGTTGCAAACAACAAGCGTAAAGTAACGACGGATCACAGTGCAAAATCAAGTGTTACGATTTGTGAGAATCGTTGACAACTAAACCATTTCCACTTTTCTACTTACAAACTTTGGACTAGCTGTTCAATTGTCCTTTATTTCAAACACAAGTTATACATATGAGCAGTAAATAATTATACCTTGCATTTCTTACCGGTAATTAATTACTAAGGCTGTGCAAGTACCCAAAATGTGGAGTCAAGTATTTGTTACTCGGCTCAAAATCGGTTACAAATTTCTTGGAAATGAACAAATAACTATGGAAATACCAAATGTTAAAAGACTAAAAATCTAGCCGTGTTTCGTGCTTCATTGATCTTTTAAAGTTTAACGATATGGATTTAGTTTCACATAACCCTCAAATGAACAGTCTTTATTCTTAAAACAACATTGTAGATATTTTGTTATAATGCACAAAATACAATGGAAAACAGCCCTTTTGTAGGATTGCAAGGTCTACTGAGGAGTCTCCCAGTGGACTCTTGGGGGGGAACTTAGCTTGTGGGTGGAGATTCATGGTAGGATAACCAATACCAAAAAAAAGTAGTTTGACCAAAAAGACATTCAAAACAATTTTTAAAAGTTAATATTTTTATCTAAAATTGGGAATATTTTAGTGACATACAATTACAACCGCGCATTGGCTGTGGCCTGCTAACTTAAGGGTGTTTTTATGGTCATTGTTTCCAATCAATCGTTGAACAAATGTATGTACTATCTTTATATTGGTTGGTTGGCATATATTATCTTATCATGTGGTTACATACTTCAAACTGGTAAGCCTTTGCTTGGCAAACGGGAATCAAAAGGGGGAATGATCTTTGTGTATCGCACCTCCCTACCCCTAATATTCTAAAACTTCCCCGAAGACTGAAGTACATTGTGGACCTTCGAGTCTAAACCAGGTAAACATTTAAACAAAAACCAGTACCATAAATAAATACTAACCTTGCAGCTTGGGATGGAGAAAAACTGATATTGTCCTCCTTTGTAAATCAGTTTATAACTGAATCTGATAGCATAAATAAAATATATCGATATTTGTGGATATGTGTTATAGATATTTCGACTTGATGTATTGATACCAGTACATTCTGTACATAAACGATTCGGCACCGGTATGCCAAACTTGATAACTTCATCCGATTTATCTCTTCCTATTTTCATTCTCATTTCGTGTCACTATGGTCCTCCATTTCCTCCAGTTCTTCCATCATCTTTCTCCCTTCTCAACATAACACTATTTTTACCTCTTCTTTCTCTTGACTCGCTATTTCTCTCAAAAGTCTTTCTCTTTCTCCTTTTCTCTTTCCGGTCTTTGCGCATGCTTGTCTTGGGATTGTGTCTTGGTGTCATTTTTGTCATGTTCAGACGTCATCGATCTATCGAGGCTTGCTTGGAGGCAAGTTAGTGTTCAGCTTTCTGTTGGTTCTGGGTAAACAGGAAATATCATCAAATTTCACGTGAACATTGTTAAAAAATTGATCTTTGGGATCCAATATGCACATTTATCAGGGTTCCTGATTTTTTTGATTTTTATTAAAAAAATCAAAAATCATGATTTTTTTTATTTAAATCGGATTTTTTTTATTTAAATCGATTTTTTTGATTTTTTTAAATTTTGATGTAAATCGGACTATTATTTATTCAAATTGAAATTCTAGACTGGTGTAGGCCTATAGGCCTATTACAATTTTATATGCAAAACCCTTCCTCTTGGTTTAATTTTAGGCTGTTTAGGCCAACCAGGTACGGGTCTAGGCCTACTACGTAAGAAACATGAAATAAAAAGTTTTTAGGGAGGGGTGGGTGTAAACATAGCTAGCTGCTAGGGCATATTATCTGTCAATTTGGTGAAAATTAATATTTAATTATTAATCACATCATATAGGTTAGGTATTACCTTTGGAGGTTACAGATGAGATACATAACAATTAAATCGATACAACTAGTAGGTAGTAGGTAATGATTTATTGAAAATTGAAATAGAAAATGAGATCAGTCGGTTACAGATATTAGGCGGCCAGAGGCCTACATTCACAAATCACAAGACAAACTGACTCGTCACAAAGTGTCTAGGCCTAGGAACTAATTGTTATTTAGGCCTACTAGTATTTAATTAGTGATTAGGATTAGCATTACTGATTGTCATTTAGTACTTGTATAAAAACACCAGCTTACCTGCCTTTTCTACACCAAGCCTGTTACGCAAACGGGAGTGGACAAGATTGAATGATGAGAATGACCTCTCAACCCCAGCTGAAGAAGCTGTAGCAGTTAGTAATTGCTGCAAAATGCAGCACTCTCTTTCACCTATTAGGTCTCCTATGCCTATCTCATTGGAGTTCATGCGCTTGAAAAGAGTCCCACACCGCGAGTGGGGCCATGCTTGTCATTATTCCCTTATCAAAAATTGAGCGTTAGTTCTATCACAATTATTGTATATGACTGTGCCCTAGTGTGTTAGGACCTAGGAATGAAGTTTTAAAAGCCTATACCAGGTCTAGAAGACCTGTGAAATCATTGATCACTGCCTCAGAGTCATTTGGATCATTTTTGTAATATTTGATTTAAATCAATGATTTTTTTAGTAAAAATCATTTGATTTAAATCTGATTTAAATTAATTTTACCCTGACATTTATTAATTAATTTTGATTTAAAAATTCATGAAAACTCCATTAAATCAATTTTTTAGAACTATTCCTGCTGCCTACATTTTTATGAAGTAAATATTTATACTAAATCCTAACTTTCAAATCAACTTGAACATGCAGGCTAATTTTGTAATTTGTATGCTCAACAGTTAAAGGAATGTCACAAATTGGAACTCAATGTTTTGGATTTTCCATTTTGTAATTTTCTGAACTTATGTTTTGCAATAATTGTTAATGTCTTGCTCTTTGCAACCGAGTTTGAAATAAGGTTTTTCATTAATGTTCCTAGGAAATGAGATAATATGATAGAATAGTAACTAGTCAACTTCAGTAATTTGGAACCTGAACACATGCTCTTTATGGGATGCAGACTTTGTTACTCCTGCCAAGCTATGGAATTATTGTGTTCATTATATTGATAGTTTAAATCATATTTAATAAATAATGAGTAATGACCTCAAGTTTAAAAATATATTGTAAATTGTTTTAGACTTCCTCCATGTCAAATAATAGGAATTGCTCAGCATTGGCCTAAGGTTGTCGATTTTGCAACAAAGCATTCAATTTTATTCTAATTCACCATTATATCGCAATTATGGCTCGAGTTTCATCAAGAGGCTAAATAATAAGTAACAATAAAAATATGACATTGGTTTTAGCCAAGTGCTACAGATTACAAATAATATACATTAGGTAAAGTATTGTATACAGTGGCCTCATTATAAATTACTAGAGAAAGTATCACGATTAAGATAAAATGACAAAACGGTGAACTGTTTACCTAAACTAATAATAAACAAACAAAATACACAGCTAACATGTAATGATTAATGAGTAAGGTGCCAATTGCCAATTTATACCTTGCCCAATATTGTGGGTGGTAGGCTGGTGATATGATGGACCAATTGACGATTTTAGATGATACTGAAAGTTTTTTGCTTTAACTACTTACCAGAGGACTTAAAAAACAAGATGAAGTGGGAGAAACAATTATAGATGAAGTACCTACAAAAACAAAATTTTTATTTAAAGCAATTATACATAAGGATATTTTATTCTCCAGTAGTTTGCAATTTAAAGCCACATACTACTCTTTTTAAAATTTGGATATATTGGATAATTGCCTTGTCGATACATTCAACAAAAGATTTGACGGACCTGTAATTAGTTGGGAGCATTGGATGGCTAAATTAAATCAAGACTAGCTGCGTACAAACACATGACTTCACATTCTGAAGTGCCTAGTAACTCAAGGCACACAATTCATTAGATTGTGATTTAAACAATTGAAATAGGCCTAATCAATTAAGACAAAAGGATTATATTTTTGAATGAGCGAAGCAAAGAATGCAATTTCACTTACCCCGGGAAAAATAGCTCGGGCGTTTTTTTTTCTCGTTTGTTTTTTTGTTTTTGTCTTGTTTGTTGGCTCTACCGGGCAAACGGCATATGCGATATTGATAAAAATTGGAGGGGACCTTCCAGATTTTGGGTACAACCGAAGAAACATTGTTCGTAAATATCGTACTTTTTTTATTTTTTATGCAATATTTTCGTGAAATTTGGGCCGATTCTGACCAAATGGATGGGGCTACCACGTATATTTTTTTACCTGTGATGTAGTGCTTTTCGAAAGAAAAAGTATAAAAAGTTAGCCAGAATTCGTAGAAATAAAGGTTTTAATATGTCTTTTTTCGGGTGTATAATTATCAAGTAACTATAATAATAGAAAGTTGACAAAAATCACCTACAATGCGTACATAAAGCAAGTCTTTGGGCCTCAAAATATTTTACATTTGATTGTTAATTGGTATTACCATAGCTATTAATACTCCTTGATAAAAATTATCCTAATTTAACAAAAATAATTTTGCATGGAACTTGAAAAAGTAATGAGATCCCACGCATACAAAAAACTTACTAATCATTGGACAGAAATAGTCATCAACCAAAAAAGCTCATTCATCAATGCGACTGGAAAAAGCATTTGCGATGCGGCCTAGTATATCATAGTAGGGATGGGTTGGCGGGTCCCTTTGGGACAACCCAGCTTACTAACAGTTTCTTTGATTGGAACATAATATTAATAATTTTATATATTTTCTACATTAAGTTATTGGACCACTTGAACAACAAATTTTGTGTGTTCACTTGCCTCTTTTCTATGGTAGCTTTGATATGTTTTAGTTAGTTTCCAATTTGTTATTTTCAGGTAAAACTGGAAGACCTCCACGCAAAAAGAGCAAAAAGGCCAACCACACGGTAAGAAAACTTTACATTATCGCTGCAAGTACAATTAGTTTTGACTTTGCAATACAGTAACTAGTCTGCAGCTTCTTGGAAAATCTTAATCAGAGCTCAAACTTGTTTTTGTGCTCATTCTTCAATTCATGATGTTTTAAATAGTTTCTGTGTCCAAAACATGCTTGTTTTATGCATGTTCCAATGCAGTACAAGATTTCATGTACAATTTGCTCTATGTCCTACTCTAATTTGCAATAAATTAAAACATCGCTATAAGTTGTGGACATGGTAAAATGTGCTGCAAGTTACACGACTGTTGGAAGAGCTCTGATAAGCCGTGTATCAATGCAGAATGCAAGGTTATTCTGGGTCACTTTTACCTATGGCAGGGGTCAGGAACCTGCAGCTCCTGAGTGCGTAAAAAAATAAACACGAAATATCCAATGAAAATTGTTTGTATTAATAGTGATTGGACTGACAAATTCGGTGTTATTGATTGTAGAATCTTGTGGTTTTCCACTTTGTGTAATAACTAAATAAGTGAAGTTTTCTTCCAATAAAAAAGAAAAAGTAACATTGAGTGATATTTTTTGAAGAGTCGTAGCACCGTATTCACATGAAATATTAAAAAAATACTGTGCTGAACTGCAGAAGAAGCTAAAAACTGTGCAGGTTCTACCAGTTTGTGCATACACGTGTTTTAAAGCATTAAATGTTTTAACAATCATCAGGCATCAAGTTAAAACTGTCCACAAACAAACCACATTTTCAAATTATTGTATCAAAAATTCAACCACAAAAATCAACATTGCTTGACCAGAATCATATAAAAATAAAACTGTTATATAATGTAACTATTTTTCAATTATCCTACTATGGCTCCTTCTAGCAATCAGCCAATCACTTTGAAAATTTCTTTAAAATTGGCTTTTAAGACAAAAAAGGTTACCGACCCCTGACCTAAGGCGTTGTGGTTTGCGTTAATAAGTAACGTTATTACAATGTGTGTTGTTAAGGTGTCGATCAGAGCACATTTTCTACATTTTTTACTTTTTTAGTAATGACTGTCAATAGGTAGTAGTAATTTCCAAAGCTTGAGTAGGAGACAATTATTAAATTGGTGGAGGAGAAGGAGAAAGATGATGAGGAAGAAACACTGAGTCTGGCAAGCTTCCTACTAGCAATCAGCCAATCACTTTAAAATTTTCTTTAAAATTGGCTCCTAAGACAAAAAAGGTTACCGACCCCTGACCTAAGGGGTTGTGATTTGCGTTAATAAGTAACGTTATTACAATGTGTGTTGTTAAGGTGTCAATCGGAGCACATTTTCTACATTTTTTACTTTTTTAGTAATGACTGTCAATAGGTAGTAGTAATTTCCAAAGCTTGAGTAGGAGACAATTATTAGTAAATTGGTGGAGGAGAAGGAGAAAGATGATGAGGAAGAAACTCTGAGTCTGGCAAGCTTAGTATCTACAGTTTAGTGCCTTAGTTAAGATTATTATTATATTATTATTTGAAATGTTCTCTCTCTGATATTGACATGCTTGATTGATTATTGGATGAGCGTAGCAAAGATTCCATTTCACTACACTGGAGAAAAAAATCCGGGATATATATATTTTTTTTAATTTTTGTGTGTTTGTTAACACGATTCCGGCTAAACCGATACTCCAATTGCGATGAAATTTTGTGGAGGCCTTCGAAATCTCTGAATTTAGAACTGCCACGTTTTTGAGCTCAATCGAAAAATTATTTCTCTTGAAAATCGTAATTTTACGATTTTTTTCGATTAAAAAGAAAATTCTTTGACTTATAACACCTACATGCTTTATCCGGTTGTATTGATTTTTTTCACAGAACCTTAATTTTATCAATTAATATATTCGTGTGAAATTTGAGCGCAATCAAAAAATTGTTTATCACGATATTTGCAATTTTACGATTTTTTTATTTTCAAAATTTCTTGGACTTGTATGCTTTATCCGATTGTAATGATTTTTTCACAGAACCTTAATTTTATGAACTAGGAAAACGCTTAAGTCCCGCCGCGTTGTTGGATGAGCGTAATTGGTGCATTGAGCTACCATGTGTTATATGGATTTTCTGTTGTTCTGTGAAAAAATCATTACTTAGTTGAAGATTTTTTTTAAATTTATTTAAATTTAATGAAAAATAAACTTTAATCTTTAATTTTTTTAATTAATCGTAATTTAAAAAAAGAAAAAAAATCGTACATTTTCGATTTTCATAAGATTTAGTTATTCGATTGTGCTCAAATTTTACAAGAATATCTTAATTCATAAAATTATGGTTCTGTGAAAAAATCATCAAAATCGGATAAAGCATGTAGGTGTTATAAGTCGAAGAAATTTAAAAAAAAATCGAAAAAAATCGTAAAATTGCGATTTTGATGAGAAATAATTTTCCGATTGTGCTCAAAAACGTGGCAGTTCTAAGTTCAGAGATTTCGAAGACCTCCATAAAATTTCATCGCAATCGGATTATCGGTTTAGCCGGAATCGTGTTAACAAACAGACAAAAATACAGAAAAAAAAAAAAAAACATTCCGGATTTTTTTCTCCAGTGTAGTGAAATGGAATCTTCGCTACGCTCATCCAATTAATATATTCGTGTGAAATTTGAGCGTAATCGAATAATTATTTCTTATGAAAATCGCAATTTTACGCTTTTTCATTTTTAAACAATTGCGCTCATCCAACAACGCGCCTGAAAAAGCGTTTGCGAAGCTTCCTAGTAGCCTTCATGTTGATGATTTTTGTTGTTTAATGTCTCTATTCTTGCAATATGAATGTTGCTAGATAAGGGTGAAGGACAATTACATGAAAACACCCATGCCTTTTGCGGGATTCGATGTCGCATTTTCATTTATTTTTTATATCCTTCGTAAAAACCTTTTTAAGTTTCAAATGTTTTGAGTTAAAATTGGAGGTTAAAAAGTGGTGCAGAATGTGAAAATTCACTTTATTTGGTGCGCGATTGTTAAATTGAGAATTGAGATTGTAAAAAAAGGTAGACCCAAGCTCATCCATCCACCTAACAAATCTGTTTTTTGCTTTTTTAAAATATTGGTCTGTAGTGAACCTAGAGTGCATGTGTTGCCCTGTTTTTAATTTTTAAAGCTGCTTTGCTTATTTCTTACTGCGTTTTTGACAGTTGAAATGTCTGTGCATTCGTTACACACTGTAAAACTAATACATATTCATAAGCTTAAAATTCTATGGAATGAATACCTAACTTTAATTATGTCTATTTGTCTCTTTACCAGGGAAATCATTAACAACTCCACAAGAAGGGTATTTGTACAACATTATCATAACCTAGTTGGTTTTACATCTGTGATGGCTTTTTGTTGTGTAGAAAGCTGCATCCGGTGTAAATGCCCTACCATCGGCAGGCCCCACCACCGGATCGGTACTGCAAACCCTGACTATGACCAACACCGGTCACATCGTTGGCAGGAAAACACCGGCCACAACCGCTCCTGCGAAACCGCAACCGAAGCCTCCAGTAGCGAGTCACGCTCTGCCTCCCCAACCCGCTCGACCCTCGGCCCTTGCGACTGCCGCACCGAAGAAGACGGCACCGCCCCCCAAACCCGCCCCCCCGCCTCCCGTTCCCGAAGTTAAGCCGGAACCCCTCCCCACGCCCGTCCCCATCCCCCCCACTGTACTGCCCACGCCACCCCCAGTGGTGACTCCTGGCTCCCACCCCCCACCCCCCGTAGTTCTGCCCGAGCTGAAGCCATCACCTGCCCTCTCCGTCCCAGTGGTGACCCACGCTGCCGCGCCCATCAAGCACCAAGGCTTTGAGTTACCCTTACCCATGCCCATTTCCACCTCTCCTCCACTGCCTATATTGAACACCCAACAGCATTCCAGTAATGGTTTTGCACATAACGTACCAATATTGAAACAAGAACTAGACTTACAAATTCACAACTATAACAACAATAATGGTAATGGAATTCAGATGGGAACAGGAGTGACTTCAATATTTGATCCCTTACCAGTGGCAACTATTGCAATACATAATCAGCTCAAGAAAGAGGAAAACACTACGATTCCACAGTTCCCTGTCGTACCTCAAGACCTCGAAGATTTTCTGAACGAATCCTTGCCCGATGCGAGACTCTCCCCTCCTGACAACAAGGTTCCACTGTGTACTAACTTTGGATCCGGTTTTAAAACTAAGGTACGTATAGATAAAAAGTTATTACAGTACTTGGGGTTCACGAATAAGGTTGTCAGGTTGCTACTGCACTTAAATTATTTTGTTTTGTTTTATGTAGAAGGCCCCTTGAAACGGTTTTATTAAGGCTATTCGACCGCATTTTTCTATTTCCCCAAATATGCTACCAAGTCAAAATGTAGTGAATGGCTGTAAAACCTGGCTCTTTTAGAAAATCAAAACAATTTTTTTCAAAATTTTCTGATCGGGCTCACAGCTAACATCGCCAGTTCAAAATAATTTCAAACTTCAATTCACCAAAGCACACCATTCAACGTAGGTAGTTGTGTTTTTGTGACATTGTGACATTAATTTTCAACTGGTTTTCTAGAGGCTGACTGAGAGAAAAAAGATTTTTTTAACAACTGTCTTTCCTTGCGAATTTGTTTGTTTGGCGGTACAAATCGGTACAAAATACTGCCAAACAAAACAATTCGCAGGAAAGCCTATTGTTTAAAAAAACGTTTTTCTCTCTGTCAGCCTCTAGAAAACCATTGAAAATTTATGTCACAAAAACACAACTACCTACATTGAATGGTGTGCTTGGACGAATTGAAGTTTGAAATTATTTTGAAGAGGCAGTATTTGCCGTGTGCCCGATCAGAAAAATTTGAAAAAAATAGTTTTGATTTTTTAATAGAGCCAGGTTTCAAAGCCATTCACTATATTTTGACTTGGTAGCATATTTGGGGAGTTAGAAAAACGTGGTTGAATGGCCTTCCATGAAGTACATTGAAAGACTAAAAATATTAGTCAATATTAAATTGAAACAATACAAAAATTTCAAAAAATTATAATACATTTTTTTTTAAATTTAACTTTCTTTTAAATTGAGGTGTGGTAGTAAAGTGCCCCAAAACCACCCTTTTTGGGTGATAGACATAGTGCAAAGGATTAAGACATCTGGTTACCATAGAACGGATGACATTTTAAACCAAGTATGACTTGAATGATTATCTGTTTTGAATATACCGGTGATAGATGTGTTGTGGATACACTATTGTAATGGTTTGGTTTGTTGTGCAGCTCCCCCCCAATAATGACCAGAATTTGAAGAATGCAAGCTCATGGTCATCCCTGGGCCAGGCTGCCTCCCCCCAAAGCACATCGGGCGGCGGGGCAACTTCGGCCCTTAAGTCCACCGTGGTTGAGAGCTTCCAAGCCTTCAAGAAACAAGCAAAGGAGAAGTTGGATCGGGTAAGTTGTGTTTCTCACTATATACCTTGAAACTAACAAGCCCTATAACACCTAGAGCTTACACACAAGAATTACAAGAAGTGGAACACTTTTACTAATTTTACTACTCTGTTATTAATTCTAATGATAGTATTTTTAATTGTAGGCTTGCGTATGTATTTCCTGACGTTTAATGTCAATGTATTGATTAGATGTAAATATTGCACACAAATTTCAAACTTCATTAATCTTTAATTATAAAAAAGTACTGAAACGTTCTGTGCCTACTTTTCACTTTGGCATGAAACTTTGGTGTACTGCGCCACTTTTTTAATACAGTAAGAACTCGATTATCCGATCTCCGATTATCCGATGTACCGTATTAACCAAGCTCCATAAAAAAATATATATATTTTTTATATATTATTTAAAGTAAATACTACTACGTAAATAAAACATAAAAATAAATTCAGATGCCGCGCCGCGCTTTTTTAAATATACTCGCATACATTTGTAGGCCTAGCGGGAGTATTGCCCATGCCTACGAGTGAGTGCAAGAGAAGATGGATCGGAGATATATCTCGACTTTCGAGCAGTGTGCGTCAGTTTCACTGAGCATATAGATCTCAGTGGTCAGTGTGCGTCGCGCGCATCACCGGTAAGCGTCAGTGTCACTAAGCATATAGAGCTCAGTGGTCAGTGTGCGCCTGCGCGTGCGCATACGATCCAACCATCTCACAGTCACAGCTGATCAAATCATCAAAGATGGTCGTGTGTGGAAGAAGAATTGCGATGCGATCATGTTTCAACCGATTCACGAAATTCGTAATCACGACGCATTGAATTGTTATTCCTGGGCTTATCTTATTTCTTTCCCAGACTTATCTTGCGACGAGAGCTTCAGCGCAGGCGATGAGAAAGAGAGCTAGGCCTAGGCCCTAGGCCTATGTTTGCATTTTAGGCCTAGGCCTACTGCGTCGAGTTTAGGCCTAGACATGCGTTTTTATTACGACATGTAGGCCTAATTGTGTACGTGTGTTTGTGAGCTTGATTTACAAGCTATTAAATCATTTGGTATACCCTGTATGAAGTGTTTCGTGTGTATTTTTTGTTCCTTTATGCATTGCATGTGTCATATACCATTTTACCATATCAGGCTATGCTACGAGAGCAAAAAAACAAAAAAACGCGTCATCCGAGTTTTTCGGTAATCCGAGGGTCTCATCCAACTCGGATAATCGAGTTCTTACTGTAATTCAGCGTCGGACTTAGTTTTCCTGTCACTGTCACCAGAGCAGTAAGCTATTGAGAGAAGCTCCTTTAGAATAAATGGGTATGAAAATCCACATATTTAGTCATCATTATCCATTGCCGTTTCCTGCTTCTGGCAAGGTTAGCTTGGGTTTAGCAACCAAATTTTTCCACTTCTTTCTATCCTCCCACAATCGTATATCTTCCACATCTTCCCAGCTCTCTCCTCTTGCCTTCAAGTCTTCTGCTATAATGTATTTCCATCTCTTCCTTGGTCTACCCCGTCTTCTTCTTCCTTCTTTCTTACATTTTCTTGGGCATCCTATTAATTATGTAATTATGGGAAATGCCTAAAATGTGTTGTGCTTCTATGCAATGGCAAAAACACTTGAAAATAGTACCTGACAACAATGCAAGTTTATAATTCCAGATTTGAACGATTCTGTTTCTTATACTAACCAAGCTTAGGCCTACATTGTAAATAAACACATGGGCTAGTCCGAGGAAAGTTGATTTTCAGAATAATGAAACACATAACAAAAACTTGTAAAAATACAGCCAAACCTTACACACTCAAAAGAAATGAGATCTAAAAAAAGGGGCCAAGCTCATCTACCCTTCCACATTTGCGCATTCTTAATTCACAAACGTACAATGTCCCGTAACAACACCCTTGAAAAGCTTGGCAAAATAGAATTTGCAACTATTAATTTAAACGTCCGATAGTTCATCCAAATTCTTTTTTTCTAATTAATTTTAACGTAATGGTCATGCAAATTCTATTTTGCCAAGCTTTTCAAGGGTGTTGTTACGGGACATTGTACGTTTATGAATTAAGAATGCGCAAATGTGGAAGGGTAGATGAGCTTGGCCCTTTTTTTAATCTCATTTCTTTTGAGTGTGTAAGGTTTGGCTGTATTTTTACAAGTTTTTGTTATGTGTGGGATCTCATTACTTTTCAAGTTTCATTGCAAAATTATTTGTTAAAATATAATTAATTTATCAAAGTCGATTTAATTGCTATGGTATTACCAATTAACAATAGAATGAAAAAATATAGTGGTACAAAGACTTGCTTTTTGTAAACAATGTAGGCGATTATTGTCACGTAACTATAGTTACTTGTTGATTGTATGCCTGTATAAGGCTTATTTTAAAACCTTTATTTGGAAGCCTTCCAGCAATGTTTTTAAACTTTTTCTTTCAAAGGGAATTACATCACTATTACCTTAATGTCCATGTAAAATATGAACGTTGTAGCCCCACCCGTTTGGTCAGAATCGCTGGGCAATTGAAACTGACGAATTAGATAGTAGCCAGTAGTAACTAACATCCTTAAAGTGATTTTGACCATGTTTCAAGTCATATTTTCACCAAGAAGGAATGCTCGTACCCCAACCAAATTTGGCATGTGTTGTCGGGTACCTAAATCCCCTCGATTTTGATAGTTTTCAAGTTCACATCACGTTTCATGATGGCTGGGTGACACCTCGAAATCTCCCCAACTCTGCTTGCTGTATAAGGTGCCTGAGTGTGTAGCGCACCGCGGCTTGGCTGCAGCGCCCTAACGGGCACCTAGATAAATTGTAATTCAGTCCTTAAATTGCTACAAACATAGTTTATTTTATTTGGTTGGTATTTGTATTGTTTTACAAAGGTCTTATTTTAAATTGCCATACAATGCAATGCATCTGAATTCTGAACCTAGTTTTACTCTAAAAGTAACATTCAATCAATAGAGTATTTTGTTTTATATTGTTTACAGAGTACAAAGACATGGTAAGTCCCGGGATTAGGATAACAATTACTATATAGGTAGGTACTGATAGGAATCGAACCATCAAAATGTCTACAAAAATTGGGAATCACGATTTCAACAATTCTTAAAGAATCTGTGGACTCTTATTCTCAAACTACAATGCTCTGCCATGGATTAAGAAAACAGATTACAATTATAGCTACAGCCATCATCAGCAGATAAAATGTGTTGTCCTACCTAGCCCTCCAGGCTGTTTTGTGGTTGTTGTCTCCCCTATTCTTTTCCCTAGCAATTATACCTTGAACTAGGGTATCATACAAAGTTCCTTCTGTTACATTTTATAATCTAGTCTGCCATTAATCGTGAACTAATAAGAGTACTTTTTATTTATTTTAGCAGCGTGCATTAATTGAACAGCAAGAGATGCGACGTTACCAAAAAGAGCAAGCTGAAAGGGAAAGGATGCGGCAAGAGAATGAAAAGAGAAGAGAAAGAGAGGAAGAAGATGCATTAGAAAAGGCTAGGTAAGAATTACTTGTAACGTCGGCAACAATTTTATTGAAATCAAGGTAGTACCCGCCTATAAGATAATTCTGAATATAAAACTTATCTGAAAATTATTAACGTCGTTCGGAACTGAATAATTAAACGAGTAAGCGTAGCGAACGGAGTGATCTCCATTCAACTTAAATGGCGGTCAATCGTTAGTCTGCGTGCGTGTGAGTGTGTGTGTGTGTGTACGTTGAAAATCAGCCGAATCGCTGAACAGATTGCGCTGAAATTTTAAACAGACATCTGGTACGAGTTTATTGAGAACTGCTAACAAAATCAGCAAGATTCATTGCGATTTAAACCTACAAGAAATAATAAACTGAAAAATAGACTTCCAATGTTTAGAAACTATTTTAACGACAATGTTTTAGATTTTGAAAAGATATTTTTTGTTTGTTATTCGCCTAGCCGTGAAATGCCGTGCCCATGCAAGGTCTGTCGAATGTTCAACGTCAAGGTACCCCCAGATTGAGTAAACCTTGCAATATTTTCACGTATTTCGTACTGGCTATGTTTAGTATAGTAGGCCCTATTGCCACAGATGATGGACTACACTGTGGTATATGCATTTCAAAACATGTTTAATTATTTTTGAAATACAATTTAGGAATTACAAAATCTTTCCTGACCAGGGGATTGAACCCACTTCTTTCACATTTTAGCCAACTAGACTAGGGAAACGCCAAAGTCGTAGTTAGACGAGTGAGCGAGTCATGTGGTGAGTACCCGGGAACATTTGCATTTAAGTTTGGTAATTATATTCGTATAAATAATAGTTTTTTAAAGTTTAGTTGGTATACGGGGACGGGCGCGTCAACTGTAAGGTCATAATGCACCTCTCTAGCCTATGATAGGCTAGGTAGGTCTAAGGTAGGGGGAAGAAAAGTAATGTAACCGGGTACTCAACACATGGCTCACTCACTCGTTTAACAACGACTTTGGCGTTTCCCTAGTTAGGCCAAAATGGGAAGTAAGTACTGGTTAGTGTTTACTGAACAGAAGGGTTGTGCGAACCCGGTTATTTATATTTCGAACTGAACTCGAACTTTCAACAAGATAGTTCGTCGAACTTTGAACTTCAATAAAAATTCAAACCGAATCTGATATGAACTCGAACCTAGGCTAAACCTAGGCCAGGGTCTCAGGCTTATATCTCACCCAATAATAATGTTACAATAATCAAATACAGTGCATTGCAGTCTTATAATGTCCAGGGATTCTTCAGATATTTTTTTTTATCATGTGGGGAAAACGTCCTAGGCCTAGGCTAGTCAATCAACAGCATCACATCACCTGATAAAGAATCATAACAAGATCGATCAAATAAGGCATCAATGCCACTTTCATAGCCAAACCTGACGACAATACATCAAAACTAACATTAATATGGGTTTCTTGAGATCTTAACTGCTAAAAAATATATGCACCTTGGTTAAGTTGCCCTAGGCCTAGGCCCTAGGCTTAAGGGATTCATTTGGACCATCAATATCACCATCACTTTCTGATGAAAACTCATTAGTAGATCGATAAAATTTTGCGTCAACGTCATTCTTATCTTTTTTACCTGAAGAAAATCCACCAGCATCAACAATAAATAACTATTTCTTGCTATCTCAAGTGTCGAGAAAATATGCATCGAGAAAAGTCCACCATTTTAAGATTTTGCTAGTTCTGTGGAAAGTCGATTGCCTTACGTGGAGCACTGCTTAGTAATGGCTTTCCAAACCGGTTGTTTTACAAGGCTTGGAATAGAAAAACAAGAGCGAAAATACAACTTGCTTCGATAGACGTCGAGCCATCAGTTCAACCAAGAGCTACTGCATATTTGCCATATGTGAGAGGGACAACAGACCGGATCGGCCATATACTAGCTCAAGAAAACATCAAGACGGTTTTTTCAACAGACAGGACCCTGGGTAAAATGATTGGTAAAGATAAGATTCTTTTGGAGGGTTGGGGCGTCTACGAGATCCCATGTGCAGACTGTTCCCAAACTTATATTGGCCAGACAGGGCGAAACATGTCAATGCGCCTACAAGAACACATGCTTGCAGTCAACAAGCTGGAAACCACTTCTGCTTTGGCGCAACATGTCAAGAAAAAGGGTCATTCGATAGACTTTGAAGAAATGAGGTCTCTTGCCATGATCAGCCATCTGACTAGCCGTATCGTCAGAGAGGTAGTAGAAATTGAAAAACGCCCTCAAAACTTGAACAAGCGAGATGATGGCAAACGTCTGGCCCAGTCTTGGAAGCCTGTTTTGGCAAATAGATTGGTGCCTGAAAACCATAAAACAGATAATCCAGACTCTGCGCTGGATACACATGGTCCAAGAGTCGTACCAGTTGACCAGAATCCTCCTACAAGAATGTTGACAAGAAGTCAACATTTAAGTCCTACAATTGAAGAACAGAATCAGCCTGTGAGAAGGGTGACTAGAAGTCAAGCAAAGCGCTTAGCACAGTGATGTGGTTAAAAAGTTTTCACTGCACCTGATTTGCTTTTGTACTTACTATTTGGTTTGCCTTTGTAAGGCGGTTAAGTTTGTTTATATTTTTATTGTGTTGCTGATGTTTTGTTTTTATTGTTTTATACCAACTCTTCTTGAAAATGGAAGCCTAGTCTTCTGAAACGTTGAAGTTTTAATTAAATATTTGTTTTAAACATCCAATATAGCGTGATTATTTCCGTAAAGTGTAACATAACATAAACTATGAATCACGAAAGCCTACAACAGAATATATATATATATATACCAGTATGTATATAGGGCCTATACTATATATGTTTTTAACTACGTAGCAAGTTTCACGCAGCTGTCCACCTCGTTTAAGGTAAGCTGTTGGTCTCCTTTCTTCTTCCTTCAATCACACACACTAACCTAGCCAATAAGCATTCCATCACAACCAACAAAGACTATTTTAAATACTACTATGCAAGTGAAAAGTGTTAACCACACACTGACGAGTCCGATGTTATCTATGCTTGCAGGAAATCAGCCCAGGAGCAGCAGCAGTCGCGTCAAGAGGAGGTGAAGCCCGTGATAAAGGAGGAAGTTCCTCTGCCGGTCACACCAGTCCCAGACAAGTCGGCGGCTGAACGGGAACGGCAGAGACTTCGCGAGCAGGAGAGACGGCGCAGGGAAGCTGTAAGTTAATAGTAGAGGGATCTTAAACTTGCATTGTAAATATGATTAGGTAGTGTTAAGTGTTTATAGTGGTGATGGTTTAAATAAATAATATTGAGCTTCAACTACCTAGGCTGAATAGTAATTCCTCTATTTTGAATTCCAAAAGATAACCAAATGCCTTACCCTAAGATAAAAAGAAGAAAAGACTTAAAACCTATACAGTGAAACCCCGTTGTAACGAGACTGAATAAAATGGACGTCATTACTCTGTGACATGTCCCTAGCCCTATAGGGAGATACCAACTGTGGTCCGGCTGATTCAGTGGAGAAGGGGCGTGGGCGACTGCAGGTGGATGTCTTCGGTGTTGGGCGCCACTTCGTTCTTGTTCTTTTAATTCTTGTTATAGTAGGTCTTGCTATAGGCCAGTAACCATTTATACTAGGGAAACGCCAAAGTCGTTGTTAGACGAGTGAGAGAGCCACGTGTTGAGTACCCGTGAACATTAATTGGATTTAAAGGTTATTATATTGTGGTATAAATAAAAGGGTTTTTAAGTTTTTAAGTTTAAGGGCAAGTCAACTGTCCGGCCTTAATTCACCACTTTAGCCAATGATAGGCTAGGCTAGGGAGGTCTAAGGTAGGGGGAAGAAAAGTAATGTGTGTGTAATGTGTGTGTTGTAATGTGGTGACTCAACATATGGCTCAGTCACTCGTCTAACAATGAAGGTGCGTTTACAGTATCGCGTTTGGTGCGCCGCGACTTGAGCGCAGCCAATCTGAGAACTGGGTTGTCAAAACAAACCGCCACTGTCACGGCAACCCAGTTCTCTGATTGGCTGCGCTCAAGTCGCGGCGCCCCAAACGCAAGACTGTAAACGCACCTTTACTTTGGCGTTTCCCTAGTATAATCTTTATACAAACATTTGTGGTCACAGACCCTTGTTGAACAGATAGGCTACACCCCAGGCTAAATGGAACGGCCGGTGTACGACCCTTAGTACTTCCTCCAGCGTCAATGTATGAAAAATTTAAGACGATTCCGTCTGGGTTCGGGGTAGAATTGGCCCAGAGCATGGCTCTGCTAATCGTAAAAGGCGATTCAAGAGAAAAGGTCCACCTCCCAAACATCGGCTAATAAGGGGGAAGTATATTATACTCCCCAAAACCAGAGGCGAGCTCTGGCAATCGTCGTCGGGGACACCTCCCCCTTCCCTTGACGACCTCCCCGACGACGGTGACAATGACACAACGAACGATGACAAAGACAATGACGACCACGACGTGAGAAATCTCCCTTCCTCCCCTTACCCACGGCTGGTTCTGACCAGCATGGGCCCCTCCTCCCCATCCCCTAGGCTAGAGTCGTGCATTATGACCTAACGGTTGATGCGTCCTTAATCCAAATAAACCCCAAAAAATAAAATATTTAGGCCTAGGCGAACAGAGAAAGTGGTTTATAGTCTTTTGGTTTCAGGGTGCGTCAACCGTTTGTCGTCGTCCTATTATGAAAAAAGGCTGGTCTTATACCTCCCCCGTTTTAGTTTGGATTAAGGGTGCGACAACCGCTAGGTCAAAAATCACCACTCTTGCCTAGAGGATATAGGGAGGAAAATCCCATGCTGGTGCTGGTCAGAAATAGCCACGGGTAAAGGTTAAAGAAAAGGGAGGGTTCTCGCGTCGTGGTCGTCATCGTCTTTGTCATTGTTCGTTTTGTCCTGGTCGTCGTCGTTGGGAAGGTCGTCAGAGAATATGGGGGGTCCCCGACAACGACTGCCAGAGCTCGCATTCTAGTTTCGGAAAGTAATATACTACCCTACTTACCAGCTGATGTTTGCGAGATAAAATACGTCGCACTGTTTCTTGTAGATCATCACCAGCCCAAACGAAGTGTATAATAGTATCCTTGATAGCCAGCAATGGCCCAGCATCATTTACAGAATGACAGAAGGCATGCATAATGAAAACAAAATAATAACATTGACTTGGTTCATCTGATTGCAAACTTTCACAGGCTGTGTTCTATTTTACTAATGGGTATTTTAAACATTTGCAATCTAAGTTCAAATTTTTCACATTTTTATTTCTTGTAAGCTTAAATCGCAACGGATATTGCTCATTTTGTTAGCAGTTCTAAGTTACCTGGTCACGGATGTCTGTTTAAAATTTCAGCTCAATCTATTTGGCCGTTCGGCCGTATGAGCCCGGACAAACAGACAGACATTTAACATACAGACAATGGTCACGGCCAAGGCCCGATCGAGTAGCGTTATAAAATCCTCATTCGCTTCGCTCACTCGTCTAATTAACTTGTATACTTCTCTTCTATGCAATGAAATTTTACATTGTTTTGAAACATTCTTGTTGAGGCGGGTTCTCGTTGTAAGCGGTGACTTTGTATTGTGTATCGGGGTTGCTTAATTAAACATAAATTGGAATTAACGAGGGTTTACTGTTATGTTATGTTATATAATATGTTCAACGACTTCCGGTATATTTCTCGATTTGTTTAGTCGGGAAGCACTCTCGTAGGTGTAATTGATATTATTTACTACAATTCAGAAATTAAAAAAGTCCATTGCAGTACTGTTCCATCCATTCAGATGTAATGCAACTACAATTCAGAGCTTAAAATGTACCCGTCCTGATGGTCTAGTACTTAAGACGCCTGTCTGGAATGCGGGAGATCCGTGGTTCGATTCCCGGTTGGGGCGGACTTTTTTAATTTCTGAATTGTAGTAAACTAGGCCGCTTTGCGAACACTTTTTCCAGTCGCGTTGATGGATAAGCTTTTTTGGAATATTTATGTCCAATGATTACGTTTTTATGTGGAATTTCCTTACTTTTTCTATAGTTACTTGATTTTACTTGTTCATTATACACCTGTAAAATGCCTATATTAAAACCTTTATTTCTATGAATTTTGACCAACTTTTTCAACTTTTTCTTTCAAGAGGCACTACATTACCATAATCTTTATGTCAATGTAAAATATGAACGTTGTAGCCCCACCCGTTTGGTCAAAATCGGCCCAAATATCACGAAAATATCAAATTAAAAACCGGAGAAAAAAATCGTAAAAGTACGATTTCTATAAGAAATATTTTTTTCAAATGTCTCTAAAATCATAACATATATGATTTCAGTGATTTTAAACGTTCCTATAAAGTTTCATTAATATCGGAGTAGCCGTTTGCCAAAATCACGAAAATTTTGCACTAAAAATCTAAAAAAAATCGTAAAAGTACGATATTTATGAGAAATATTTCTTTGATTGTACCCAAAAACAATACAGCTCTAAATTCAGAGATTTCGAAGGTCCCCTCCAATTTTCATCAAGATCGCATATGCCGTTTGCCCGGTAGAGAGCGAACAAACATACAAAAAAACTAACAAAAACAAAACACTCGAGCTATTTTTCTTGGGGTAACGTAAGTAAAAAACAAACAAAAAAAAACAAGTCAAATTGAAGTCTTCGCTTCGCTCATCCAATAATATCAATTACACCTACGGGAGTGTTTCCCGACTAAACAAATTGAGAAATAAACCCTCGCTCATACCTGCGTAAAGGTAATGACATTATAATTAATGTTTGGTGGTCAGTTCAAAGGCAGCAGATATTCGTTGCAGTACTGTTCCATCCATTCAGATGTAATAATGCAACTACAATTCAGAGCTTAAAATGTACCCGTCCTGATGGTCTAGTGGTTAAGACGCCTGTCTGGAATGCGGAAGATCCGTGGTTCGATTACCGGTTGGGGCGGACTTTTTTAATTTCTGAATTGTAGTAAATAATGACTTTCGGTATAGTTCAAAACATACGTAGTAGTAGCTTTAAATAGCATTAAGTGTTAAGTGTTGAAACTAGCATGCAAGCACGACTGATATCTGGTTACTTGCCGCTGTTTGTTGTTGCTAATTCATGATCTTTTTTCCAGGCGGCTTGTCAAATCGACATGAACAGGCAGAGTGACATGATGGCCGCATTTGAAGAGTCGTTATAATGAAGACAAATTAGTAAAATTGGTTATTGTTTGTTCAAGTTGAAAGTGTTTCTTGTCTTAACTTAGGTAATTGTGGAATGTGTAAACAATAGTTTTATAAACAGCTTTTTAAATGAAGTTTTCCATGGAAAGTGTACTTTGATAATTAACGTTGATTGTTATGAAAACACTATCATGTGAACGTAAAAGGAAAGACATTCAGAAATTAAAATATCTGCAGATTTTTTAAAGGTTTACCATACGCGGATGAACCTCGTGAAGATTCGCAAGAATCGGAACATATGTGATCGTTCTATAGCCATTTCGGACGTGCCACTTCTGTTCGGAGTAGGTTGGCCTAAGATTTACACAACTGAAGTGATTTGAATAAGAGTATCTGTGCGTGTGTGTGTGTTTAAACTATATAATGTAAATAGTATGAGTAAAAAGAGCGAGTATGTAATTTATTACTACAAAACTACTGCTGTACGTATCTAGATATTCCCTCATCATGTATGATTGCTGTTTGATTTTCAAAACATGTACATACAGTACACGGTTTGTTCTTCATGTTATTATGTTACAGTTATGTTGTTTCTTTCATTGCAATAGACATAGTGAAATTTGTTTTTGCTTTGGTAGGAAAATGTTATGAAAGATTGTTTTGGGGTTCCTATTATTTTAATATTTTCTTAGAGAATTTAACTTAATATATAGGCTTGGGAAGAGGTTGGTAATTCATCTCAATTGACTTGAGTGAAAAATTAAAAAAAATCAAACGAAGGCAGTTAAAAGTATTTACCCGTAAACAAGTCAGTAGTATAAATTGCTGCAGAAAAACAATGAACCAAAAATAATTATGTAAAGGGAAATATTAGTACTAAATACATTTGTTAAATTATGAAAGTAAATAAAAGGTGAGAAACTTAGACAGATTTCGTACAATAACTTGTAAATATCAATGTAAATCAGTTTCAACACAATTTATATTAGGTACTATTCAACCCTTAAGTGGCCATGTAAATATCATATATGCCGTGATATCTTGTAAGTACTGACTAAGAAAAATGGCAGTGGACAAATGTGTACCTACTTACCTTGGAAATAGTTTTCCTGCTGGACAAATCATTTGAAGAAAAGTAGTAGGTACTATGATGAATTTTGCAGTTGTCCCTAACATTACATATTTAGTTACCAGGTTGCAATTATATAGCACAGTACAACAAAAACATAATTGACTGCCTGGCTTAAAGTCCAATCATTTTTTTTTTTCTTTAATTTACCAAATCACACGAGCATCAAGCAACTAATATTGGATTGTACATTGCATTGTTAACTTTTATTTACAAAGAACTTATTACTTTATTTTTTATATGATTAAACTTTTTAAGTTACTGACATTTTATTTTCTATTTTCTAATAAATATTGCGTCCATCCTTTGGGTATGTGATGTGAGTGCAGCAGGTGACAAAGATCAAGGATCAGCTGGGAGCTAAAGTATTTTCAATGATAAACTATAGTGTTCACGAGGTTAGTTGTTTGTACGTCATGAAAAAATCCTTGAAACGACATGAAACATGGGCACATATATTTTTTATATTTTGAGTTCATTCATCGGTAGTGATCTCGAAGAAACAAGTACGTAGCAATAAGTCGGTATTGCAACTTACTCACCGATCACAATTAGATAGGATTACGTCTGAATTCAGTTTATTGAATCATACAAGTTGTTGAGTTATTTATTATTAATATAAGTTCTTGAAATGAAATCTGGAAATAAATAAACAGATTTTGCAGTCAAATGTTATAGCTATAATATCATAATTACTGTGAAACTTGGCTACAGTTGGGTAGTAGGCACAAATTTGACTTTCAAGTTACGCTGAATGTTTATTACCTTTTACCTACTATAGGTAAACCGTTCAACTTGAGTGTTGTGTGTTAGTAGCTTCTAGCAAACGAATAATTTCATTCATTATGTTAACGTATCAATTCAATAAATGCAATAATTAGTTATAATAGTAAGTATTGTCTAGTACTAACATATATAGGCAGTATCATTTCATTCCATTAAGTATGGTATAAGCACAGTGGGTGACAAAAGTAAATTGATTATGTAAATGATTAATATGGGATTTATCCCGTTGTTAAACTGTGTAACTGACTGACCTGCTATTTTCTGGGCAGTGAATTTATCGTGCAATAGCTACCTTGTAACTCGTCAATCGTCATTGGAAAAGTGTTACATATTGATAAATATAATAAATTGAAGCCAATTCTTGTCTGTGTCACTTTTATTTAAAGACTGGTTTAGGCCTAATTTACAATCAGTGTCACCAGTTAGTAAATTACCTTCTGCTGTTTGGTATGATCAATACTAGGCAAGTTCTCATCACTGTTGAATGAATGAAGATTATTTTCTCCTGGGGTGGCCTGTTGTAAGCTGGTCACATACCTGGTCACATTTAAAAATTAAAATCAGCTTTAGGCAATAATTCTTCTCACTTTATAATATATTTGTGTCTTCAAAAAACTTAAATTTGGTAGTTTTTTAACTTTATATACCCTTTCAGTAAGAGATTCTATATATGTATATATATATATAGCAATAAACTTATAATATTACTGGCATTCAAGTAGTAAGTTTCTGTTAAACAGGGGCTAAACTATGGTATTGAATAAACAGTCCCAATGTTGATTACGTATCTACATAATTATTAATATGTTGCATTTTGTAACATTAGTGGAAACTCATTTGATTTACTTTTTGAACCCTCTACCTGTGTTGAGCAGGGCAATTTTTAAACAAAAGGCCTTCATAATTTTCACAAATTATTACCTGTAAACTGTAGAATAAATAATTTGTAAAATACAAAAAAAATTGAACAGTGCATTTAGAAGTGACATCATTTATTACTCGGTCAATGATTAATATTACATGCCAAAACTTGTTATGTAGTTAAAAAATCATAACTAGAGAAACGTGGAAATAGCATTTTGAGTAGTATTAAGCATTTTCATTTTTGAACCAAGCATTTTTTGTGACTCTGTCTTATGGTTAGTGCCCCTGCTTCCAATGCAGAAGCTCCCGTTTTGAGCCCGCTATAGGCAGAAGATTTTTAACTTCTGATGTAGACTTGAGTCCATCAAATTATTCTTGGCTTGGGAATGTGTAAACAGTGACTTTGGAGCATCCTAGTAACGAGGCACATAAAAGAATCTAAGATTGTTCCAACTTAGCCTTGTTGATTCTTCTGCTTGTGGGTGGAATCGTATCCAACTTGTTTGGTTGGTGTTGACACCAACAGGGTTGGTTTGGTCTGCTTTAAATTTAAGTCCCGCAGTAAAAATCAGTTACATATGTGACTTGAGTGGGTATGTTCATATTTGTATTGTCTATTATTTCAGTTAGGTAGGCCTATGGGGTTACCTTGCAATATAATTTTAAGATAACGTCATAAACGTTAAATTAAAACAAAGTGAATTTAAATTAGATTCAAAAGGTAAAAGAGGAGAAGAGGAGGTGATTAAAAATGGGTTTAGGGGTGTGCAAAATAGTTCAGGGTTTAAGGGTTTAATTGATTATTAGGTATAAAAAAGTTGATAATAGGGAATATACCTTAACTTTTTTTATCACTCCACTACATTAAGGACTTCATTCTGAATACGTTAATCATATTATTTATTATTTAAATAAAATTTTCTTTTGTAAAAGTAAGCTGAAAGTTGCATCAATAATAATGGCGGGAAAAATGAGCATCGACGTCACTATATGGTACTGATGCGAATCGGCCAATAAGGTGATGCCAAACAGTGATATTAAGTTATTAACTGTGCAATCTAAGTATGTATGTAAGCCCATTGGTCTACAATGCTCTAGCATGCTCTAGACCTGAATCTTGACGTCACGTGCTGTTTGCGCGGGAAATAAAATACTCAAACTTTGAACCTCAATAGAATATAAAATATTTTCTTTAAATTGCTTTTAATTGCAGTACAATGGCGTTTTAAGTGGTTTTCTATCCATTTCTTACACCCACGTCAATATTTGGACTTGGTGCATATTCCCTATTCAAAGTTTGAATATTGCATGGTAATATATATATTTGATTTGTTTTAATAATATTTTGCATTCACTTTTTCATACTAATTAATTGGATTAGCGAAGCAAAGACTTCAATTTCACTGACCCCCAAAAAAATTAGCTCGGGTGTTTTTTTTTGTCTGTTTGTTTGCTCTCTACTGGGCAAACGGCATATGCGATCTTGATGAAAATTGAAGGGGACCTTTGAAATCTCTTAACTTAGACCTGCCACGTTTTTGGGTACAATCGAAGAAATATTTCTCATGAATACCGTACTTTTACGATTTTATTTTATTTTTAGATGCAATATTTTTGTGACATTTGGGCCAATTCTGACCAAACGGGTGGAGCTACAACGATCATATTTTACATGGACATTAAGGTTATGGTGATATAGTACCTTTTGAAAGAAAAAGTTGGAAAAGTTAGCTAGAATCCATAGAAATAAAGATTTTAATATGTGTTTTATTACGTGTATAATAACAATTAACAAGTAACAACAGATACTTGACAACAATCACCTACAATACGTTCAAAAAGCACTTGCAAAAGTAAAGAGATCCCACGCAAACTAAAAACTTACAAAAAAGCTCATCCATCAATGCGACTAAAAAAAGCACTCGCGAAGCGGCCTAGTATATTAAACGTGTCATTTTTAACAAAGAAAATATTATATGAGTGAACAAGAACAACAGAAAGTGCATCTGCCTCAAAGTACTTTTGTATCTGTTACCCTTGTCTTGTTACACAATATCCCCAAATTTTTTTAAAAACAAATACTAGTACTATGAAATACGAATCCTGTATTTACTCGATTAGAAGTTTCAAAATAGTAATTAACAGGCAGTAAACTGGGATGTGAGCCACAATCACATTCACATGCAACATTTTTTTAAAGTACCATAAGTTTTTATCGATTTTCAATAGATACGGGTGACAGTGTTTCCAAAACTTAATTTGTTCCATCATTTACCTTGCAAAAAAGAAAGAAATGTAATATTTGATAACCGTAGCTACCGTACTATTGCAACGGACAAAGAAATAATTGCCAAACTTGAAAGTGCCAGGTCAAATCAAACCGAATAGAAGGGCTAGTTACACTACTAATCCTAAATGTACATAATTCAAATTTTGAATATTTGCACACCCCTAGAATAAATAAAACATACCTGAACCAACCTTGGTTTCAGTAAAACATATATAGCATTTCGAATAATATATTTAGCTGGTGAGTGTCTACTAAACACAAAATGCTATTTTCACATTAATCATAGCTCTTTGTCTGATTTGTATTAAACACATAGAGAGTATAATGTTTTAATCAACATTTATTTCATTAAGAATGTAAAATATTGACTTCAAAGTTTAAAATACATATATACTAGGCCTACTACCAAGTATATAATACGTACTTGAAAAAATGTGTGATAGCCAAGGGGTTATGTTATGAATTTATTGTGTAAGGAATTGATATTTCTCTTACTGATATGTGACTTCATCCAAGATCAATAGTTATCAGCATCTTTCCTTCCCAATCCGTCGTTCTCTCATCACACACAAATAACAATGTACTATTCCCCTGGGTGGTCCAACAATGATGGAACCATTTGTCTCAGAAAAATAAGAGTACAGTTGTTTTTCATTCCGATATACCTGGACAAGACTCCTGTATCTAGTGCCACTTTAATAATACCGATACACCCTACTGATTAACAAGGGAGTTTGTTTGGAAATAAAATGTAATGCCAACAACAGATATTTGACAATATTTGATTTATTTCAGTATGTACTGCACCATATCCATTTATATCGTAATACACAATATAATAATAATTTACTTGAACAAAGTACCATATCTAAAAATAATAAAAGTAAATGTTATCTAGATATACTTCAAGCAAGACATTTCAAAGCATTCTTGTTAAAAGTGTACTGGCTAACAATGTAATGTATAATTTGTGCGTGTCCACTTTTAATAAAAACACAACAGTCATAATAATGATGAGTGATCATTACTATTTTAAATAAACTATTGCCTGGTCTTACCATATATCAATGTGTAATATAATTTAATTTGGAATTTAAACTGTTCCTTACACAAATTATTAGATATATTTTACTCGTCTAAATCTCTGTTTGCACTTCAATAGTCTACAATCTACATCAAATAAATCCGTAAATAAGTATGCGATTACTGGACTTTCAGATCAATAAATAATAAAATATATAATATAGTAGTGGAACCATGGAAGGCACAACTAATGGACTTTTCCAAAATACAAAACTTAGTACGTATTATGTTTTTGTTCGGAAGATTGTGGCATAGGTTCACAAAAGATGATCATAGACAAACATTGACTGATAAAAATAACATTGGAAGCACTAAAACAATTACTATACTTTTATTGATAACTACAAAACATCAACAAGATTACTAAAACTTATTTGGTCAATTCTTTCTAAAACTTAATTAAGACTACACTATTACGTTAACCACCCAATGATGATGTTAAGCCTGAGCCAAAGTAATGGGTACTTTTTCTCTATTTTAGTTCATAGAAACTTTGTATCGTGATGTTCTCATTAGCTCTTTGAGCAACTGGTTCAAAATGAAACAGATTTTCAGATCTCAGTTGATGGCCCATCCCGTTCTATTACCGGCAACAGATTCCGGGTATAAATATAAAAATACTCTTATTACATGGTCTTGAGCAATTGATGGCAACTTCTCTTTTGTTCAACTGTTGTTCTGTAAATAATTTCAATTTCAAATATTCCCGATGTATGATCAAACCATTTGTGTTGCAAGCTTCCGAGCAATATTAGATACCGTTTATTAGCCCAATGCATGAGCGAACGCAGTGGAATGATATGTTCAGTGGCAGTGTTCCGTCACGTCAACTATAACGGACTTCTTCCAGCCGAACAGGAAATAGCCGACGGCCGCTCCAAACACGACGGCGAGGCACAGCCACACGTTGTAGGTCATGAAGATCAACATCAGGAAATAACTCAGAATTATCTGGACCACGTGAAGGAACGTTTGAAACCCGTGCATCAAGCTGAACATCGTAGGTCTAGAACGGAAACACTGGAGAAGTCTCGGACTGGTTTTCTGCTCGCCAACCACTTGGATTGTGTAATTTATTTATTGATATTTCATTATATTTGCATTGTTACAAATTATTATGATTTTAAAATGTAATATCAATGCGAAAGTTGGAGCATCTGCACCTTAGTACTTTTGTACCCGTCACTCTCTTTTATCAGCTAACATTTTTCACATCACATCATGATCCAATATCACTGGCAGTAAAACAATTTTTAATCTAGTATCCTAAGTTAATGACAACAAAGTCAGTAAAAAGTTTTGATGAGCTTAAACAAATTGTGTGTTGATTAAGTCTACTTTTCTGTTCTAGAGTGTTTGGTAACTGTGATATCTAAACCACATGGCAGGAGCTTGTGCATTGCTTATGTCACAAGAAAATAATGCAAATTAACAATGTTATTGTTACCCGTCTGGGCCCGGGGTAGAATTGGCCCAGAGCATGGCTCTGCTAATCGTAAAAGGCGATTCAAGAGAAAAAGTCCACCTCGCAAACATCAGCTAGTATGAAAGGTAGTATATCACTCCCCGAATCTAGAGGCGAGCTCTGGCAATCGTCGTCGGGGACCTTGCCCCCTTCCCTTGACGACCCCCCGGCGACGATGACAATGACACAACGAACGATGACAAAGACGATGACGACCGCGACGTGAGAAACCCCCCTTCCTCCCCTTACCCGTGGCTGGTTCTGACCAGCATGGGCCCCCCCCCCCCCCCCCCTTAGGCTAGAGTGGTGCATTATGACCTAACGGTTGACGCGTCCTTAATCCAATTAAACCAAAACAATGTTATTGTAAGTCCCATTTTTAAAAAAAAAAGTGGTTTGAATGTTTCTAATTTCACGTTTTTAAAATATAATAACTACAGTACCACTACCACACCATTCTGTAGAAGGATGGTTAAAAACGGTTTGTTTCACATACTGTTTTAATTAAAGTACAATTATGTGTCAACACTCAACATAAATGCGACTGCCATTTATACGTTATAGACGTAATCCTCCCCCGTCTGGGTCCGGGGTATAATTTGGCCCAGAGCATGGCTCTGCTAACCATACAAGGCAATTCAAGAGAAAACGTCCACATCGCAAACATCAGTTAGTAAGCCCGATAACGATGACAAAGACAATGACGACCACTACGTTAGAACACCCTTTTCCTCCCTAACCCGTGTCTGGTTCTGACCAGCATAGGCCCCCTCTCCCCATATCCCCTAGGCTAGAGTGGCACATTTTGACCTAACGGTTGACGTGCCCAATTAAACAAAATATATGTAATCCTACTTATTTTACATAGCATAAATACAGAATACCTACTCGAGGCCAAAATAAGTCTCATCTGTAACTGTAATGTTTACCTTATGTGTATTGATTACATAAAACAATAATAAATAAATAAAAATAATTCTAAATTGCTGTGATAATAGTGGCAGTATAGTTTGATGTGCAAAATGTATATCTGATTTGATTTTTTTATTTTACATGAACTATGCCAAGAAAAGGAAGTAAATATGAAACAAAACAAAGAAATATTAAACTGATGGACATGACCATGACACAATCCAAATGACTGCACAGCACAGTATCAAAATGTAAGAATCATCACCAGAAATAAGCAGAAGTGTTAAATTAGACAAGCTGAAATTAAAGAAGAGGATTATATTTTGTTGTAAGTTGAAGTAGATAGATAGACCGGACCACAACAGCATACAATACATCGAGGTGAAAGTTGGTGCTTAAAATGAAGAATTTGTTAAGGTTGACCAAGGGGTTGACAACTTGGTGTTTTAGTGCACTGACTTTTATTTTGAAGTTTGGAACAAATTTTTTCATGATTTTTTAAATTGTTTGATGCCTTGATTTTTATTTAAAATGTGACTTGTTGATATGTGAATTCCCCTTGATTTTGTTACACTATTTTTATTTCTTGCATTGACTTTAAAATCTGCTGATGTTTTGGTGATTTTTAAAAATCCTTTATTTAACACAAGTGCACAAGTGGACTTTTTAGTTATCAACCCTTTGGGGTTGACTGAATGTTAGAGATAGTAAAGTAATAGCCAAAATCAAACACCCACACACAAATATGGCAAATAATAACATACAATAAGTCTTCAACCGCAGCAGTTAGTCAAGCTTCAAACAGTCGTAATTGTGAGTTCTAAATAAGAAGGTGCAGTAGCAAGATAAAAGTAGTGAAATCGCTATACCAAACAAATTGCCGAAATTGAAGAGTGTCAAATAAGGAAAGTTAGAAGAAGTGGTAAGTTGAATGCATGCGCAGGAGAAATATGAAGGTTGATTGTTTATTACACTTACGGTTGTTTATGAATCACTTCTCCAACCATACTGGATGAGCGAGAAAAATAAAAAAACAAATGAGTGTCATAGCTCTACAATGTAGATTTTTTCAGGTTGAACATTTATGGGTATTGATACTGCATAATCACTGAATGAGGACACTTAAGTATGCATTTACTTACTGTACTATTCGATTGTCTTCGGCAACCACTCCTTTCTCTGCTGGCATCGACACGGATCGGTATTGGAGAGCATTGTACGTTCTCCAGAACAAATATTCCCTGGAAAAAGTGACATTGTGAATTCTACAGAACATATTTGCCACATTTTATCCTTTTAATATATACATAATAATTAATAATATGGAATTCCTGCTATTGATAATTTGTTAATAATGCCAGAATGCCCCCAACTGGAAATCATTTCTTTAATATTGAGTAGATAACTATGTACAATTTTATTCATAAACTTTAGGATCAATCAATATCGAGCCCTATTTCCAACTAAGTCGAATAGGGGGTGGGAGGTTCCCACCACATTAAGATAAGATAAGATAAGATAAGTCTTTATTCAACTGTCATGCCTGACGCTTCTCCCACATAATCTTTTTCTTCCTCTTCACTGTCTTCTTCCTCAGTGACTTCCACCAGTTTTTGCCATATTTTTCGTTCTTCTCAACATCTTTCCTGATTAACCCTTTCCCAAGCTGCATTTTTCCTTTTCAAATCCATTATAACTTCTTCCCATCTCTGTCTGTCAGTCTCAGTCTTTTTCTCTGTTTGTTTCCTGCGTCTTGTTCATACTGCATCTTTGGAATCCTGTCCTTCTGCATCCTCTTCAAGTGTCCAAACCACCTCAGCCTTTCTTTCCCTAGCTTGAAGTTTAACCCTCCGTCACTCGCGTGGGGTTCTACAAACCCCAGGGTCTACATTCGACTCTGTTTCTCTGCATCGGACTGTTTTACCGACTCTAGATTCTCAGTACCTTCAAGTCACTCTATCTGTTAGCGAAATTTGTAACCCTCTAATCATAAGGGCTTTAAGTGTAGTTATATTGCTGGTCTGAACTTGGCTGGGGTTACTGAAACCCCGCGCGAGTGATCACGTTACAGTAACAGCATAGGGAAACTCAATGCTATTTTGGCTTAAATTTTGAAATTTTGGAAAAATTCTTCTTGCAATTTACTAACTGGTTCATGTTTATTACTAAAAAGTGAAACAGAACTTAAAATTGCATTATTTTGACACCTTTTTTGAATATTTTGAAAATGTCCATTTTTCAAATCTGAAAAATACAATAAAAACATATTTCATACAAAAAGGTTCATTGGAATTTTATTTCACTGTCCTCCCAGTAACAACCACCTACATAGTAGTTCCACAAATCATATGAGCACAGAAAGAAATACCCAAAACATCCTACTGCACTTATTACAGCCCAAAATAATTTGGGGTTTGAGAAATTCCGCGCGAGTGACGGAGGGTTAAACTTTCTTCTCCTAGTTCTTTCCTTATCTTTGTGCTCCTCATCTTATCAATCTTTGTAACTCCCATTACACTCCTTAAATTTTCATTTCTGCAGCTTAAATTTGTCTTTCTCCTTTACCCCCAACTGGCCATGTCACTGCACCATATGCAAGTACCAGTACAAAATATGCTTTGTATATATAAAAGTTTGCATTGCCTTGGCACCTCCTTTTTCCAAAGCAGTTTCCCCACTAACTGGAAGAAACTCTCTGCGATACCAGTACGCCTTGCAATCTCCGCGTCTATTTTACCATCAGTGGAGATTATGCTGCCCAGGTATTTAAACATCTGTGTCTCTACTAGTTCATCACCTCTAAGTACAATCTTTGTCCTATTCCCAGACCTCTTCTTCTTCCCCATAACCATCACTTCACTCTTGTCAATGCTTATCTCTAGTCCAAATTCTTCCGTACATTCATTCCATTTCCCCACTTTGTGTTGTACCTCTTCCCATGACTTCCCCCATATGAATATATCGTCAGCATATATTAAGGTTCTGGGTGACTCCGGCCCATCTCTCTCCACCTTCCTCAATATCTCGTCAAGAAGGTACTATATTTAAGAGCATCGGTGACAATACACTTCCTTGTCTGAGACCTGTCTTTACAACAAACCAATCCGTTCTGCCCTTCCTAGTTTCCACGCATGACGCATACATTGTACTCTTTCCACCCATCTTATATCAATCTTCTTTTTTTCGGAGGCATTCCCTAACTCTCTCTCTCTCTCTGGGCATTCTATCATAGGCCTTTGTAAGATCCAGAAAAACTATCCATACCTCCTCCCCCTTTTCCCTTTCTCTTTCTATGAGTTGTATTTTTGAGAAAATCAGGTCCACGATTGACCGTCTACTTCTGAAACCATGTAGCTCCTGTCTCAAGCCTTTTTCCACCTTTTCTTTCATTCTCTTTTCTAGCACTTTTTCATATAGCTTGGCACAATGGCAAAGTAGAGTGACACCTCTATAATCACCACACTGTTTGTTGTCACCATTTTTAAATATTGGTGCTATAATACCACTTTTCCCAATCCTTTGGAATCTTTTTCTCTCCAGGCTGCTGTCCCCTTCTTTTCCTGCTGGATGCTTCCCGTTTTTCATCTCCTTCAGTGCCAATTTAACTTCCGCTTCTGAGAGCTCTTCTTCTTCTTCTTGCTCATCTTATACTTTGTCGTCTCCTGCTTCACTTGGTCTATCTTCGGTATTACTTTTATGCGTTGGTCTTCCTTTCCTTACATCCTCTACTTTTAACAGACTCTCAAAATAGTTTTTCCATAACGTTTTCTTCTCCTGCGAGTCGTTTGTAAGGGTTCCATCATCTTTTTTGTAGGAAATGTGCTTAAGCTAAAACTCTTCCCCTTTTCTCCTTTCATGTTGTACAACATTTTTTTATTTCCTTGAAAATCTTCCTTCAATCTCTCTTTCCAACTCCTCCATACAATTTTTTCTCTCTAATCACTATTTGCTTCACCGTTTGTATATACCTCTGTATAGTTCAAAACAAAAACAAAATTCAATAAAAAAAATTGTTAATTAGCTGTTATATTCTCTCACAATTAATAATATAGTATTTATAACACAAAAATCCTAAATTAACGTTATCCAATTGCAATTATCAATGAGATTACCATTTTCTTACTACTGGGGGGTACTGAATAATAAAATTGGTTTATCAATAAAAATGATTGTCAGTTATAACAATTGACTACCAACAATTAGCTTTATGATGGGAGTGCAATGTCAAGTACTAATCAACATTGGCATACAACCTTTAGAAGGAGAGAAAAATCCCCCTCTTCTTTAGTTCAATAGAAGTTCACACCGGTACATTATCATTTTTGCGGAAGCCCCAATTGCTTGAAGAGCGGATGACTAGATACGCCGCCCCAAATTGAAAAGTCAGGAATCCTTAATTATTTTGTGTGCCTGGATGTTTGCCAAATTGAAGAACGCAATACTAAATTAAGCCACAGGGGTGGCCTATTCCATCAATAGCAAGGTAATTAAAGACTACATGGGCGATGAATAACAGCAACTTGGAATATTTCAATACTCAACTTTATATACTATTTAATTAGACCTAGTTATATTTGTAATTAAGATACTTATTCAAATTATTACATTAACACAAATACTTGGTATCAGTGGCATAACTACGGGGGGGGGGGGGCACAATTTGTATGTATTTATTGAGATATTATATAAATATTGATATATTTTTATTGTATGTTGTCATACATCATTATAAGATTTTTGTAATTTAAAAAAACTTCAAAATACTTCAACCACACTCTTAGAATCAAAAAAATTGCCGGGGCTATGTGCCCCGGACCCGCATCAACTGAGGGGCCAGATCCCAGACCCCCAATTGTTCCAAATTGTGTATGGTACTTTACCCAGGAAAGAATTTATAGGCCCTACACATTAATTATTTTTGGATGACACCACTGACTGTACCCGCATACCCATTTACTATAGTTGTGCTGACCATTGATCTTTGGAGGTTACAAAAATGTTCTCCCCCCTCCGAAAAATCAAGGGCTAGTTACGCCACTGCTTGGCATGGTATAGTTTATTGAGTTGTTAGCTTAGTGAAAAGATAGGTGTAGCATCAAATCGATACTACTCTAGTTTTATGGTAATATTGTCTTGTCAATCAGTCAATAGGTAATATGAATTCAATTGAAAAATATCAGCTTTTATAACTGAATATCATCGACATTTAAAAAAATAGGGATTTGGATGGGAACTAGTTTTAAGAGAGTAACTTAGCTACTTTCAATCGTCAGTATAGCTGTAGCATGCTACTTGCTACGTACCCACCAGAAAATTGAAGTGTATATGTACCTGTAGTATTTGAGTCCTTCGTACAACGCGGCCATAAAGATAATTCCAATCATGGATCCTACGAGTGACCCCACGCTATTCACAATCCAGATATCGAACAACACCGTCTCACAGTTACCAAGGTGGAAGACCATTGACATCTGAAACAAAGCATACAAACAACTCAAAACTTAACAATAATTGCTAGCCTTCTTTGCAAACAACGGCAGGGTTGGTTCGAACTTCGGAAACACTTAAAATATAAGACCCGCGCTGAAAATCAGTGTGTAACTTGTGAGTTATTAAAAATATTAAGACTTCCGTGGAGTGCTCGCCATGGTCCTACTCCTTCATACTGAGGGACTACAGTCTTACCATGTGGTGTCCCGACGGCATACACATGTCCGAGGTAGCGTCCCCGCCGTCTGCTGCTCGCATGTGGTTGTGATTGTGCGTGGAGAGCATGGGCACGTCCGTAGAGTGCTCGCCATGGTCCTACTCCTTCATACTGAGGGACTACAGTCTTACCATGTGGTGTCCCGACGGCATACACATGTCCGAGGTAGCGTCCCCGCCGTCTGCTGCTCGCATGTGGTTGTGATTGTGCGTGGAGAGCATGGGCACGTCCGTAGAGTGCTCGCCATGGTCGTGCTCCAATCCGTGAACGCTGTGGTCCATGTGTTCCATTTTAAACTGAAACACGTGGAACAAAACCATCCATTAATTAAGAGTCAACATACCTATTTGAAACTTTTTTGGGAACTATTCCTGCTTCCAGTTGTCATCCGATCGATATGCAATTTTGCATAACAGTCAAGAAAGGATATGGTCACTCTTCTATAGTAAAAGATAACTAAACTTTGATAAACATTACGCACAAATAAATTCCGAAATTTATTAATTTTGATGATTTTACAAAAATCCTAAATCCTAAATAAAAATACATTTTTTCTTTAGTTTTTTTGTGATTGTTTAAAAAAAACTGTCCCACTATAGAAGACTGTATATACATGACCATAAGCTATGTGCAAGGTCTGATAACAATCTGATAAAAACTGGCTTCAGGAAGAGTTCCAGAAAAAAATCACTACTATAGCAGACACAATACTTTATGAATAGAATAAATGAGCACAAACAGTGGCGAGCCCATGTCTGTTTGCTTTTTTGTGTGTGGGGGGAAGGGGGGGGGGGGGTACGAAACTACGAACATTGCCCATGAAACAATTGCTTCGGGAAAAGTGTGAATCATGGCACAATGCAGCTTGTGCGGGTCAGAAGTGCATAGCCCCAGATTTTGTTTGATGTTTAACATTGCAAATAGTAGGCCTAGTATTTTACTTTTTTTAAACGTGGGTTGATTTTGTCGATCATTTCCGTCCTTCCCCCTCGCCCCTTCTCACCCCATCCCCTTCCCCGTAGTTACGCCACTGAGCACAAATCTTCAACATTTAAAACGTCGCAAGAGCCGAGAAAGGAGGCGATCATGTATGAAATAAAATCACATTTCGCTACCTTCTCAAATCTCATGGTACTGCTAACGAACTAGCCAGCCCTGCACCCTCCACTCCTCCGGTCGGTTTACGCGCCCCTATAATACCAAGTACAAAGATCTTCGTCGTTGTGCTTCACGTACGGTAAGCTAATTTCTTGCAACACTCGAAAGGCTTAAATTAATGCATGGTGATTATTCAGGCTACAATGCTAATCGAATGGCTGAGTGCGCGAATGATTTTTAAAGATAAAAAGCTCAACCGCAGATACAATTACGTTCAATCGACCACGACTATACTATACGGTCAAGACAATGGTGCTGTATTGATTACTTTTTATTTTAATGTATATATATTTGATAACCAATGATTTGTATTTTTATAATGTTTTACTTGAGTAACGCATTTACATAGGTTTAAAGAAAGGTATTTAATTTATGTGTGTACTCTTGCACATTTGAATTTGTCTTGGGGCAAATGACAAAGACATACAAACAAAAAATGTTTGGAATATTGGACTGTAGGCCGCCTATTATACCTCAAGTCAAGTGTCGCGTTCGAAGGAGATGTGACTGAGTACAGTCACCAAACGCTAAGATGATCCTGTTCCTGTTGATTGGATATTGCTTTACGTCTCATATTTATGCAACTTGGCTAATCGAGACGAAGGGAGGGACGTAAGGGATGACGCGGGGAGACAAGGGGTGGACAGGCCTGTGCTCGTCAGAACCAGCCACAAGCATATGGGGAGGGCAGGGGTACCCCTACGTCGTGGTCGTCTCCGTCTGTGTCATCATCCGTCCGTGTTGTCTTTGTCGTCGCCGTCGGGGAGATAGTCAAAGGGAAGGGGTTCCCCGACGACGACCCAGAGCTCGCCATTCGTTTCAGGGAGTGAAACCCCTATTCACGGGCCAAACCGCGAGAAGGTGTCGAGTTGGAATTTGAAGGCCCGATCCTGTTCCTGGATATAATGTTTAATTCATAACTATGTTATAAATTAATAGTGAATCATCTGGGATTAATTATCTGTGGTTAAACTATCAACATAATTTTCGACAAATCGATCCACAGCTCATCTCGAATGCGTTATTCATATCGAGACACAGTATCAACTTAAAATCATTGATTATAAAACATGGAGTGCCGTACCGTACTAACATTCTTGGCAACCAAACCTGTATTTTGGAACGAAGTCTGTGAGACGGGACGGTTCTTATTAAAATGTTCATGGCATCATGGATCTTATGATATCACCTATGGGCAGGCTACGAACTCAATCTCATGTTATAATAGCGAGCTTTGTTATCATATCATCTAATACAACATTCTCTTCTTCCCTTAGGCCCATCTTGGAACCAACTAACATTGATCTTACTTTGCCTTGTAAGATCTCAGCAGGAAGAGAAGGAAGATAGGATGGGACTCTACGTGTCTGGCGCCACCTCTTTCAGCACGCAAGCAACGCAAACTACTGTTGTGGCATCAACATTAATTTATACATGTTATGGTACTGTTTTACGACAACGGATTATTATTTATTGGATGAGCGTAGCGAGCGAAGCGAAAACTTCAATTTCACTGACCCCTCAAAAAATTTAGCTCCAATGTTTTTTTTTGTCTGTTTGTTTGTTTTTCGCACGATTCCGGGCAAACGGCATAAGCGATCTTGATGAAAATTTAAGGGGACCTTCGAAATCTCTGAACTTAGACGTTCCACGTTTTTGGGTACAATCGAAGAAATATTTCTCATGAATATCGCACTTTTACGTTTTTTCGATTTTTAGTGCGATATTTTCGTGTCATTTGGGCCGATTCTGATCAAACGGGTGGGTCTACAAAGTTCATATTTTACATGGACATTAAGGTTATGGGGATGTAGTACTTAGTGAAAAAAAAAGTTGAAAAAGTTAAACAGAATCATAAAATAAACGTACTTTTACGATTTTTTTCGATTTTTAGTGCGATATTTTCGTGACATTTGGGCCGATTCTGACCAAACGGGTGGGGTTACAACGTTCATATTTCACATGGACATTAAGGTTATGGTGATGTAGCACCTTTTGAAAGAAAAAGTTGAAAAAGTTAGCCAGAATCCATAGAATAAAGGTTTTAATATGAGTTTTTTTTTAGGTTTATAATAACAATTAACAAGTAACATTAGAAACTCGACAACAATCACCTACAATGCATTCAAAAAGCACTTGCAAAGGAAAAGTGGTCCTACGCAAACAAAAAACTTACAAAAAAGCTCATCCATCAACGCGACGGGACTTGAGCGTTTTCCTAGTTTTATAATACGACACGATGTATATAGTAGGCTAAATAAACTGATAAGCATTAGTTTTTTAAAGTGTAAAGCTAGCCCTACAGTTATTATGAAATAAATATTCCTTAGCCTACTACTTATTGATGCTATTGCCTTTATTTATAGTAACCTTTGACTTTGACCCGTCTGGACCAGGGGTAGAATTTCGCCCAGAGCATGGCTCCGCCGATCCGTACAAAAGGCAAAGACCATCTCGCAAACAACAGCGGTTGTGGGGGCTTCAAGTCTAAAAATCGTGCAAATCGTGAAGCAAGCATGAAAATTTGCGAATTTACTAATATGATCACAAGGAATCCAAAAATCGATGGCTCCAAGTTGAGTTCCTGTAACTTTACCGATTTTTTCAAATGTATGTTTTCGTGAACAAGCGTAAAATTAGTTTCCGTTCTTCTGCTCATTAACAAACTTGTTATAATTAATTTGGATTTATCTATTATTCTCAATTTCATTATCTATTAATCTGTGAGTTGAACGAATTTTGTTTGGAGACATATTGCTGTGCTAGACGCGAAAAGGTGTGGGACGGCGAGGTCATATTGACCAATCCCAAAAAATTGACAAATAAGTTCAGAGATTTCGAAGGTCCCCTGAAAATTTCATCAAGATCGCATATGCCGTTTGCCCGGTAGAGTGCGAACAGACAAAAAAATCACCCGAGCTATTTTTCTCAGGGCTAGTGAAATTGAAGTCTTCCCTGCGCTCATCCAACTCTAGGTTTATAGTTCGATTGTTGTTCAGTAATTTCGTGACGTTCGAATCAGAAATAAGGTGCAATGTACACTAGTTAGTTGACAAAGTTACGATTCTCAGGACTAGCAATTATAGTGGACAGACCAACTTGCAGCGGTTTCCCGCCAAGCCGGGAGTACCCGCAACCGAAGCAGAGACGTCACACAGACAGACAGACACAAGACAGACAGACAGATAGCCTCGACAGGTAGACAGACAGACACAAGACAGACAGACAGATAGCCTCGAGCAAGCTCGTGAATTACTCGACCGTGAGACATGCGGACTTGAACGGTGAAACTAATTAACTCTAGAAAGTAGTTTTAAATTACTTGTTGGTTTGTACATTTGTGTTCTGTTCGTAGCTTGGCTGTGTGTATTTATATGACAATGGTTAAGTTTCCAGTAAATAAAATATTCTTTAATCTGTTGTCACGTCAAACACGCGTGCGTTCGTGGGCTCGGGGTTGGAAGCTCGCATCACGTAACCAATCGACAAATTCGTTCTATTACTTTGTTTGGTCTTATTCGAGGCGACGAGATGAGGATGAAGGAAAATAAGAAAATCAATGTCTTGTATAGGATTAGATTTAGAAGTAACGTTCTCTTGTAACATTTGGCTCGGGCTTGCTATATATTAGGGCCGTACCAACCACGCCAAGAGTCACTGTGAACGACAGTTAGTTAAGAATGAGTGAACATGGAAGAACGCCAGGTAATACACCCACCAGGAATCGAACTTGGAATGCAGCAATCAGATACAATAAAGAAACAATGCAACCATGCGCATGCAATAAATTGAATGACTGCACATTACAAGTAAAATCGAAATTTAACTGGCAAGTGCGAAAAAGTATTACATTCCAAAAACAGGATTGAATTTTTTTTCTCTGCAGCAACAGAGCTGGAATATGATGAGAACGTTACTTTGAGCATTAATTGAGAAGGCTTCTTTATAATGCTGAGTATTATTCATGTCCTTTTAATAGATCATGACTTTACTGTAGTTACAAATATTTATTTATTAATGTACACATTATCTGAAATGTATTTATGTATCAAATCAAAATGCAATATATCACAATTTGGATACGATCTTAAACATTTCTTCATTCCTCATTTCTTCATTCTTTCATTCCTTTTATATATATACACACCCACCAATCATTTCAGAAGTTTCACCAGAGAAACCCCTAAAAACCGCAACATATTCAAGTTCAACTAAGTATTGATATGAGTAAAGCACCTCATTAAAAGAAAACTATAAGTCAATAATTATAAAGTTCAAGTGAAGACGAGTACGACATTACAACATTCAAAACATGCAATAAAAGAGAAACTCTACATAACATACAAACTTCACTTGATGTAATAGGGCCCTACACGTCTCGTCTACATAAGATTACAACAAACTGTCAACAATCCCACGAAATGGCTAAATAAGGAAGTAGTTAAGCCGTGAGCCAACGCTGACGACGCAATTCAAGCAAAACATAAGATAGCACAAGCACAAACAAATTCGCATCGAAAATAAGTACTTTTTAAATTAAAGTTTGTGTACAACTTTTTCCTGCATCATGAATCACATTAAAATATGTACACAAACACAGTTTCATGCTTGTGCTATTGGATATTATTCAATGAATGGCATCATTATCGCGTTTTCTTTGCTCTATTTAGTGTTCATTGCCGACTTTACAATCAACAAAGTACAACAATATGTGAACTTGTACAGCAAATACAACCAACGGGTTATCAGACAATCGCCTCTACTTCTGCTAATAAGCTGTTTACATATATCGGAACATGGGAAATCCCGAGTTAATTTCAAAAGTGCATACATAAAATAAATCGTTCTTATACTTAGTCTGGTTCGTAATTAGTTTGCTCACAAAGCCAAAGAACTGATTTGCAGATTGATGCAGCAGGGATGGATCGTTTCATGTACGAACATGCTCTAGTCTAATAGAAGCCGCATTGAGATAGTGATAAGCGAAGAAAAGTCGAGAGGGGATTTTGTGTAAATTGCTACAAAAAAAATGGTTTTCCAAAACATCTCGTTCAGCAAAGTAACAAGTCAGGAAGGCCACTTCTAGTTCAAAGTTACACAAATAAATGTGTATGTAAATAATATTTAGCAATCCAATTAAGTTATTATACGCCTTGGAGAAGTTAAATAAGAGTGATAGCTGAGGACTCAAGTGTGATTTAATAATACGATCCACCGACAAGCTGAAGAAAAATACAATTAACAGTGCAGGGCCATCAAATTCCAACTCGCAACCTTCTCGTGGTTTGGCCCGTGATTAGGGGAATTCTTCTCCCTGAAACTAATGGCGAGCTCTGGGTCGTCGTCGGGGAACTTTCCCCTTCCCTTTGACTACCTCCCCGACGGCGACGACAATGACAACACGGACGGATGATGACACAGACGGAGACGACCACGACGTGGGGGAACCCCTGCTCTCCCCATACGCTTGTGGCTGGTTCTGACCAGCACAGGCCATGTCCACCCCTTGTCCCCCCGCGTCATCCCTTACGTCCCTCCTTTCGTCTCGATTAGCCAAGTTGCATAAATATGAGACGTTAATTAAGCAATATCCAATCAAATTAAGAGTGCAGCAGTGATGCTGCTCGTTTTGAGCATGTGCAATGACAGTAAACTTGTGAAAGAAAAGCGACCCCAAAAGGACAGCAACTATACTGGGAATGCATCTCTATGTCCAACAACTGATACAATTGTATTAAATATCGTGTGCTGTGGAATGTACAACACATTATACCACACATCTTGGCTTAACGATGACATCAGAGGGTTTGAATCCCGTCTCCGGTAATCCTTACTGATCTTGTGTGAGATTTACCTCAATCACAAGACGAATACTGGAATTGCCTCCACTAAAGCTTCAAGCTTTCGAGCCGGTCAATAAAGTCTATCTCACTACATCCACGATATGGTATGACCAGTTAGTAGGGGTACACCTCGAACTAAAGGGGAGCTCTGGCAACTATATGGATCGGTATTTAAGTTTAATAACGAGTTTAACCTATTTTTAAATGTACGTGTAAACAAAAACATTGTCGTCCATCTTATATGTAAAACCGTTTTCGATGCATGCGTCCTTTCCTTTTAATATGCATTATTGCATATTACATATATTATATGTGGCCAAACTTTCTAGGGGGCTAGCCCCACCACTAGAAAAAAGTGAATGCACAAGGGAAAATTATCAAGCTTGGACAAAGAAAATCTGAGATGCAGAGGCAGGTTTGACGGTAAAAACGAAATTTTCACCTCTAAAAACAGTAAATTATAAATCATTTTCAACACCATTTCACCATTTCATCATTTGGTTTGGACAGAACCAAACCAAAGATTCAAAATAAGTTCCACCACAAATAACTGCCTCTGAATTCTCGTAACAACGTTTTATTGTACTAGGAAAACGCTTAAGTCCCGCCGCGTTGATGGATGAGCGTAATTTTTTTTAAGCGAAAAAAGCGTTAAATTGCGATTTTTTTAATAGATAAGTTTTCGATTACGCTCAAATTTCACACGAATATATTAATTCATAAAAAATTCAAAAAGATATATCAATGAAAAAAATCATTACAATCGGATAAAGCATGTAGATTTTATTCGTCGAAGAAATGTTAAAAATTGAAAAAAATCGTAAAATTGCGATTATCATGAGAAATGATTTTTCGATTGCGCTCAAATTTCACACGAATATATTAATTCATAAAATTAAGGTTCTGTGAAAATAATCATTACAATCGGATAAAGCATGTAGATGTTTAAGTCGAAGAATTTTTTTAAAAATCGAAAAAAAATCGTAAAATTGCGATTTTCATGAGAAATAATTTTTCGATCGATTTTTGCCCCCGTGCGGTTGTTCGTTCAGGGATTTCATAGACCTCCATAAACATTCCATCGCAATTGGAGTATTGGTTTAGCCGGAATCGTGTTCACACACACAAAAATACACAAAACAAAAAACAAAACAAAATAAAAAAAACATTCCGGATTTTTTTCTCCAGTGTAGTGAAATGAAATCTTCGCTACGCTCATCCAAATATGCCACTCTTGAATTATTTTCACCGCCAATTCACCGCTTTTGGGTACAATAAAAACGAAAATTAACTTTTATTTTCACCCAAATACCTGCCTCTGCTCATATGGTATTTTAATGTTGAGCACCTCTAGATAGACTTGACGTACATGGCCATGTCAACAGCAATTGTAGCAAATCAAATAACTGGGTATATGGTAAGGTCGCCGGCTGAAAGTATTCATGCGTCATTTAAACGAAACGCGATTCTCGTTAAATTAAACCGTAGCTATGTTGCGAATTTAATGTTTTGAAATGCACTGTTAATATTCAGATTTATAAGAAATGCTGAAATGACACGTTGCTATTATAGAGAAAGTAACTGATACTTGGTGTAAACATGTTGTGAATGTGAATGTTATGCGGAGTAAGGCGATGATAATCTATCTATACCTGCCGAGACCAAACACGTCGAATAACACACGTGTATATTTACTTCTCGACACTTCCGTTCTCAAAACTAGCTTGCTACATTCAGGTCCTCGTCAAACTCCCGGATTTCTAAAACCGAATGCGATGAAGATAATGTGATTGTGGTGGTTCATGATGAAGAATGACTGACTTATGATGACATTGAAATAAGAATGTTGTGATATTTTATAAAAACATGGGTACATGGGAGTATTCAAAAGAGGGAGCGAAGCTACGAGAAAACCAGGTTGTTACGGGATCACACGGAACCTCTATCGTTTGTCCTATCGAGTTGTGGTTAGCACCAAAATGTTTAGTAAAGAATGTGATTGTCGCGCTATCACAGCACATTTTTTTTTTTAAATTGCCCACTTTTGTTTTTAACTGGCCGTTAATATGTCATCAAACAGGTAAAATGTGGTAATTTCGCAAGCTTGCGTAGAGGAAAAAATATTTGAAATGTTAAAATGTGCTCTGATAGCGACATGCGCAAAAATCCAAATTTTTAGGTGAAAATTGAAGGTCGAAAAGTGGTCCAGGCTGTACGTGAAATTATCTGGATTTGCCGATCAAGAGAATTTTTAAATAGAGATTTAACATTGTAAAAAATATATAAGATATTTCGCCGTGCGTTGATAATTTGGTGGCAACGCCGGGTAAAATATGTTCGGCGCTTGTTCTTATATTCAGTGATGGTGTATGTACAGTGTCATACATTTCCAAACTTTCGGGGAGGTCCACTCTCCCTTTACTCCCAGTGGCACCACAAACATTATGTATCATCCTTGTTGAACGGCAAAGTCAACAATAATACGCCTGTCAATCGGGGGGGGGGGGGGGGGCGTGATCTGATTTCGTCGTGAGATCGCACAGCCGGACAGAAAAGTGGCGACCGAAAACCGATATGTACTAATAGAGGGAACTATATCATGCTGATAAATACTGGAAGAAGGTTAAGGCAAGACACCGCCCATGGAAGAAAGAACAATTTGTCCTGGAAAATGTTTGTTGACTTAAACTACTAATGTGCTAATATTATTATAATTTACTATGGGTAAGAGGAAATGGTAATTTTACACGGTATAATACTAATCTGGAACGTTAATTCAGTGAGGCAAGGTACATCCAAAGTGCTCTTCAAACCAATAGCTATAAGCTATTTGTTTTTGAAACTATATAAGTAGGTATAACACACACATAACAAAAACTTGTAGAAATACAGCCAAACCTTACACACTCAAAAGAAATGAGATCTAAAAAAAGGGCCAAGCTCATCTCCCTTCCACATAAACGTACAGTGTCCCATAACAGCATCCTCGAAAAGCTTGGCAAAATAGAATTTGCGATTATTAATTTAACGTAATAGTTTATCCAAGTTCTTTTTTTCTAATTAATTTAAACGTAATAACATGCAAATTCTATTTTGCCAAGCTTTTCGAGGATGCTGTTATGGGACACTGTATACGTTTATGTGGAAGGGTAGATGAGCTTGGCCCTTTTTTTAGATCTCATTCCTTTTGAGTGTGTAAGGTTTGGCTGTATTTCTACAAGTTTTTGTTATGTGTGTGATCTCATTACTTTTTCAAGTTCCATTACAAAATTATTTGTTAAAATATAATATTTTTATCAAAGTTGATTTAAATTCTATGGTATTATTTTTATTTTATTTATTTATTTAACGTCTATCCTATTCAGTTATAAAAACTGATTTACAAAGGAGGACAACAGCAGTAACAATATAGGATGTAAAATATCTAGACCCGGATTCATGTACATCCTGGGTATAGGTGGTATAACCATGGTTTAACGACGGTATAAGGACTGGACCCCAATTCTTGAGTTCGTGGGAGATGAGTTGAAAACGCAATTTGAAAACAAAGTCGTTTTCGTTTTCGAAGGAATTGGTATTCTTGAACGGTATCGTGGAAAACGTCATGGGTTGTGAGTTGAAAGCATTGATATTAAACCCCTATAGTAGGCCAATTATATAGGATGTCTATGGTTGAAAGAGTATCACGAAATCCAAACACTTTAAAAAGATTTGCGTATAGCAAAGAGCTCGAAAAAGTTCTATATTTATTCTAGATGGCAGTAGGTCTGTTCTTTTGTCCATCTATTTTTACACCTTTTGCACCTTTGAAGAAATATGCGTTCTTTTGTCCAGGGTTAATTACAGTATTTCTTCCAAAGACGTGTTCTTTTGTCCAGGGGGTAATTACAACTTTTACACTTTTTGCACCTGCTTCTTGAGGAGGTGTAAAAGGTGTAACTATGGAAATTTGCACCAATTTCAAAATAAACCCCGGAATAATGTGTGATTGTTTAATAAATAGAAGATAAAACTGGTAATAATAAAATAATATGGAATAGAATTGCAGAAAATGCTCAAATCTATGTTATTGAGTGTGATATCTTCTGAAAGTGTTTGAATTGAATGACAGCTGGCAACATAACCTCGAAATTTGCTGTCAAATTACAACAAAATCGTTCTTTTGTCCATCCGTGAAATATTACACCTTTTAACCCAATTTCTGATTCTGTATTTTACACCTAGGTGTAATTACCACAATTTGAGGTGGACAAAAGAACAAACCTAATGCCTTCATAAACGCGGGCCAATCGAAAGACGAGTTGTATGAAATGATTTGATTGTTGCAATTATGTAAACAAACAGATGAGCAAGTTCATATCAGAACAATGTTGTGCTGGCATAGGGTTGGCTAGGCTTGTCAAACGTGTAATGTAAGTATGAATTTTACTACTTAGTCCTATAGCCAAATGGAACTTTAGACCTACACTTTTGCATTATAAATAATTTTCCACATCTGGGCCTAGGCCAGGGACGGTTTCTGATTTGTTTTATGAGAGTATAATGACAACTTTTCTCGTTTCACACATAGAAGCAAAATTTAAAATGTCCGCCATTTGTTAACGTATCGCACTTTCCCGCCTAACTCTGCTTATACCGTCAACAAGTGTCAAGTAACTATGGTTACTTGTTGATTGTATGCCTAGTGTTTAAGGCTTATTTTAAAACCCTTATTTGGAAGCCTTCCAACAAACTTTTTCAACTTTTTTTTTCAAAAGAGACTATATTTCTATAACCTTAATGTCCAGTAAAATATGAACATTGTAGTCCCACCGTCTGGTCAGAACGCGGCCGACGTATTAGATGTAGCAGTAGCAGTAGCAGTAGCAGTAGCAGTAGCAGTAGCTAACATCCTTAAAGTGATTTGAGCATGTTTCAAGCCATTTTTTCACAGAAAGAATAATCGTACCCCAATAAAATTTGGCATGTGTGTCAGGTAGCTAAACTCCGTTGTGATAGTTTTCAAGTTCGAATCACGTTACGATCTGGGTAAACTTTCAAATCACCCAACTCTGCTTGTTTTTTTTGTTTTTGTGGTTTATTGGATAAGGACGGTCAACCGTTAGGTCAATATGCACGCACTTCTCCTAAGGGGGTGTGGGAGGAGGGTCTCATTCACTTCGGGAGTCACTACCCAGGCACCACAACTATTACTTTGAGGAAAGGAGGCTATGCCTGTCACGTGCGCGGGTGCGTGCATCGTCTTTGTCATCGTTCGTTGTGTCATTGTCATCGCCGGAGGAGTGCGTCAAGGGAAGGGCAAGGTCCCCGATACGCGATTGCCAGGAGGTCCTCTAGTTTGGGGAGAAAGAACCCGTCTTACTAGCTGATGTTTGTCGTAGTGGACTTTTCTATTGAATCACTTGTACGACTTGCAGAGCAGCTCTGGGCAATTTTACCCGGCCCAACGGAAACTTGTTGGTGTATAGGTGCCTTGAGTGTGTAGCAACCAGCTTGCTGCGGCGCCTAACGGCACTAGAATAGAAACTGAACGAACCATCACGTTTCCAAAACGAAACAAAACTAATGTGCAGGTCCTCTATACAGCTTCGCCCTCTGAATGTACCAACAAATTTAACCACTCATTTTCACTGATTTAATAAAGCAGATTCAATCATTACAGTGAGCTCCCCTACTGCTATTGAAGGTAATTGGATGACAAATTAATTCAGAAAGAACCCATCCAAGGGCTCTTTTGATGTGTGTGTGTATAGATTAGTGTTTGCAAAGAGGAAGCAATTTCCACAAATTGCCTTCGTATTGCATTGATACATTTAGGTTAATTCCATAAGTTAATAGAATCATACATCAGGTCATCATACTCTGGTGTATGGAACTTCTCCATAGGAGGAAAAGCAAGCGAAACACAAGCTGTACGGAATACATTTGAAATGCTAACATTTTATTGAAAGTACCTATACGTATACAATTTTCTACCCAAATATGTGTACGGACATTATTAAAAGACGAAGGGAAACACACTTTTGTCGTGGGAATGCCGCTGTATGATATTGAGAAGTGACCCTCTCTGTAGGTAATTTGCAAATTGAGTGTTTCAATATAGTTATGAAGACATCCCCTATAGATAGGGTTGTTCTGTTATAGTAAGGCTCCCCAGCATTTACCTGTGACTGAAGGAAATTTAATGCTTAGAACACCGACAGTGCTGGCTCCCGAGTTCAAATCCTGTCGAGACCGGCAATCCTGATTCCTGAGTCCTGACTGAAAGTTTTCCGTGGTTTTGGGCTTGAATCCTCTCAAATAGTCATCGAACATCCCTTCACAATTATCCTAGCTCCAATATACCTATAGTTAGACACCTGACGTTTCATTACTATTACTAATTATTGTTGATGCTTAGAAAAAACGTCCGGTCAGGATTGTTGGTGTCTGGCATCGAACTGTCGACCTCCTACCTACATTAGTCTCGCGTTGACGCGACGCACAGGTGCTATATCTCTATCGAGTGAAGCGTAAAAAGACGATAACTAATTCACAGCTCCTGAAATGCTGGGATTTCCTCGAAGACAAGCCCTATCGATCTCGCACACTCCGCCTAGGCATAAGATGAATCGCGGTACTCGTGTAAGGAGATGAGTCGTGTCGTGTGTCTCCTCTGGGGGACCCCACGAGACCCTCCTGAGATTCTGATGTAAGAACGTTGAGCCGAATAACGAGCCTCACGTTTCATAACTGATGCCTAGATACTAGAGACAGATCGATCAGAGTCCCGTCGTGTCGGGGCTCAAGCTAAACCACGGCTGCCCTATGATACACGGTGAACGATTTACAGGAAGAACAAACTGATCACGATATAATGTGAGTCGTCTTTACGATGGCGGATATCATTGTTTAAACGGATGGGGCGTAAGTTGGAAGCGCGTGAAACTAAGAAACTAGGGGACGTGTGTTCGAATCCCAAGCGAAGCATCGGGTTTTTTCAATTGTCCACCCAGTCGCGAATAGCATTGCAATAATGAGTTGTGAAAGCAACAAAACCCACGATGAAACAACTATAAAATCACAGATAACCTAGTAAGTATGATAATTTTTTTTAATCCAGTGTTGTCAGTATGAACTTGAATTATGGAAATAATATAAAATAGTAAAAATTATATATTTGCGAATTGAATGCCCCTAAGGTAACACAGCTCACTGCATGGCAGGCTATCCCATGCGGTATTTTAAATTAATAACAATGCGCATTGGTTGTAAAAATTAAAACAACTGCGTTATTTACCTAGCATAATATTATATTATTTATGTTTCATTCATGGTCTGGCTCCTGCAATCATGTCTTGTATGTTATGTTATTGTGTATTTTTTGTTTTTACTCTTTGAACTAACTTGTATACATGCTTTATGAACACGCTCATGAACTTCCGTAAACATGAATGTTAAAATTCATCTCGAGTTGCCGGTAATAATTATATAACTATCCAATCCTCCTCTCTATACAATAGGAACAGTATTTAATCGACCAACTCGCAATGTGCTCTAGATAGTTTTCTTTGTAACTACAGCATGGTATAAGTAGCGACGTGTTTTGGCACTTTCTAGTGCAATTGTGAAATCAAACATCGCAAGGCACGTATAACTGTATCCAGCGTCCGCTATATTAGAGCTCCTCCAAACTCATTACAAATAGTACTGTCATTTCTCAAAATATTTTGTTCTCTACCATAAAAAAACAACCATCATTACAAAGTGATACTGGTCATACATACCAATGGCTATAAAACTCGTAGACACTTCCTTATTGTGACTTCTCTTTTTTTTCTCACACCTTTATACGTAAAAACTGCGCTCAAGTATATCTCACTAAATAAAGGTTGCAACTAATTAGTACCTAATTACCAACAAAAAGAATGCACAATGTTACTCTTGGCAGCATTCACCTTGCACCACACGGAGGAGCCTCTCTCCACAGATCTGTGCACTAGACTGAGCTCACAGCTGTTGTTACACTCGGTAAAAGTTGTACAAGGACGATTTACAGAAACCCGAGGAAAGTTTGTATCCACGTTATTACTACTCTAGATTCGATCGGGTGTGATCGGCTTCTCTCGGCTGATGTTGTGGTGCCACTGCCAGGTTCCGATTACTTCCACAACAATTGACTAATGGCGGATGGAGAACAAGACACCTGTGGTAACAATGATTGTACTAGAGGCGTGGTGTAGTAGGCCTACGCCTACGCGCACTCGCTGCGTACCGCCTGGTACCGGTTTACCCAATGTTATACCCAACACTGCACATGTTGTAGTGGGCAACGCACACGTTGTACTTACACAAAGATTAAATGGGAATTTTGCATTTTGTAGTGAGGTAGTTAATGTTGTTTTAGGGCACTCAACAGTAGAGTTATCAGTGCCCATGTCAATTGTATTGGAATCTTCTAAATTTTCTTTTTCCATTCTTGTAAATTACCAGCATGTTTTCTTCTTTCCAATGGGAGGAACGTAAGGGAAGACGAGGGGGGTTAATGGGAAGGAGTGAGGATGTTGGACAGGATGGGTTAAACTGGGTGGGAACGGAGGAGTGCTCGTTGCAGAGAGGGCCGGCAAGTATGGAGACGAAAAAAGTGAAAGAAGAAAATAAATATGAGTAAGGCTGTGTGAATGAAGAAAGGTGTGATAAAAAGTTGCGCGATAGCTCTCTTTGCAACACGCACCCCAACCGGCCAGAGCTCGCCCGTAGTTTTGGGGAATACACTACTCCCCTACTCACAGGCCAAACCATACGAAAGGTGGTTAGGATTTGATGTTCAGTTCCACCCCCTCCTCCAACTCCCCTCCTCCATCATCCTATAAGTGCAATGAGAACTTAGAACGCTCTACCGTCAAACATCAGGGACACCCATATCAATAGTTATAATATCTTTAGGAGTAAAATTCATGAATTATATTTCACAAAATGCCATGGGAAAACTGACAAATAGCAAAATGCACAATATGTTTAAACTCACAATATGCTTTTGCTTGTTTTTAACTTCTGTAGTCAATTCACTTTATAATTATGGTATGAATGAGAGTATAAATGTGTAATATGTATAATATGTAGTCTATGCACTTTACAAATGTAAATTAATGTTATTTTATCAAATATTTTATTGTAAATTCAAAAAAATTTATTCACAAATTAGAAATCTGAAAATGTATTTATATTAAAGGTTGGATGGAAGAAAAGGTTTAGCTGGCCTTAATCCGCCTGAGGAAACAATACAAGACGATTATCTATCTATCTATCTATCTATCTATCCATCTAAAATATGTTTTTAATATCGCTAGGCAAGGATATCGATATTTCGACTCCATATCAAAATATGGGAAAAAAGTAAAAAGGTTATAGGTCTAAACTTAAAAAGCTCGAACGAAGAAAGGAATTTTTGGGGCTCAAGAAAAATATAGGTATCTATTTTTGTTAAAAATTCGGTATGCGTGCTAAATTATTCAGGTGGAGATGCCGGGTAAAAAATTGTTACAAATGGTGGAGGTGCCGGGTTATTCAACGCGAGTGTGAGAATGTCAATATTTTTATAGTAGGCATATTAATTGATACAATTCTTTTCTTAAACTTCATAAAAAAATAACTCGAATAACTTAATAAACTTTGATGAATGAATATCGATATCGAATTTTTTAAGTCAACTTGATCACCAGCGAAGATAATATGTATTTTTTAGGTTTCAAGGAGAAGGAGGGGGGCGTTAGGGGGCTGGGAATATTTTTAAACTAATTTTGAGCTGCTCAATAATAGCAATCGCTCTATATATCTATAGTGTAAATGGAAAAATATAATACATACTAGGTATAGAATAGGACATAATACTCGAGAAAATTATAAACGTATCATTTAACACTACTTTTGCAGACTCTCAGAGCTCACTTGCAGAGCAGAGGCATGACAAGCACAAAGGGAAAGAGAATACGTTATCAGGTCTAAAAATGTATATTCTCGTTTTACCTCATAAACATTTAAAAGGTTTGGTGGGGAAGTAGAACCGTGGTGACGTTTACACGTGAGTTTTAAACAAAGTTAAACGAACCATTTTTGAGTTGCAAAAGTTTTTGTCATACTCATATTCAGCCAACTATAGCTTCCTCATGCAGTGGCGTAAGCGGGAGCTTGGAATAACGACTCAATGTGGGGGCACTCAATAGCGCCGCAGGTAATTTTTTTAAAAGTACGTGTTTTAAGTGGTTTTTATGTATTTTAGAAGAATTTAAATGGCTTTGCTGAACGAAACAAAAGAAAAATGAACCGATGAATTTCCTTTTTTGCGTAAACCTAGATGATTTGCACGCTGAGCTTGGCACAACTCAAATGCGCGCACTCAGGTGTTATGTTGATTTCTGCTGAACGGTTGGTAATATCATTACCAAATTTGGCACGAATGTTAATAAAGTACTTTCATATTGATATCCGCAATTAATTGTAAAAAAATTAAGCCTTAAAGATCCATTGCGAGACATAAGTCCAAAACGTAACAAAAATGGGAATTCCAAAGCATGGATTTCAATTCTTAAAATTTCCACCAAACCGTTTATCTGCGACAAAACCAAATTAACCTGTGCGTTCACATTCATTCAAACGTCGATATATTCAGTATGCAAATTTGACATAAAAAATCTGTACACTTGGAAGAAATTCCCGAAGTTGACCAAAATTGAGTAAATTTATTCAAAATCAATTAATTAATTTACGAATACGCGTACTGGATAACATAGATTTATTTTTTATTAACGTTCATGTGAAATTTGAAAACGGTGTTATAAACCATTTACCCGAAGAAACAGAAAGCTGAGAGCCTAAACTCATCTTCACGCCAGCCTCAGCGAGCCCCGGGGCCTATTATGCTAACAAACAACCCACCGGATTCAAAGCACGAAGTTGCACGTAGTTCCTATGATTGTAACCGGACCCCACACACGACGCTTGGTGCGCAGATCTTTAGCGGGGTTCGATCCCCGGTACGATGTCCCCGAAGCAGCTGCTCATGGGCCAAGGTCGACCGGATTCAGATGACCTTGGGCTAATGCTCCATACCTCACAGCTGACACGTGTGCGAACACAATCAGGTTTAATGTTTAGAATAAACAGAACCACTGTCACTATAGGATCACATCGAAACTATAATTAAATACATCCTCGAGCCTTCATTACCTATAACTGCTTTGTTTTCGTATTTCACTAGCACATGAAAAACAAAGCTCTGTGATATTAGGCATTATTAGTAGGTGCCATCAAGCTGTGTGATTATCCATCCATCCATCCGTCCGTCCGTCCGTCCGTCCATCCATCCATCCACCCACCCATCCATCCATCCATCCATCCATCCATCCATCCACCCTCCATCCATCCACCCACCCGCCCGTCCATCCATCCATCCATCCATCCATCCACATCCATCCATCCATCCATCCATCCACCATCCATCCATCCACCACTCCATCCATCCACATCCATCCATCCATCCATCCATCCACTCCACCATCCATCCATCCACCCATCCAGTCCATCCATCCATCATCCATCCACCCACCCATCCATCCATCCATCCATCCGATATCCATCACCACCATCCATCCACCACCCATCAACCATCATATCATCACATCACATAGCCACCATCACATCGTCCATTCATCAAAACCACACCATCATCATCCTCATCACCATCAATCACACGACCAATGCATCACCATCCTCACCATGTATCCAACCATATCATCATCATATCACATCATATCTAATATCCATATCTAGACATTCAAAAACATATCTACTCCTCAACATCACATCCATCCTGCATGCCTCCATAACACAAATCTATAATATTAAAACATCGAAATACCAATTAGGTTATTTAAAAAACAAAACTCATATTTATAGAACTTTAAAACGAAAATACATCACCATGCCCATCCATTTATCCAACCAATTATTGTTTTATACATATATCGGCAAGGTGGGGGGGGGGGGGAGGGAGAGGGAAGAATCTCACTGTCTTTCAGAAGCCCGACCCAGCCTGCATGCTGCCAATAACGACAAGTCTGAGCTGACTTTACAAGCTGACAGGGAAAAATGACAATCATACACTCGCGCTCGAGGTTGTCAAGCAAAGCTGACACAAAACAGTCACTAAACAACATTATTTTTTTGAACGTAATATCTTTCCAAAACATTTTCAAACAAATATCTCAATTAGTTTCAACTGCTCCTCCTCCTCTCCCCCCCCCCCCCCCCCGCTCCCTACTCCGCACACGCCAGTAACTTTACGAATTATACGCAATTATGAAGACATTATACATGGAATTAATGCTGAAACGCACAATTTTATCTGATGAACACTGAGATTGTGATTTGTGAGTCCACAATCTTGAATGTACGTCAAATTCTTAATAAGTCGAGTAGTCGACTGTACTTCGTACACGTGTAAACGTGAAAGTAAGATGTGTCGATTATAGTATACAAGCCCGAGTACCCAAAAATGTAGCGAATCCGATTAATCAACATATCGCTAAAGAACAATACAAAAATAAAATAATTCGTCGCGCAATGGTCATTTTGGAGGCGGCGCCGAGTAGGATTTGCACTAAACATGGATTAATTTAATTGCCATGGTGGAGGTGCCGGGTCATGAGTTTTCAAACTGTTTGAGCTGTTTGAAGGGCTAGCCACTCCCCTTTTACCCGCATGGTCGCCAAAAACATTATGTGTCATCCTTGTTGAAGGGCAATGCTAACGATGTCAAAAAAACGATGCCAATCGGAAGTCGTATTCAGTTTCAGTTATATTGTGAAGAGTTGCTTCTAAATGTTTTTAGTCGAGATAAAAAAGCAAAACGTCCTTCCACGCTTCGTAGTCTCGATTCCGAACCACATCAAATTGGTCCTTGATTCGGTATTATGGGCCAGTAATTGAATCAAATACAAAAAAAGTTGGTCAGAAAACTGCTTGTAGCAGTTATCAGGCCCGGTATTGCAACGACTTGTTATACCCTTTTTGGTATTTAAATTGAAATAACAATTATTGTGTGTCGAAGACTCCAAGCGGCAGTGGCGGAACTAGGCGCCCGCAGGGCCCGCTACTGCGGGCGGGCCCAGGCCAGTTTAGGGGGCCCCATTAAAAAAAAAAAAAAACAGTATTTCACCCCGTTTGGAAAATATTGTATTTGTTTTGTTGCTAAAATGACCGTTTTGTAAATCTAGCGGTTTGAAGGTGAAATCTAGCGGACATTCAGGAACTTTTAGCGTACACAACACACAAAAACTACATTATTTTTGTATTGCATTCCGCCCACAACTTTTTTCTAAAACGCACTAAACGCAATCTACACACCTGATTTTCAAACTTTGTTGGGGGACTTCGTCCCCTGAACCCTTCCTTCCTTGATGGCTCCTATATAGTACCCCCGAGATATTATATAGCCCCCCCAGGATGAAAAGCTTGAATTCAACACTGAGCCTATGTACGTGTGTATCTGTTAGGGGACCCCCCCCCCCCCATAGAACTTTTGCGGTCGGTCCCACGAAACAAAGTTCCGCCACTGCCAAGCGGTCTGAGCCAAATCAGTGAGCGACGCCTGACGCGCGATAGGCTAATGCCCAACCTGTGAGTGCGACTGGTAATTGAAATCAAAGCTCTCTGGTACAGTCATGATTAAATTAACCCAGCTAAACTTGTTGTAATTAGATTCTGGCCACAACACAACCTATGAATCAATACTTCCCAAATTTTGATTTTAGTTTGTGCTTTTCTGATACAATAACGTTGATATATGCCACGTTCTCCATTTACGTCCAGTTATTGTTCACGAAACATGTTGAGTGTTTGTACTATACGCTAAATGACGCCAAAGATTAACAAGTAGTAAAACGGTCGTTACAGTGTTCATAACAGATTAACTATCGGAGTTTTGTTAAAATATCGACAAGAAGCTGAAAAATAGTGACATAAGCGTCCCAATGTGTATACTCTACTCATTTGTATAGGCAAACAAGAACATTATAAATACCTTATACAAGTCGTAGCGTAAGTTTCTACATAGTCTGCAACTTAAAATGTAAATATCAACACGGAATCGAACCCAGGACCAAATGCATTAGAAGCAGGCAGAGCAATAAACTTAGCCTGTTGAGCCAACTATAGCAATATTTCCAGAAGTGCATTTATATAATATACTGAATAACTTAGGCCTACTTGTGATATCAGCATTGGGTTTAATGGTATCATGGTTCATCACTTCCAATTTATGCTCGTTTATTATATTATAATAATGAAATCATCTAATTACAAACAAAATCTCATGGTGAGAAGCTGCAAGATTCCCCACTATATCGCGTTGCAGGTTTATCCCATGGTCGCCGACCGTTCCATCCATCCTAGCTCGCCTCTTCAATCAGGATCTATTCATCAGGGCCCTCTTTCGAGATATTCAGTCTCTCCACTTTCCTCTTATTTCCCCACTTATCTTTCAAATTATCCTCTTCTCGTCGCATCGCAATCTCTCGCCAATCTGGCTTCAATCGCATTTTCCTTTTTCTAACGGTGTATCCCAGTCGCAACTGCCGCACATTTATAGTTGAGGCCACGGCCAGATTGCGATTCGTGTTTATCTTTGCGTTTTGCACGTGTATAGCAGTGTGCGTGCAACACACTTCTGAAAATTTTCTTTTTGAAAACATTAATTATTATACATATCACGAGCAACGCGAAAAATATGAGAATTTTCGTTTTTCGTTCTTATCTTCAACACACAATTTAGACATCAACATTATGGAAACGTTTCCAACAACTACTTAGTTATTTTAGAATTTGAAATGAGTACACACTATTTGCATTTAGATCAAACCAGAAGATCTCAATAATATCTCAAATTGTATTATCTTTGTCAATATTACCAAAAATCGACAACAAGTATTTCGATTTTTATCTAGTTTACAATTGGTGGATACTATAATAACACGGAATAAAAATTTAAAAAAACGCTGGGATGGATTTTTTAATTTCTGGATTGTTTTCTATAAAAACACGGAATAGTCCTGAACTTTACGTGTCAGTATAAACCGAGCATAAATTAACAATAAAATATTATAATGAACAACGGAACGAGAAGTTTCAAATCTTATATAGGAATTGCGATTGGCGCGAAAGATTTTTAATCTGAATTGTTAAAATGCAGAAACCGAAGTAAGTAAACATGACCGGCTTGTTTAATGTTTTTCTGTCACACCGAGGGTTGCGTGGACATCGCCAATAGAGCCCAAAAAGACAGGTCGACTTCAAACATGCCTAGAACGGTAGAAGTTTCTTCTATTTATTTGTGAAGCAGTGATAAGCACAATGAATTAGTTAGCTGGAGTGCAGGATCGATGCCCGCTCAAATAGTACAACAGAAACAGCGGAACACTTCAGTTTAATGTACGACTACGCAGTACAGTGGCCAGGTAATTACTGGATACCCGGTCAATTGGTGGGTACTTGAAGATTCTAAACTGTTCCCTCCTCGAATTCCCGGAAGAAAATTATGAAAATACAAAACGCGACAGGGACGTCAGTCATCATCCTAGTACTGCGTCTCTCATGTACAGTATTGTAGGGGGAGGGGGGCAATCCCCCCTTGACCTTGCTACTCCTAGCTCGGCTTACTGACCATGATATGACGCGCTCCCAGTAGACCTTTACACTGATCATAATATGTAAATCACTCATCATTGAGATAAAAACATAGTTATTGGGGCCATGTTGTCGGGGTCTTCATCGATGGGCCATCGGATGATAAAACAGTAGGCTACTGTGCTGACCACATGCGTACGTGATACAGACCCCCACCTTGTGGAAGTACTGCCGACCAGCGGTTGCGGCTTGCGGTTCGTTATCTAGTTACTCTGAGGGAAAAACTGACTATTTCGAAAATAAAAAACAGGACATCCGGTATTCATCCACGGGACATTGAAAATAACAGAGCAACATATTATCACGTTTGCCTCGACTCCCCTGTGATAATAGAGATAAGAAGAGCGAACAAAAACAGTAAACATATTCACTACTGGAGCCAGGCTAGTCTCCGATAGTGACATTGTTTTTAGATGAATTCAAGCTTGAGAAATAAATTAATTATCTCAGAAAGAACTTTTTTCCATTTGATTTCAAATACTCAAAAGGATTACTATAGATGAATACTGATAAAACATAATTTTTCCATAAATTTCTTAACTCTTCACCGTTAAGCGCCGCTAAGGTAACGAGTATTCTTGTGGTTTCGTAATTATTAATTGGTCTGATATAATAAATTTAAACACTGATAAAAGAAACAGTGTTAATATTAATGCTTGTAGACGTAGCCAAGACTCAAGGGGATCGATGGTTTATAAGGCAGATATTATACAAGTACATGGAAATTCTCTCAGACTTCGGACAAGGAAAACCAACTACACTAAACTAGGTCGGACATGGAACAATGGATCAGTGGTTGTCTAGAACAGAAGGTTCGAACTTCTAGAAGTTACGTATTGTAACGATAGATGTACCGGAATATCTTGCCTTATCTTGAGACGACAGAGTATACTGAATGGAGTGCGAAGGAGTAAGGACCGGTAGATGAAACTTGGAAGTCAAGAAACAGGTGTAATGTATAAATATAATAAACGTCAAAATGTGTTAATATTTTATTAATTATTGTTAATTGTACGTGGTCTATACCTAAAAATTTCTTGTGGGAGATCTGTTCAGACTCGTCGCGGTGACCCTGGATGATGGGGGATGTAATTCCCTCGAAACATCGGGTGAGGTGGGGTAATTGTGAACCACCTACTCAATTTGTATCGTGTGACACAACCCAGAAAAACATGAATTGTAACATATATATTGAAGTATAAACAAATTTAAAATTGTAATGGATATTTACTTCAATAAATAATTATAATATCGATTTTACTTAATCCTAAAGCAAGCATCCTTATTGTACCACGGTCAGGTGTTTCAACTCTCAACTCAACTCACCGAAGTTTTTCTATACTGGCCGCCCATTTTGTGACGAGCGGAGGCGGTCATTTTCCATATATATAATGTAGAATATACCATCTGGTCAGTCAAGAGAAAATCGTCGGTCGAAACAAAAGTCGGTCGGTTGAAACGTACGTATAGCCCCTTTTAAAATGAGGTAATGTCAAAACCAAAATGTTGTATGGTTTGTGCCCTGTGATTGTGAAAGTAGTGGAACACTTTGCCAGCACTATATTATTGGATGAGCGAAGCGAAGACTTCAATTTCACTGACCCCCAAAAAAATTAGCTCGGGTGTTTTTTTTTTTTTTTTTCTGTTTGTTCGCTTTCTACCGGGCAAACGGCATATGCGATCTTGATGAAAATTTGAGGGGACCTTCGAAATCTCTGAACTTAGACCTGCCACGTTTTTGGGTACAATCGAAGAAATATTTCTTGTGAATATCGTACTTTCACGATTTTTTTCGATTTTAAGTGCGATATTTTCGTGACATTTTGGCCGATTCTGACCAAACGGGTGGGGCTACAAAGTTCATATTTTACATGGACGTTAAGGTAATGGTGATGTATTGCTTTCTGAAAGAAAAAGTTGAAAAAGTTAGCCAGAATCCATAGAATAAAGGTTTTAATATGAGTTTTTTGAGGTTTATAATAACAATTAACATGTAACAATAGAAACTTGACAACAATCTCCTACAATGCATTCAAAAAGCACTTGCAAAGGAAAAGTGGTCCTACGCAAACTAAAAACTTACAAAAAAGCTTATCCATCAACGCGGCGGGACTTAAGCGTTTTCCTAGTATTGAAAACAAGCAGTGGATGAAATAGTACATTAAAAAGTGAAGTTCCGTAGGCTTGTCCTGGGCCTGGGGTAGAATTGGTCCAGAGCATGGCTCTGATAATCGTAAAAGGCGACTCAAGAGAAAAAGTCCACCTCGCAAACATAAGCTAGAATGAAGGGTAGTATTTTACTCCCCGAAACTAGAGGCGAGCTCTGGCAATCGTCGTCGGGGACATTGCCTCCTTCCCTTGACGACCCCTCGATGACGATGACAATCACACAACGAAAGATGACAAAGACAATGACGACCGCGACGTGAGAACTGAGAACCCCCCTTCCTCCTCTTACCCGTGACTGGTTCTGACCAGCATGGACCCCACCTCCCCATATCCCCTAAGTTACTTTCCTCTTCTTACCCGTGGCTGGTTCTGACCAGCACGGGCCCCTCCTCCCCATATCCCCTAAGTTAGAGTGGTGCATTATGACCTTACGGTTGACGCGTCCTTAATCCAAATAAACAAAACAAAAAAACGGGTCTTTTTACAGACAAAATTGATTGTTTACCACATAACTTGAAAAATTTATATCTTACAACTCTAATAAAACACTATTTTTATCCAGAATCCATGTGTTTTAGTCCAGAATAACGAACAAACCATTCCATTTCTGTTATGTGCGTTTGCAAAAAATCTACTTATTGTTAAAAATAGAAATGAGTCACGATCGTATCGAACAATCACCATTGTAAGTTATGATTTCCATTGTGCATTTATTCCTCCGATTTCAACACTAGGGTGCAAGTCACAAGAAACCAGCCACCTGCAGTTGTTTACAATTGGATCAGGATACCCATGGTTACCATACGTGATTATTACTACCCACGTTTAGCTCAAACGTTCAAATCATTTTTCTCAACAATGCCAGTAACGCCTACGACGAGAAATTGTTTTGAAATTCTATATCCCGTCCCGACGGATGCTTTGTTCGATAGAATGAATCGATAACACCACCTGTTGCATCAAGTTCTGCGTCATTCATTCATGCAGGGAGGAATACACGTCTCGCATTTATGTGATTGCGCTAATCGAGTACGTGGGGGAAAGCAACGGAACTAATTCTTCTAATGGAATTTCTACAGACAACATTTGATTGGATGAGCGTAGCGAGAGTAGCGAGCGAAGCGAAGATTCCATTTCACTACACTGGAGAAAAAAATCCGGAATGTTTTTTTTTTTCTTTTTTTTCTTTTTTTTTGTATTTTTGACTGTTTGTCCACACGATTCCGGCTAAACCGATACTCCGATTGCGATGAAATTTTATGGAGGCCTTCGAAATCTCTGAACTTAGAACTGCCACGTTTTTGAGCGCAATCGGAAATTTTTTTCTCATGAAAATCGCAATTTTACAATTTTTTTCAATTTTTAAAAAATTTCTTCGGCTTATAACACCTACATGCTTTATCCGATTTTAATGATTTTTGCACAGAACCTTTATTTTATGAATTAAGATATTTTTGTGAAATTTGAGCGCAATTGAAAAAATATTTATCATAAAAATCGAAATTTTACAGTTTTTTCTTTTTTTAAACAATTCTTTGACTTATAACACCTACATGCTTTATCAGATTGTAATGATTTTTTCGCAGAACCTTTATTTTATGAATTAATATATTAGTGTAAAATTTGAGCGCAATCAAAATTATTTCTTATAAAATCGCAATTTTACGATTTTTTGAACAATTACGATTAATAAAAAAAAAAAAAAAATAAAGTTAATTTTTAATTTAATTTAATTTAATTTTTAAAAAAATCAACTTTGTAATGATTTTGCCATAGAACAACAGAAAGTTCACATAACATATGGCAGCTCAATGCACCAATTACGCTCATCCAACAACGCGGCGGGACTTAAGCGTTTTCCTAGTTATGATAATTGCCGTGCAGTAAAATTCAATACATCCCATTCACTTTCCACACTAATTCTACGTGTTTTTGGATTCGATGTCGCATAAAATGAAACAAATTGCAGGTTGATGATTTCTATTGAAAACTAACACTTTGACTTTTCACATTGGTTTCATGTGTTTTTGCTTTTTGGATTCGATGATAATTAAATTAGTAAATTAAACATGCATAATATTCTGCTTATAGATTGATGTCTTCAATTAAAAACCATACTTATTGATCTAAGAGGTAAAAATATATTTGGTTATGATAATATACATGATAATCAACCACATCGCATTCGCTTTCACACTGGTTTTACGTGATTTAGGATTTGAGGTCCCATCAATTTTGGTAATGCATTCATTATGTTTGTATAGGTTGACATAATATCAAATATCAAACAAACGCCATCAAAACAAATTAATCATATTATCTACATAGGCCTATAGACCAAATATTCAAATAAGTGACAGTGACAGGCGGAAACAACACAACATAATTTATCATAGAGGTTGGTGGTGATGTATGAAACGCTGAGTGGTGTAGAATACAAACAAACAAGTGTAGTGTAGGCCTATAGTTCAATTCTACAGCGGGCACCTCTTGGTCGATTTTTTAAAAATTGTTAGGGATGTTAGATGAAGGGCTAGCTTCCCGTTTTGTACTTTTTTATTACAATGTGGTGTATTTATTTTACACCCTTGAAAAAGTGCCAGTTCCGATTCGAAAACGATTCGAAAAGCCTATTTCCTTAGTTGAATAAAAAGACACTCAAACGCAACGAAATTGAAGATGGTCACGATTGTTTTACTTCGATTATCGATTAATAAAAGTAGCATCAAACGACGACCTCCATACTCCACTGTCTCCGATAGTCATGGTGACAACACTTCAGAGTCTTTTAGCAATGATGATCAAGTCCAGAGTGTTTTATTTCGGGGTTTGTAGGAGATCGAAAGAACGCGTGGGCTTCGTCGAGAAATGCCCATAGACACAGAAATCCCATTCCACGTCAGTCTTCTTCGGATCCCATACTTCCAACGGAAGAGGTTCGCTAGGACGGGTAATTAAAGTCAATTGAAATCGATTGCGGAATCTCACTCTCACTAGGTCTACACGGGAGAGGGCACAGAAGAAATGTATTACAAAGTTAGAATACCGCATTCAAATTCATTGCTGCGCGTACGCGAAGTCGTAAAAGTTGCCAATTTTCTGGAATAGTGAACCATAAAAGAAATTAATGAATACGGTTAGAAATAAGAACCCATATAAATTGACGACTAAATATTCAAGTCAGTCTAAAATACTGTTAATTGGTTCCATTGAGTTCATGGATGTTTTCTATACAATAATACAACACAGTTTAATGATAGCTCGTGACTCCATGTCAGTAGGTATAGGTGCTTTTAGTTGATGAATTCATACAACATTCGTACAATACAACAATACAGGTCTGAAGCGTATTTAACCAACCGTGGGTTGGAGTCCTAGTTAAATAAAATGCTGCACGAGTTTGAGTAATAATAGCTGAAAATAATAATATAAATATATAATATAATATAATAACAGCATCTTCTTATTTTACTTCATCGTCTGTTGATTCTTCAATAGTGTAATTCCCTAATTACTAATAAACGAAATAAGAGATAAGGATAACGTACGGAAAGCCAGCGGTTTAGCCGAGGTCGTTTAGCCGGTTCTCACTCGAACACCAAAGTTAGCAGTTGGAGGGTTCGAGAGCTAGTGTAACGGCTTCGTTCTCCTCGACGTCTTCTCGGCAGTCCGGGTTAGTGGCGGAGTCCTTTTCGTACTTTTCGAAAGGAGTAGACTACGTGCCGATACTGAGTTTCCCCTCTCATCCCTTCTATTCATATATCCTCATCTATCACCACTCATCGTCTCGAATAGCAATATCAAATCAAATCAAATAAACGTACGGAACAAACGTTCCCTCCCCCGCCCCGCTATCAACATTCAACTTTTTTAATATATTTATATGGTAGAAACCGTATCCGCGCTTGGCGAAATGATGATATTAATATGTAAAATTGGTAGATATTGATTCGGTGGTTGGAGAATAGCGGAGAATATCTTCCTTGTATAGAAACCATGGAGTAAACAACCTACGCTGTCTTCGAGAATAATAATATTGTGTTCGCGGTTCCACGTATGCGTCGACTTTCTGTTCCGACAAATCTCCCAAGCTCGGAGAAATATTATTATGTTCAATGATATAGACTTCCATTGAATTGAAATGAAATCCTTAATTCCAACAAAATTCTACGTTCTGACATAGAGATTTCTTCATTTGTAAATAAAGATGTTGAAAAGCGTAAACGCACTTATATTTTGAATACTTGTCGCCATCGTACAAGCTTAAAAAAATAATATGCATTTTCACATATTTATTAGTTTGAGAAGTTGCACGAAAACAACAAATACGATACAATTAATTATTTGATTAATGTTATTTATGCTAAAGATGGGACATGATCACTACGGTGCGTATGGGCCACAAAGGCCTATGCTTTCTGTCTCATTTTGCAATGTTTTATTATAGGCTACATTTATTGTAGACTAGGAAAACGCTTAAGTCCCGCCGCGTTGATGGATGAGCTTTTTTTAAGTTTTTAGTCTGCGTGGGATATCTTAACTTTTGCAAGTGCTTTGTTGCTTTGTTTTGCTGCCCACGCATTATAGGTGATTGTTGTCAAGTTTCTATTGTTACTTATCAATTTGTTATTATTTACCGTTAAAAACTTATATTAAAAGCTTTATTTCTATGGATTCTTAAAACTTTGTCAAATTTTTCTTTCAAAAGGTACTACATCACCATAACCTTAATGTCCATGTATAATATGAACGTTGTAGCCCCACCCGTTTGGTCAGAATCGGCCCAAATGTCACGAAAATATCGCACTAAAAATCGAAAAAAATCGTAAAAGGACGATATGCATGAGAAATATTTCTTCGATTGTACCCAAAAACAATACACCTCTAAGTTCAGAGATTTCGAAGGTCCCCTCAAATTTTCATCAAGATCGGATATGCCGTTTGCCTGGTAGAGAGTTAACAAACAGACAGAAAAACAAACAAAAAAACAAACAAAAAAAAGCACCCGAGCTAAATTTTTTGGGCGTCAGTGAAATTGAAGTCTTCGCTTCGCTCATCCAAAAACAATAATAAATACATAGATAAATACACATTCAAATTTCAGCAAAGATTGACGGATGACAATGTAATAATATACAGGATCCATCTTAAACCATGCTCTAAATTTTGGATCGTAAATAACTTCACTTCCAATAACCTTGTACAAGGTTAAGGGCAATAGGTTATGTTGTCCCCATAGTCCTAATATTCAACACAGGGACGTGGTTATTTGTGTTTACTAGGAAAACGCTGAAGTCTCGCCGCGTTGATGGATGAGCTTTTAAAAATGTTTAGTTTGCATGGGATATCTTTACTTTGCAAGTTCTTTGTTTTGCTGCCTACGCATTGTAGCTGATTGTTGTCAAGTTTCTTTTGTTACCTGTCAATTGGTATTATTTGCCGTAAAAAAACTTATATTAAAGCTTTATTTCTATAGATTTTGGCTAACTATTTAAACTTTTTCTTTTAAAAGGTACTACATCACCATAACCTTAATGTCCATGTGTAATATGAACGTTGTACCCCCACCAGTTTGGTCAGAATTGGCCCAAATGGCACGAAAATATCGCACAAAAAATCAAAAAACTTATATTAAAAGCTTTATTTCTATGGATTCTGGCTAACTTTTTCAACTTTTTCTTTTAAAAGGTACTACATCACCATAACCTTAATGTCCATGTATAATATGAACGTTGTAGCCCCACCCGTTTGGTCAGTGAATTCGAAGCCCAAATGTCACTAAAATATCTGAATAAAAATCGAAAAAAATCGTAAAAGGACGATATTCATGAGAAATATTCTTCGATTGTACCAAAAACAAATACACCTCTAAGTCAGAGATTTCGAAGGTCCTGTCAAATTTCATCAAGATCGGATATGCCGTTTGCCTGGTAGAGATGTTAACAAACAGACAAAGACAACACAAAACACGAAAAAAACAAAAAAAAAAGACACCCGAGCTTAATTTTTTGGGGTCATTGAAATTGAAGTCTTCGCTTCGCTCATCCAATGAATATTAACAAGGTCTAGTTATAGGAGCGATGCCATCATAATTGATCTGATTCGCGCACCCGCATTGCGTGCACTCACAAGACTGTTAGAAACTACAGGGGTTCGTGAGAGCGCAACATTCCATTGTGGGGGTGCGAAATAGTCTGAAATAATCCTCAGTAGTTCTATTGTAACTCGTAAGATATAAGCAACTGCTCAAACTAAAACGTGCAAGTCTTGAAACTCTCAAAACACGTATATCTAACTCCTGAACCAAAGGCACATTCCAAGATTGTAGTGGTGTACACGCGGGTGTATACGTATAGTCCATCCACTATGTACGTGTCTATACATTCTAGAAGTAACCCCACTTTTAAATACTGAACGCGATGTATGTGTACCCGTTACATTTCCTGGATGCAATTTCTTAATTTTTAGTTTTCCGTTCCAAATAATCTAGATCACTTGGCAAAACCTCCCATGTACCATGTAGTGTGTGGGGATTGTTAACACTTGGCATCGAACGACAGTGGGCCACCATAAAGAGAAGTTTTTAAACTAGGTCAATAAAATTTGAATTTTTAGTTTCTACTACCCCCCCCCCCCCCCCCCCCCTCCCGTCTGTATCCGGGGTACTATTTGGCCCAGAGCATGGCTCTGCTGATCGTACAGGGCGAGAAAAGATACCCATCTCGCAAACAACAGCTTGTAAGTAGAAGAGTATTTTACTTTCTGAAACTGGAGGCGAGCTCTGGCAGTCTTCGTCGAAGAACACTCGAGCCCCCTCCCAACGACGACAATGACGAACGATGGCAAAGACTATGCGGACTACGATGTCTTCTCCCTCTCCCCTTTCTTTCATCTCCTCGCGGTTTTGACCGTGGCTGCGTTCTGACCAGCATGGTTCTTTCCTCCCTACATCCCTTAGGCTAGAGTGGCGCATTATGACCTTATGACCTTTGCGCCCTTCAACACATAACCTAAACCAGCCTTTATACTACCATTCCATTTAAATCCAAATTTAAATAGCACCATTTTAGGTTGTGGGGCTCGGGGGGGGGGGGGGGGGGGGGGTGTAAAAGATAATTAATTTGTGCGTAACCCCCTTTAGAGGACTACAGCACTTAGGACCGAGGGACAAGAGTTTGTCTCTGAATACAGGACCAAGGTTTTCTTATACATGTTATGTTAGCATAATCTGGTTTGACTTCCAATATAATAGCTCATGCAATTTGTGAGGTCGGGGGTTCAATCCCAGAAATAACCAATCGTGACTGAAGGATTTCCTCAGGGTTTCCTTAGCCATTGGATTGGACGAACCATAGTATTTAATGTTTGCCTTTGGACATTTCCCCACTCCCCAGCACTGCGATGCCCCTAGACAAGACGAGAATTTAAGTGTTTCTGTGCAGTGAAATAACCAGGGGTTTTTCTACGACGTATTCGTGTAAGTGAGATCATCACTTTAATTTATAAACCGTGCAATTATGCTGCCCTACGTATGAGATGCAAAGAAACCCATCCCCCGCGCATCAATTTCTCATGGCGCGTGCTTCATTGAAAACTAGAACATTTGGCAGCAACATGTTTCTGTCACAGAACTAACTCAACTGCTAAGCATTCATATGCACATACATCATACTTATCAAACAAAAGAATACGCAGATAACACATATCGCAAATCGTAAATCATCAATCTTGAGGATCCAGACAAAGACGTATACTTTTTACAACAAACTACAAAATCAGTGCGGATAGGAAAATGTGGACTCGTCACCATTTCTGGTAACGTGGCAACTATGAACAGTTTTTGTCGACGGTAATGTAATAGACTCATGCGGAACCTTTTTGTAAAAAAAAATCATAACGAGATATTTTGCCTTGTTTGCGTTCCTGTGATCAAAATAATTAAACTCACTTGGCAGAAAATGTGTACGTGTATATTTTAATTAATTTAAAACTAAATAATTCAATCAATGAGCATAGAACCTTCTATAATCAATGATTAATGTTAGGTGGAGAAGGTTATCAAACAACAAAGATCATTACCAATAAAAGGTTAAACGATCTTAGAAGTAAAAACACAAAATACACAGCTTAATCCAGCCTTGAAAAGGGTCAACTTATAATATCGAGATTGTGGTTATGGTGGAGAGAGGGGTGTTTTATTATTAGTTACTTATACAGTGAGTCGAGAGGGTTGTCTAACAGTAGTTTTCTTTAAAAATTTGTAGATCTAAGCAGCACTATTCAGCTTATTATGAGGAATATTCATAAGCTTTTGCAGAATTATTATGAATTTTTCATTTCACTATATCCACCCCTCTCTCACGAGGATATCAGAGTCAAAACTAATACTATGAACATGTCAAATGAATAAAAAAAATATATATCTAATTAAATATCAACTTATTGAACAGCTTGGTTTTTCCTTATGTAACTCTAGCAAACAAATAAATCGATTGATAATGGGTAACATATTTCTGAACTGTCTGTTCCTCTCGTTCACGCAGCCGAGCAGACAGGGACAGAACTCGAAGCCCCACGTGCGCGAAATCTTTGTTCGTCCCGAGGAATTTAATAAACACCGCGGGAATTTCATTACGGTGTCAGTACACGGTACCGTACATTGGCGCCGTGCTCGCCAGACGAGCGGTCGCGGGGGCGAGTCGGATCATGAATGGTTACGTGTAGAACTAGGTCGCTTCACGATGTCGCGTTGATGGATGAGCGTATTTGGTAGTTAAAATCGTAAGCGCGATTTTTATGCGAAGTATGATTATTTTGTTTTAAAAAACGTGGTATGTCTGAGTAGTGGTACTGAGATATCGAAGGTTACTTCACCAAGTTTTCATCAAGGTCAAGATCGAAATAACCGTTTGTCCGGTGGAGAGCAAAGACACAAAAAATCGTAAAAGCAAAGCACGATTCGCATCATAAATATTTATTCGATTGTACCCAAAAACGTGGAATCTGTAAGTTTAGAGATTTCGGAGGTTCCCTGAATAATTTCTCAAGGTTGGTGTAGCCGTTTTGTCTGGTAGAGATGAACAAGAAAAAATCACTAACAACATACATCTGTGCTTTTTTTTCAAGGAAGGCAAATTGGAGTTTTTGCTACGTTAGCTATTATAATGATCTCAACGTTAATCCAAAGTAATCTTGTACACTTCACTCATATTACATAATATAAATCGAATCCAATCTATGAATATATAGGCTACATGCGTAGATTAGGCCTAATATAACAACAACAGTGTGCTTAGTGGATAACACGATAATGAGTGTTGTTACATAGAAAGATAAAGACGGTTTCCGTCCTTGATTAATAAAAAAGAGCAACATGATTTCGTATTATTCTATGGACCACGATGAACATCTTATAACTGAGAGTTAATTACATGGTGTAGAAGGGCCTATACCTACACACACACATTGCCGCTTGCATAATAATAACTGCCACACATAGAACAATACACACACCATATATAACTCAGAAGCATAGCATCCGTAGGATCAGTTATGTTGAATGTTTTGGTACACATGCATTATCTTGTTAGTTGTGTAATCGGTTTAGAATATAACCTTCAATCGCGCAAGTCTGTTGAGGAAGTCAGTGGCGGGGAGAGGAGGGGGGCACAAGTTTAGAAAGTGTTTTCTAGTGGTTGAGCTGACCAATCACTTGTATAATCCAGGAAATTCCTCCTAGCTGTTTGTGCAACCTCGCTGGTCATAAAACGTTCTCATTTAGATTTCAGATCTGTGTTTCTGGCAGCACCTCGGTATTATTGACAACATATAAGCTGACAATATGGTGAAGGCGTTGATTCCGTTCATAACTCATTGATAACAGCCAATACACCAACTCGATGGCATAGCTAATGAGTATATATGATATGAATGAATATGATGACTGGTTAAACCTAGGAGGATCCTCCTAGGTTAACACAATTGCATTCAATGCACGTTACCAAGGGGTGTGGGTTCGAGTCTGCGAGCATCACATCAACTCATAGCAATTATATCTCACCGTATGTGCACGCGGGAAGGCTAGCAAGAATGAGAACTACTATGGTGTTTTATGCATTGTTATTTTAAGAAAGAAGAAATAGCTAGTGTCGTTTATTTTGGTTTTGGGCTCGTCAACATAATATGTTATTATGCGCCAATCTAGCCTAGGGGTGTGAGGAGGACATGCATACCCGTGCTGGACAGATACTGCCACGAGACAGTGGGGTGTCGCATAATCATATTTGTCATATTGGGGGAGGTCGTCGAGGGGATGGAGAGGGTCCCCGACGATGACTGCCAGAGCTCGCCTCTAGCTACCCCCTGACCGGATTGAGTTGGAAAGAGGAATTTTCGAAATATTTTTTGTTTTTATAAGTTTAGGCCCGAGACACACTACCTTAAATTAGCCTCGAGAAGAAAACGTATGCTTACATTGGTACAAAAGTTCAATTCGATAGAGGTACCATCATATTGAGACGTCAACAACGTCAACAATAACAGGGAGTGACTAGTTCCTGTATTGAACGGAGCCAGTAGTGTTAGCAATCATATGTATTCTTAACTAATAAAGCACCTCAACGAAAGGAAAAATTTGCTCCCACGAAAAAAAAATTCCCAAAAAACAAGGGGGTCGGTAAAACAATAAAATATACCGAAACTGTCTTTTTCCCTGCCTAGTTTTGCCCCGGTTACTACCCCCGGCCACAGCTAGGTGTGTGATGTGTACCGTAAGATTAGTGTAACACATTGTTGATGGTTTGTGTAAACTTGGCAAGGTTGGGTTGAGTGGCGGGGGAGGGGGGGGGGGGGGGGGGGGGGCTCAAAAAAATTTTAAAAAATCACGTGCTGATGGCAAAAGTAAAACGGGGGATGTTTCTCAAGGGTTATGGTTTACACTAAAATGTCAAGTAAGAGCACATTTTCCAAATACTTATACTTTTTTTCTAGAAACGACCGAAAATGTGCCAAAAAGGGGTTTTTGTGAAATTTCCTAAGGACAGGCTTTTCATCGTGAATCCCAAAAAAAAACGGCAAAAAATAGTGGAAGGTTTTTCATTTGGAAAAAATGTTCATAAGGTCAAAAAAAAGCGTACAGAAGGGGAGCCACGAAAAATGTCCTTAGGATTAAAAATGGGGGGGCCATGAAGGAATAGGCCTATTATTTACCTTTTTTTAGTGTAAAAAACGGTAAATAACGTTAGGAATTTTCTACAAGTCAAAAATTTCTTAAAGGTTTTAAAAAATGGTATCAAGGGGGACCCATAAAAAATGACCCCACGATTCAAATGGCCGCCATGTTTGAAAAATATGTATTTTTTTTACTTTTTGGAATAAAAACATACTGAAAATAATGATAAAAAAGGTGTCACTTAGCACTAGGCTCTCTTAAGATTATAAAAAAATTTTTACGAGGGGGAGCCAAGAACAATACTTTTACAATTCAAATGGGGGCCATGAAAAAATGTATCAACTATTTTCTGATTTTTAAGTAAAAAAGGCAAAAATAATGATAGGAAGGTGTCCATTGGCAAAACTTTTTTTGAGATGTCAAAAAGGTTTACAGAGGGGGAGTCAAGAAAAAAAAAGCCCTTACGATCCAAAAGGCCGCCACGAATTAAAATTGCGAAAATTTAGTCTACAATTTGAATTTTTAACAAGGGCAAATAATGATGGGAAAGGTGCCACTTGGAAAAAATACTCTCAAGAGTTTGGTTGGGTTTTACGGGGGGGGAAAGAAAAAATTTCATTAACGTTAAAAATGGTCCCCTGAGAAAATTTTTGTTTCCTATTTCGAATGTGAACAGACGGCAAATGTAAAAATGGGCCCTTGGAAAAACTTTTTCAAGATTTTGGTATATGGTTTCAGTGGGGGAGCCAAAAAAAATATCCTTACAATCCAAAATGGCCGTCATGATTAAAAATTTATATTTTTTCCTCTTTTTTCTTTGATAACTTTTAATAAGATATTATAATAAAAACAAGACATCTATTAATTTCAAATAACTGGATATTTGAGCCCCCTTTTCCTTACTTCTTTGTTTATTTTTAATTGACGGGCTCCTCAGGAAAACTAAATATAGAAAAAATATATATATATAAAAGTGCTAAAATAGCTGTAACGAATGAATAACCTCCCAAAATTTAAAGAGATTTATATACTTCCTTAATTTTTTTTAAAAGTCTAAAATAATTTTCTAAGACTGGGATTCCTGGTTTTACAGCAGTTCATCGCAGTTGGAACATAAAAATGCACAGGGAAACCCCGCAAAGCCGGATCTTTGCATAGCATCGGTGTGCCCCTTTTCTATCAAGCATTGAAAAGCCTCTGCAGCAGTCCCATATCTCCGGCAGCTACCCTTTTTTGGATCCCAAAACTCCCCCATTAAAGAACCTCCCCATTCTTTAGGTGATAAAGAAATTGGCGTAAAATATTAGCACTTCCCCAAAAATTCCTCCTTGATTAGCAGCACGCTGAAAAGTGAAGCTGCAGTGCGTCTTGAGTGGGGGGGAAAGGGTGTCAACACTTTTGTTCTTCGATGTGAAAAAGGGTTTTTTCCCTTTCTCCATTTACTTTTCCCAATCCTGTGTGCGTCTACAAAAGAACAACATAAAGTTCTAAGACGTCGAGTGGTTTTTGGGAAAAGTTCTGCAACGGACAGGAAATTTCATGAAAAGCTGATGTGACAAAATTATCGAAAGATTTCCATACTTTCCAAACATTTTTCTTTCCCTTTTTTGGGGGAAGGAGGATACGGTGTCCCTCACGTGACCAAAGATCGGGTACACCTTTTTCAAAAGAATCACATGAAATCCACAATGGCGGCCTCAACTTTTGAGATTACATAAAGGAAAACCCCGTTGGTCAACTTCTGCAAAATCAAACTGTGTACCCCCTGATTTGCGAGAATGGAATACAAAATCTTGCTTGTTTTTGGCATTGTGAAGGGGAAAGTCGTTTCCTTTTTTCCAAGAATGGTGAAATAACAAGAAAAAAAAAGTACAAACAAGAAAGAAAATTTTCCCGTCCTTTGCAGAAAGTTTCCAAACCACTCAAACGTCTTAGAACATTAGTTGTTCTTTTGTACACGCACAAAGGAGTAAAAAGTCAAGAAGAAGGAAAAACCTTTTACATCGAAGAAACAAAAGTGTTGCGTCTTCCCTCTATTTAAGCGCACTCCAGCTTTACATTCGGGACGCTTTTCAAAGGAGGACATCTTTTGGGGGAAATGTGTACTTTTCGCCAAATTTTTTCATCCCTAAAAAAATGGGGGGGTTTTTGAATGTGGAGTTTGGCATCCAAATTGACTAGATGCCGGAGATATGGGACTCGAGAGAGCTTTCAAGTGCTGTGAAAGAAAAGGGTGCTCCACCCATGCTCACAAAGATGCCGGTTTCCTGGCTTTTTTAGTTCCCAAATGTGCAACGTGCTCAACACCAGGTAAAAACCCGTGCCGAAAGTTTTAATAGACTTTTTTTAAAGTTAAAGGGTAAAAAATATAAATCCTTTTTTTCGGGTGGTTTTTTCACCCTTACAGCTATATTCGCACTTTATTATTATTTTCTCATAATTCAGTATTCCCGAGAGAAGACATATTATTTAAACACCTCAAATTTAAAAAAGAAAAAAGAAGTAAGGAAGAAGTGCCAAATGTCCACATCATTAGAAACAAATAGGCCCTACATGTTTTGTTTTTACTATAAATATACGTTTTTTAAATTTAAATGTATCATAGGAAAAAAGGTAAAAATATCTTTTTCAATCATTGGGGGCCATTTTTAATTGTAAGGGATATTTTTTTGGCTCCCCACTGTAAACCTATCAACATTTGAAAAGTTTTGGCCAAGTGGGCCCTTTTTTTTATTTTGCCGTCTATTTTCATTCGAAATAGGAAACAAACACAATTTAAAAACAGGCGACCATTTTTGAATCGTAGTGAAAATTTTTTTTGGTCCCCACTATAAAACCCTACCAACATCTTGAGAGTAATTTTGCCAAATGCCCTTTCTATCATTATTTACCGTCTGTTTAAAATTCGAAATTGGGTACAATAAGGGACGCAATTGTAATTCGTGGCGGCCATTTTTTGGCAAGGGCTGTTTTGCTTGGGTCCCCCCCCCGAAAACCCTTTATTTTTCATCTTTAAAAAAAAAGTTTTGCCAAGGAACCTTCCTATCATTTTTGCCGTATTTTTACATTAAAATTCGTAGATAATTTTTTACACCCTACTTCATGGCGCCATTTTGAATTGTAAGAGGTATTGTTCTTGGCTCCCCCTCTGTAAACTTTTTCTATAATCTTAAGAAGAGCCTTGTGCTAAGTGGCACCTTTTTATCATTATTTTCAGTATGTTTATATTCCAAAAATTAAAATAATACATATTTTTCAAACATGGCGGCCATTTTGAATCGTAAGGGTCATTTTTTATGGCTCCCCCACTGTAAACCATCTTTAATATCTTAAGAATACTTTTTGCCATGTAGACCCTTTCTAACATATTTACCGTCTTTTTACACTCAAAATAGGTAAATAATAGGCCTATTCATTCATGGCCGCCATTTTGAATCCTAAGGGACATTTTTCGTGGCTCCCCTTCTGTATCGCTTTTCTTTGACCTTATGAACATTTTTGCCAAGTGAAACCTTCCTACTATTTTTGCCGTTTTATTTTGTGAACAACCCAGACTAAAGCTTGTGTATGAGACAAGTACTCCACCTTGCGCAGACCTGTGTTAACAACATACAGAAAACACAAATTCTTTGGGTGAAAAATGGAGGTCGGAAAGTGGTCCGGAATATAAGTTGTGAAATTGGACCGACCGAGCTCATGTATAATAGTATTAGAGCGAACTGGGAGTAAGCCTAACAAAAATTGGGATCGAAGGTACTAAATCATCAGTTCTCCAACTCTGATAATGACGTTGGTATATATATAAGTGTCCGGTTGAAAATGCCACGTTTGAATGAGGCTAGCCCTGCACACTGACCAAAAGGCTCACCACAAAATATATCCCATATCAATCTTGTTGAAGGACAATTGAGACATGTCAACAAGAAGTCATGTTCGGCTATTGTCGTGAGACATGACACGCACGGACGGACTGAAAGGGAACTTCGCTCCCTAATAATATTCTTAGTTGTAAGAATGGGGAATGAATGTAGGCTACTTTTTGAAACTTAGTTCACAAAGTTAATGCAAATTGCCCTTTTTAACTTAAAAATAAACAGGTTTATTCAGTGGCTTTGTTTAGTTACGTTACTGCACTCTTGCATGACAGTATGATGCATGCTAATGTTTACTATACACCTCCATTTCAAATAGCATAAACAATGAATGGGAAGGAATGAGTGACATGTTAAATAAGTTTATTGATAGAAGTAATTTTAAATCCTAATAGTGTTTAGCAAGACTTTTTAACTGCACAAAACAACATTTCCAACTGCAAAAGTCACATTTCCACAACTTCGTAAAATGTGTCAACTGCACTAATAGGTCTCTTAAGAGATTATAAAGAACTTGTCCGATTTCACTGATGCCGTAGTTGCGAAAAAATCTATCACAGCCATCGTTACTAGGCAACATAATATTTCTTGGGATACGTGGCGTCTTCTCCACAGATTCTTGCACCAGAGTCCCAGATATTAGTTTGTTGATAATGAGTCTTCTGGTCACAATCACTAACAAACATGGCGTCGAGTCGACCTAAAAGTTCATAGTCTGAACTCCTAATTAAATTACAAAGCTAATACGTCTGCTATTACGGCTCGTCTTTGAAAGTAAAAAAGTTTAAAGTTATCGGTGTAATTTCGTTACTTTACGTTTCAATTAGTACAGGATCCAATTCCCAACCACCCTCCTATACTTAAAAGTCTGCTTCAATTAACTCACGACAGAGAACGGTTCGCGAATCAAGAATCAATATAGGGTAAGCCGAGACAGGTATTTATTATGGTAAACGAATTCCGGGATAATTTTCTACACAAATACCTGCCTGCCTCTCAACGTCGTTTTTATAGTAACCTCCAACTCCCAAAACTCCTCAAAATATCAATATCAACTCAATGTTGAATTATTTTTACCGCCAATTCACCACCTTTAGCCATTTACAAAACGAACATTGCATTTTATTTTCGTCAGACGTTTTTACTATGTAATCGTGACGATATAGGGTGTGATAGCGATCAAGGAAAACTTCACAGGGGGGGTGGGGGGAGGCCTCATCTTAAACGTTTAAACGCCGATTCTGAACGAGTTAAAACGATTTTTTTTGTAAGACCTAAAGATGTATTGTCGGTGGATTGTAAATAAACAAGTGATATTTTATTTTATTAAAAAAATACGTTTAATTCTTAAAAAAAAAAAAAATGTCATACGTTTTGAGAGCCACCGGCATTTAAACTTTTCACAATCTCCCCCCCCCCCCCATTCTATATTTTACTAACACATTTGAAACGTATAAAACAAATTTTTTTTGGTTTATTTGGATTAAGGACGCGTCAACCGTTAGGTCATAATGCACCACTCTAGCCTAAGGGGGCGGGGGGGAGGGAGAAGGGGCCCATGCTAGTCAGAACCAGCCACGGGTAAGGGGAGAAGGGGGGTTTCTCACGTCGCGGTCGTCATTGTCTTTGTCATCGTTCGTTGTGTCATTGTCATCGTCGCCGGGGGGTCGTCAAGGGAAGGGGGCAAGGTCCCCGACGACGATTGCCAGAGCTCGCCTCTAGTTTCGGGGAGTAAGATACTCCGCTCTTACTAGCTGATGTTTGCGAGGTGGACTTTTTCTCTTGAATCGCCTTTTACGATTAGCAGAGCCATTGCTCTGGGCCAATTCTACCCCGGGCCCAGACGTACAAATGACAAATGCGTACTTTTGATCTGTCTCAGACTTAGCGATACTAAAGGCAATTATGTTGCAATGTATTCAGCCTTCTCTGGATCACACCCAATTGCAACACTAAGATAAAAATAGCTTAAACATTAGCCCGCCCGAAATATGAAGGACCAATTAAAATAAATATGAACATCTAGAAATTGAAAGAACGTATGTATTTAATAGAGCGTGCAAATATATATATACAAGTGACCTACACCGACGCGCTTGATTTAGTATTAGAGATAGATTTATTCAATTAAACTGATAACAACACTGATAGTCTATGACCCCTGCTTTCTGAATACATGTGTCATAATAAATAACAATGATTACTAAAACTTTCAATAAATAGTATTGGTGCACTAGGCCTACTTACTGTAGAATGTAGACGCCTACCGAAGTGTTACTGAACAATGGTACCAACGTTCAATACTCAATGACAGCTAGGTAGTTCAAGTGTATAACGAGTGAAACTCTTCTTCGGTGTATCGCAGGTTCGAATCCCGCCTTGGCTTTCCTTAGTCCTGACAAAGCTTTTCCATTTTTTCTGTTGGACAGTCTCTATACAATAATACCCTAGGCCTATATAACCCAATTAGTCAGCTAAAGAAGAATGTTACCGGATAACACTATAATTCATCCCTTACACTAGGAAAACGCTTAAGTCCCGCCGCGTTGATGGATGAGCGTAATTTTTTTTAAACGAAAAAAGCGTAAAATTGCGATTTTTTTAATAGATAATTTTTTGATTGCGCTCAAATTTCACACGAATATATTAGTTCATAAAATTAAAGTTTTGTGAAAAAATCATTATCGGATAAAGCATGTAGGTTTTATTCGTCGAAGAAATGTTAAAAATTGAAAAAAAAATCGTAAAATTGCGATTATCATGAGATTGAGAAATGATTTTTTGATTGCGCTCAAATTTCACACGAATATATTAATTCATAAAATTAAGGTTCTGTGAAAAAATCATTACAATCGGATAAAGCATGTAGATGTTATAAGTCGAAGAATTTTTTTAAAAATCGAAAAAAATCGTCAAATTGCGATTTTCATGAGAAATAATTTTTCGGTCGGTTTTTCCCCCCGTGCAGTTCTTCGTTCAGAGATTTCATAGACCTCCATAAAATTTCATCGCAATTGGAGTATTGGTTTAGCCGGAATCGTGTTCACAGACACACAAAAATACAAAAAGGAAAAAAAAAGAAGAAAAAAAACATTTCGGATTTGTTCCTCCAGTGTAGTGAAATGGAATCTTTGCTTCGCTCGCTACGCTCATCCAATCATCATCACCATCAACCATTTTAGCGCAAGGGCATTGAAAATAGTCGGGGTTGAATCAATTTTAATGCACCGTATTTTACAAGCTTTTTTAATTCCACAATAGGGCGCTACGCTAACGCTTTTCCCAGTCGCGTTGATGGATGAGCTTTTATGGCTGATTATCGGCCCAAATATCACGAAAATATCGTATTAAAAATCGGGAAAAAGTACGATTTCTATGAGAAATATTTCTTCAAATGTCTCTAAAATCATAACATATAGACAATGTCTTTAAAACTTTATAATAATAATAATAATTGCTTTATTTCCACATAAAATGTACATGTATATACATGGTATATTTTAAATACCCATGGGCCCACGGTGCTGTACTGTTTAGTAGGGTTTATGGAAAGAATCTAAAATTAATTAAATAACACAATAAGATAATAAAATTAGATATAAATATATACATATAAAGGTCTATACTAAAGTCTACATTGGCATATATTAACAATTTTTTGTCATCTGACTAAACATGACTAAACTGTCATAGGCCATGTGTAAACTTAATGCATTTGACACAACAACAGCAGAATAAACACAAATTGTACATGTTATAATACATGCAGCATTATAATAACATAAATCAGATGACTTAGATAACAATGTGGGATAAATTAGGTAGGCCTACCAGTGTTAGGTCTGGGTTTTCTTTTTTTTATAATTTGATTTCATTTGATTAACTCAACCCTATAGATTGAATTCAGAGTGAGAAGTCTGTATCTTGAAGGTATTCAGCAATTGAGTAGTATGCTTTTTTTAGAAGTATACTTTTGATTTTTTGCTTAAATCTATCTAGGTTGGTTAGGTTTCTTAATGTTAATGGAAGTTTGTTAAAAAGTTTTATATGTATGTGTGATGAATTTTGTTGGGTTATTTTCTTATTATGATAGTCTGTATGAATGTTGTCATATTGTCTGGTGTTCTGTTGATGAATGGCGTTATTTAACGTATAACATCGTTCAAGTTTTTCTTTGTTGCCAGAAAGGGACTGTAGTATGTACATACTGTAAAAGGTAAGTATTTTTTGTTTTATAAAATGTATTTTACAGTGTGGTTTAATGTAGGTATCTTTAGATTGAACCAGGCTAAGAATATCACGTAACGCTTTTTTCTGGAGACAGAAAATTTTGTTGGCAGAAGAGAGTTCCCCCAGAATTCGATGCCATAGCGCATGTGGGATTCAAAGTTTGCAAAATAAGTCAGTTTAGCTATTTTTGTGTTTGTCTGTATTTTGACTGATTTAATGAAAAGATTGCTGAGTTTAGCTTTTTGGCTAAATTTGAACAATGTTGGTTCCAATTTAGGTGTTGATCCATGATTATGCAGGCTAGGATCCGGTATTTTTTATTGGTTGATATGCGCTTTATCTTCGGTATTTTGAATAGTTGTGAGAGCGTGAGCGTTTTGGCTGTGACATGATTGAAATTTTATAACTTTGTTTTTAATGAGTTTATATGAGTTCATTGTCTTTAAACCATATAGTGGCAAATTTTTACCTTTTCTTCCGACTTTAGGAAGACAGCATCATTTGAAACGTCTTTAACTACAAAGGTTAGTATCGTCAGCGAACATTTCAGACTCTAGTATGTTCACAGGTAGGTCCATTCATGAATACAATGAAAAAGAGTGGTCCCAGAATTGAACCTTGAGGTACTCCGGGTAATTTGTTTCTGGATCCGAGAGGTATTTACTCTCTATATTGTTGTCACATACAGCAGAGATTTGAACCTGTTGCATTCTGCCTTCTAGATATGATTTTATAAGTTTTAGTGGAATTCCCCATTATCCCATAATATTCTAATTTTTGTAAGAGAATTCTGTGGGATATGCAATCAAACGCTTTAGATAGGTCACAGAATATTCCTATAGTCTGCTTACCATTTTCTAAGCCATCAATTATATTTTTAATAGTATTTTCTATTGTTTTCATGGTTGACCGCTTTTTTCTAAAGCCATTTTGATGGTCGGATAGAATATTGTTTTTGTCAAAGAAGGATATCAATCATATCATAGATAATTTTTTCAATAATTTTAGAAAATGCTGGTAGTAAAGAGATGGGTCTATAATTGTCAACACAACTTTTTTCTCCCTTCTTGTGAATAGGAATAATCTTTGCAATTTTTAATTTGTTTGGAAAACATCCCGTCTCCAAACATGTGTTATATATGTGTGCTAGAGGAGTAACTATGTTATGTATGCATTTTTTAATGAGTGAAAATGGAATATTGTCCATTCCACATGAGTGTTTGTTTTTTCATTTGGGAAACAAGTTTATTATTTCAGTTTCTATTGTGGGGGTTAGGTATATTGAATTGTTGGAGATGAATCTGTCTTTACTAGGTGCTTAAAGAAATCTCTAGGATTATTACTTTGATTTTGGCTAAGTGGAGCAGTTAGTTTACTGGCTGATGTGGCAAAACTATGATTGAAAATGTTTGATATTTCTTGTTGATTTGTGATTTTATGTTTGTCAGGAGTCATCAATAACATGTTATGGCTTGGTTTTGAATTGACACCTTTTTTTGAATGATTTATAATTTCCCATATTTTTTTAGTTTTATTATTACTATTCGAAATATTATTGTTAATTTTTAGATTTTTTGCTGCAATTAGTATTTTTTTGTATATTTTTTTGTTTAATTTTTGTATAGTTGCATTTGTAAATGTGTTTTGATAGTGATTTTTCATAGATAGAAGAATTTTTAAGTTTTTTTCTGGATGTATCTATTCCCTTTGTTATCCATGGTTGTTAAATAAATTTTTGTTTAATTTTAAACGTTTTTTCAGGAAAAGCATTGATCAAAGATTTCAGTAAATTGTTCTATGAATACATTATATTTATCCGATGAGGTTTCCGCTTTATACACATTTTCCCAATTTACCTCTAAAGTTGTTCATTAAATGCATCTATACTTATATCCTTAAATTTCCTTCTTGTAACTGTTTTTGGTTTAATGTCACCAGACACTTTTCTACTGTGATTTGCTGTCCGAAGTGATCTGATAAGCAGTTTTGCATTACCTTTGTAGTGAATGTATTTGATGGTAGGTCTGTTGCAATATTGTCAATAATTGTGGCGGTTTTGTGATGCTGATCAAAGCGTGTTGTTTCAGTTATTGTGAATTTAAGGTTAAACGATTGCATTAGATCATCTATTTTATTTCTGTTTATTGTATCTTTTTTAAAGTCAGTATTAAAGTCACCAAGTATGACTATTTTTTTCTTTTCTTTTATCAGTTTTTGAAGTAAGTCGTGTAGTCTGTCAATGAATATGTCTATTTTACCAGATGGAGCTCTGTAGAGTGTGAGTACGATAAGCGTTCCTTTTTTAAAAGATCCTTTACCTAGATTGATTTCAATTCCTGTTATTTCAAGATCTTTTTCTGTAAGAATAAGAAACTGTATGGGAACATTTAAAATCACTCCATTAAATATCTAAAAAATATCTCATTAAAAATCGAAAAAATTCTTCGTAAAAGTATGACAATCATCAAAAATATTTGATCGGTTGTACCCAAAAACGTGGCAAGTCTAAGTTCAGAGTTTTTGGAGGTCCTCTAAAATTTTCATCAAGATCGCATAATATGCCGTTTGCCCGGTATAGAGCGTGAACAAACAGACAAAAATACACATTTTTTTTTTTTTTGGGGGGGGGGGGGGGTCGGGGAAATTGAAGTCTTCGCTTCGCTCATCCAAAAATTTTACTATTTCGGTCAATGAAGTGATCTGACTATGATCTCATCTTCTTGAACGTGCCTAATCAATATACTCAATCCATAAATATCAGAATATCAATAATGCCATGCCAAGGACTTGATTGGGGAACTTTGACCAAGAAGGCACAGGGTCAATTTTTTTCAAAATGACTATTCAATTGTAAAACGGGGAATAATACTAATGGATTCGGATTGTATCACTTGAAAACTACAGTTAAATACAAAGTATAGTATTTGTCACAATTATTTTAATGTATAAATAATTAATTACAAATTTCAAAATATAGTTCCCAGTCGTTTGATGTGTGTGTGTCCTCGAAGATCTTGTAAGAGAGAGACTTGCAAATATCCTATTCATTCCATGTCGTGACTTGTGTTAATTTGTATATGAACATTATTTGTGGCTGCTAGATTAATATGTTGCCAACTTGGGATTTCATCCATTGTATCTTGGTGTACCATATTGGGGTGCACCCCTTCCTTGGATACGCTACTGTATACACCTTAACTAGGAAGATATCAAGCCCATTCTTGTGATGAAAGCCACCTCAAACGGCGTACACCATAGGCACCTATCATCATATGTGCCGTTTTGTGCGTTGCAATATCTGATGGAAGAGGCTTGGGGGCGGATTGGATTAAAAACAAGTACTAGGCTAGGATTAATATTTGTATTACCTTTCTATGATACAAAAAAATGATCATCGGAAAAATGTATAGGCGTAGTTCGAAAAGCACAAAAGCACACACACGTTCCAATGCTAATTTGATTGAGATTTGTCTTTGACGGGTTTTACGCACCTTATACCTACCAAAGGCAGCTCAGAGATTAATAGCTCTCTCACGTGCATATTTATACAAGCGCGGGTACCAGGACGGGGGTACCGAAAATGAAGGCAGATGGGGGGGGGGGGGGTACTACTTAATCAACAGATCGTCGAAGATTTTAATTTTTTTTTCACCCTGATTGCTTTATAATATATGTCGACCCGGGCAATGTTTTACATGATAATGACCTTGTGTATGTTATTTTTTATATTTCTAACAGGCTTTTTAGATCTTTGAGGCGCGAATAATCTCGCCCTAAAACCATCTAAACTACTAAATGACCCCCCCCCCACTTTGACCAAAAAAAAAAAGAAAAAAAAACCCAAAGGCCCCCCACAGGGTCAATTTTTTTCCCCAAAAGGGGGGCGGGGGAGGGGGTTCCAAAATTTTGTAAAAACCCGGGGGATAATACTAAAAAGGGGGAAATTTTCCTAATTTGAAAAAAAAAAAAAAAAATTTTTTTTTTCCGAAAACACGAAATTAAAAAGTAACGTTAATTTGCCCTTATTTTCCAATTAAAAATAAAAAAAATTTAAAAATTTATAGTTCCCAGGGGTTGATTTTTTTAAAAAAAGGGCCGGAAAGGGAGGGGGCCCGAAAATGAACAGATGGGGGGGGGGGGAAATTTAACTTTTTTTCCAGATTTTTTCGAAGATTTTTTTTTTTTTTTTCCCCCTTTTGGTTTCCCCCTGTATAATTATGGAAAAAGGGGGAAATTTTTAATGAAAGCCCCCTTTGGTATTGGTTATTTTTTTTTTTCTAAAAGGCTTTTCATAATTCGTTTCCCCCGCAAAATTTTAAAAGTAAAATTTTTCTAAAAAAAAAAAAATGATCACAAAAAATTTCGTTTTTGGGGGGGAACGGGGTTAATGTTTTGGTAATTTGTTTTTCCCCCGCCCCCTTCCCCCCCCGGCCCCCCTCCTTTATTTTGGGGGGGGAAGGGGGGTTACCAAATTAAAAATTACATTAATCCCCGATTAAAGTTTTGGTTGTTAAAAAAATTGTTTTTTAAAATTTTTATTTAAAAGGGGCCAATGAAACAGAAAAAAGTGATGTTATTTTTAATTTCTCCGGTTATCAATTTTTAAGGGGAATTTTAATTCGTTAAAAAAAACTAAAAAAAAAGAGTTTTTATTTTTGGGGGGGAATAAAAAAAAAACCAAATTATTTTGAGTTGGGGTTTTGGTTTAAAAATTTGAAAATTTAATTTGAAAGGGCCACCCCAAAAGGAGGAAATTAAAATATTTTCGGCCTTTTTTTATAAATTTTTAAATTTAATTTTTTTGTTGGTAAAAGGCCCATTCCCGGTTTATAAAATAAAAAACCCAAATTAGTTTTTTGGAATTAAAAGGTATAAAAATAAAAAAGAACACCCCAATTGATGGAGTACCAATTTTTAAAAGCGGTTTTACTTTTTATTGGTTACCCCGTTTTTTAAAGAGGAAACTTGGTTTCCCCAATTTAAAAGTTTAGGGAAAAAACAAACCGAGGCTAAAGTGGTCCAATTTTGCTGGAACCCTTTACCCCGGGGGGAATGAAAACTTCGCATTTTCCGGGGTTTTAAATTTTTTGGACGGGAAAAGGATTTTTGTACCCGGTTAAGGACCCCGGAAAATTAAAACCCCTTTAAAACTTATTTCTCTTTTAAGGGGTTTCCCCGGGGAAAGTAAAAAAACGGAAATTTGAAATTTTTAAAAATATTTTAAAAAACCAAAAAAATTTTTTTGGGGCCTTAAAACTTTAAAAAAAAAAACTAAAGGGGTTTAATTCTTTCTTTTTTTTTTTCTTTTAAACCCAAAAGGGTTCTAATGGAATTTTACCCCCGGGGCCCTTTTAAAAATTTTATTTTTTAAAAAGGAGGACAAAAATTTAATTTAAATTAAAATTTCTTTTAAAAAAAAAAAGGGGTAAAAAGATATTAAAAAATGGCAATTAGGAAAATTTTAAAATTAAAATATAGGCAAATAATAAAAGTGTAAAACAAAATTTGAAAAAAAATTTTAAAACCTAACGGGAATTTAAAATCATGAAACTAAAAGAAAAAAAAGAGACAAAAAAATGTAAAAAGGGAAAAACATCGTTATCAAAAAATGCCCCTTTGTCCACAGAAATTCCAAAGGGCGAGACAATGAGACCCACAAATGAGGGGGTTTTGGGGGGGTCAGGATATTTTTTTGGGCGGGGATGGAAAATAAGAGTTCGCAAAAAAAAAAAGGCAATACATTTCCCTCGTTTCACAAGCTTAAAAGTGGGGGGGGGGGGGGAGACTGAAAAATTTAAATGTACGCAGGGAAATGAGGAAAAACGTCCGCCCTTGAAAAGTGAAAATTTCTTTCGTGGGCCCCCGTAAAAAAGACGACCTTGCGGGCGCGGTGAAAAAACCCTCTCCACGCCACGCCATGCGCCCCTAAATTAGGGGCACCCTCAAATTCCCGGGGGCGGAGTTTGAGAATTGTTGAGACGGCGTAATTATGCCTACTAATTAGGTCTGGTTGGAGTTCCAAAATGAAAAATAATTTTGAAGCTCTAAAGCGGGGTTTAGATTTCAAAACCTACGTAATACAACATTTTTCCAATCAGAGAATGTGCTCCATGAAGCAGCCAAATTAAAAAGCTCCCCCGATGGTTTTGGCATTTTAATTTTTTTTTAAATATTGAGGATATTTAACCTCACCCTCAAATCGACTTTTTAAAAGTCAAAAAAAATATGCTGAAAATTTTTGAAAGGGGAAACCCCTTGAAGAAAACAGCCGGCAAATTTTTTAATTCGTTTTTTTGGGCAGGATATAAGCCTAACCTCCCGCCGAAAATTACAAAAAAAATTTTTTCAGACATTTTTTTGACTTTTTAAAATATGGGTTTAGATTTACAAAAAGTTTAGCTTTTAAAATATTACGTAACCCTTCTCGTCTTTTTGGCCCCGGGGATTGGGGGAATTTTTTTCCTCCCCGAAACTAATGGCGAGCCGGGTCGTCGCCCGGGAAAATTTTTCCCCTTTCCCCTTTTGACTACCCCCCCGACGGCAAACGACAATGACAACACGGACGGATGAGGGGACACAACGGAGACAAACCACGACGTGGGGCCCCCCTGCCCCCCCCCCAATTCGCTTTTGGCCCGGGTTTTTGCCCAGCACAGGCCTGTCCACCCCTTGCCCCCCCCCGCTTCACCTCTTACGTCCCCCCCCTTGGTCTCGATTTGCCAATTTGAATAAATATAAAGACTTTGCAAATCCAATCAAATAAATCCAATCGGGAAATTATGTGGGGCCTAGGCCTATAGTTTTTTGGGGTTGTCCATTTTTTTATTTATAGGCCTACACGAATTTCACCATTTCTGTAAATATATTTGCAGTTTATAATATTTCAGTTGGGTTTTTTTTTGGGGGGAGGTGCTACCTTTTTTCCAATCCGCCGTCTGTGCGTTGCACGCCTGCCTCACGAAAAAAAACCCGAACACGACTTTCCATTTTGACGTCGTTGTGTTTTGTTGACTTTAAAAAGGGAAATGATCCCAGAAAAAAAGGGTTTTTGGGGCACATAACTTTTTTTGATAAAAAATCGACTTTCCCAAATTTTTTTTAATTTTCTTGCGGTTGTTCGCTCTCAACCAAAACTAAAAAAATATTAAAAAATAATTAAAAAAGGTTAAACTAGCATAAATTTCACAAAGTAAAAAAAAAAAATTGGGCCCCCCCCCTTCCCCGATAAAATTGCCAAACTTGGTTATTTTTTTTTTTTAAAAAAATTTTTTTTTAAATTTTTTTTTTGGGGTGTATGGTGGGCCTATGTGAAAATGGTGACAGGACCGCCCCAGCAACGATCACAAATAAAAATAAAAAATGGATCCAAATTTAGTTTTTGATGTTGATCGGCACGGGGGGGCGATCGTGCCCAACAATTTTCTTTTCGCTAAAAACATTTTTTAAAAATAGGCCTCCCAAATTCTCTCGGGTTGGGCCATTTTTTCGCTCGTGGGGTTGGGTGGGGGGGGGGGGGGAGGGGGGGGGGGGGGGGGTTTAATTTAATCTTTTAGAAAATTTTTTTTGGCTTTTTTATAAAGACAAATAGGGGTCACTTTTTTAATCGTTTTTCCACGCTTGTTCGCCTTTTGTAAGGGTGGATTTTGCCGCGAATACACGCATATTCAACTTTACTGAGGGTTTTTGTCCAGCACCCGTTTTTCCCCGGGTCCCCAAAAAAATTTTTTTCATGCGTTTCCTAAATAAAACTTTTTTTGAGTGGCAATAAATCTTCATTAGATTTAACACCAATTTTCCTTTTCCCTTTCCCTCACCGCTTCTTGCATTTTAACCCCCGCCCCCTTTTCTTTGCTTCTAGGGGTGCGCAGAGATTTTTTAATGGGGGGCCCCATGGGCAGTTGCGGGTCCAGGACATAAACATGGGGGGGGGGGAATTTGCGCCCGTATGGTTTAACAGAGGAAAAAGGGGGGGGAAAACCCCCCTTAAATATAGGGACCGCGGGGGAATTTTTTTTAAACCAGATTTTTAGGGGTGCTTTTTGGGGGGCGTTTTAGAAAAAGTGGTGGGGCCGAATGCAAAACCGAAACAATGAGGCCTAGGTTTTTGTGCATCAATTTTTTTTTCTTTTTGTCGAGCTTTCCAAAATTTACAGCATACAATACATGGCCAAAAATTTTCGTTTTTTACCCTTTTGAGGTTTTTATTAAAAATAAATTTTTATTAAGGAAAAACATGAAATATTTTATTTTTAAAGAATCAATTGGGGGGGGTTTGGGGGAAACGCCTCCCCCCCCCACCCCGCCCAAACCCCCCCAAAGGGGGGGGGCGGTGGCGGAGGGGGACGGAGTTGGGGCTAGCCCTAAAGCCCCCGGGGCCGAAATTTTTTGGGGTTTAAAATTTTTGGGGTGGGGGGAAAAGTTAAAATTTGGGGAATTAGAGTTTAAAAATGGCTAAAAAAGGTAGGCCCCCCATGCAAAGGTTCCCCCCAAAACTTTAAATCGGGCCCCGTAGTTTTACTTTTTTTTTTTTGGGAAATTTTAAGGTCCTTTCCCGGTGCCCCCCCCCCTGCGCAGCCCCAAAAGCTTAAACTTGGGAATTTATTTTCCAAATCATCCCCCCGGGAACCCGATTTTTTTCTAGGCATAGGGGCCCTTTAAAGTCCAAACCCCCGCTCCCCTTTTCCCCTGGTTGGTTTTTGGGGTTAGGGGAAGTTTGGTAAACCCCCAAACCCAAGGGGGGGGGGGGGGGGGGTGTTGCAAAAAGCCCGGGGGAAATTTAGAAATTTCTCCCCTTTCCCGGGGGGCCTTACTCTTTTATTTTCTTTTCATTTTGTCTCCTCGCCGGCCCCCCTCGGGGGGGGGCAATCCCCGACCCCCCCATTGCCCCAATCCTTATTTTAAATTTCCCTCTTTTCCCCCATTTTTGGAAAAAAGGGGGGCCTTTTAATCCCTTTTTTATTGGGAAAAGGAAAATTTTTGGGATTCCAAACCCCCCCGAAGGGGTGTTTAACTGTTTAGTGGGAAAAAATTCCCAAAAAACCTAGGGGGAAGGGTCTGGGCCTTTTGGGGGTGGGGTTTCCCAAAAAATCCGCGGGGGCTTTTTTTTAAACCCAAACAACGGATAAAAATTTTTTTTTTTTTATTTTTTTTTTATTGGGTTTCTTAAAAGGGATCCGTTTAAAAACTTTTTATAAAAATTTTCCAGTAAAAATGCCGGCCCCCTTAAAATTTTTAAGGGGGTGCCCCAATTTTTAAAACGCGGGGGTTGGTTTTCCCCTTTGGGGAAAAAAGGGGGGGGGGGAATTTGGGGGAATATGCCAAAGATCATAATGGTGGGTGGGGGCCTAGCGAGGAAGCCCCCCAAATTTTAAAATTCCCATTTCCAAAAAAAATTTTTCCACCTTTTGGAAATTTAAAAAAAAATTCCGGGGGGTGTTTTTTTCCCCCTTTTTTTCTTATTTTTATTCCGTTTGGGTTAAAAAAAAACCCCCGGGGTTCCGGCTAAAAAACCGAAAAAGCCAAAATTGGGCGAAAATTGAAAAATTTTTTAAAGGAAAAGGCCCCTTTTTCCCAAAATTTTCTTTTTTCTTTTAAAAAAAACTGCCACCGTTTTTGAGCGCCACGAAAAATTATTTCCCCATAAAAAATCCCCAATTTTTTTTTTTTTTTATTTTTTCGGGGAAAAATTTTTGAAAATTTAAATTTTACTTTAAGCCCTTTTAAAAAAAACCAAAAACCTTTAAAATTTTTTTTTTGGTTTTTTTTTCCCCGGATTTTTTAAAGATTTTTTCCAGAAACCCTTTAATTTTTTTGAATTAAGATTTTTCGTGTGAAATTTTAGCACAATTTTGGGAAAAAATTTTTTCTAATGAAAAAAGAAAAATTTTTGTGTTTTTTTTTTTTTTTAAAAAAATTTTTTTTCTTATTTCACCCTACATGCTTGATCCTATTGTAAAAGGGTTTTTTACCCGAAAAATTAATTTTATTAATTTTTATTTCGTGTGAAATTTGAGCGCAATCGAATAATTATTTCTTATAAAAAACCCAAATTTTTTTTTTTTTTTTTTTAAAAATTTCGAAATTTAAATTTAAAAAATTTAAAAATTTTAAATTTAAAATTTTTTTTAATTTAATTTAATTTTTAAAAAAAATTTTAAAAAAGTAATAATTTTTTTTACAGAACAAATAAAAAACCGCAAACACAGGCAGCTCAATTTCACCAATACGCTCATCCAACAACCGGGGGACTTAACGGTTTTTCCATATATTTATCCAAAAAAACTGTGGGAAAAAATTCGAGGTCAAACGTTTCATTGCGGGGGGCTACAACACGGGCCCAAACGGTACTGAACCCTCCCTACCGGGACCTACTCAAATAGGTTTTTTAGTAGTAGGTTCCCCCATACTGTACCCGGGGAAATGGTAGGCCACCTAAGTACCCCCATCCGCAAAACTTTACCCACAATAACTTTTTTTGACCAGTTTCCCCTGTACAATAATTTACGGTAATTTAAAAGACAATACACTGGGGATTGTTTGGGAGCGGAAAAAAAAAAAAAAAGTGAAAAGGGCCCTTTTTTTGAAATTTCCCTGCGACCCCCCCCCCCCCGTCAAAATCGAGACAAAATGTAGATAGATAGAGGCTGGAAAATTGTAAAAAGGAAAATTTCCCCGCTAGGGGTTTGAAAAAATTAATAATTTAGTGTTTTTTACAAACATTTCAAAAAGAGGGGAAAGGCGGGAAAAAATTAAAAATTATTTTTAGGTCGGCCTAAATTGGGTGGGGGCCCACCTTCAGGGTGGGGGGTTTTATCTCCGACTGTCCCCAAAAAATCCCTTTTCCAGAAAAATAGCTAGAAAGGTTTTTCCACTTCAGGGGGTGTTGGGTTAACTTTCCCTTTACAAAATTTAGTTTTGGGTTCAAAACCTTTACACACCGAACACGAACCTTTCCCTTCTTCCCTTACACGAAAACAGCTGGAAGGGTCGTCCCGTCGGGACATAGGCCCCCTTTTGTTATTTCCCAGTTTTTTAATTTGGGTCTTGCGCGATTTGGGGCCACAGTGAATTTATAATCGCAAAAAACGTTCGGATTTGCTCTAGCGGGGTAAGATATTTAAATAATTTGACGCGCCCTTTTTTTCCACGATTTTTTTAAAGGCGCGAAAAAAAGTTCCCCACAAATTTTTAACGTGCTGAAACGAATTTCCCTTTGTTTAAAGCTTTTAGGAAAGGAATACCATTTTTAAACCCCATAGAAAACCCGGGTTTCCCGCTTGGGACATTCCCTCACAGTAAACGGACACCTTTTTCCCATTTTAAGTCCCGGGGTTCCCCCCAAAAATTTTAAATTTTTTTTTTTTACACCGCTTTTTTTTTTTGTTTTATTTTTCTTTTTTTAAATGAAAATTTTCAACAGTGAAAAAGTAAAAAATTCCCTTCCCTTTTTGGGGAAAAGAAGAGGTTTTATTAGTAAAAATTCCCGGGTTTTTTTTAAAAAAAGATTTTTTTAACTTAAGGTTTTTACTGAAAACTCTTAAAAACCACCTTTTTTTTCCCCTGTGCATGTCTCGACAGGATCGCGGGGGTCGCGAAGGGCAGCCACAGGATCCGCCGAGATGGCGGAGGAAGGACGGAGTCTGGGCATAGCCCTAAAGCCGCCGGAGCCGAAATTTTTTGGGCGTAACATTTTAGGGGTGGGTTTAAACGTTAAATGTATTTGAGACTTGAGAGTAAGAATGGCTAAAGAAGGTAGGCCCTATGCAAAGGTTCCGGAAAACTAAGTCGGCCTAGGGTAGAATACTTCTTATTTAAGGTACCCCAGATGCCCCCCCCCTGCGCATGCCTATGCTTAGCTTGTAATCATCTCACTACTTATACGCCCGGCAACAGATCCCTTCTAGGCATAGGGCCTTCAAAGTCCAACTCGCTACCGTCCGTGGTTGGCCTGTGAGTAGGGGAGTAGGTATTCCCCAAAACTAGGGCGAGCTCTGGCCGGTTGGGGTGTGTGTTGCAAAAGAGAGCTCTCGCGCAACTTTTTATCACACCTTTCTTCATTCACACAGCCTTACTCATATTTATTTTCTTCTTTCACTTTTTCGTCTCCATACTTGCCGGCCCTCTCTGCAACGAGCACTCCTCCGTTCCCACCCAGTTTAACCCATCCTTATCCAACATCCTCCCTTACGTTCCTTCCATTGGAAAGAAGAAAACATGGTGGTAATCCACAATTATGGCAAAAGAAAATTTGGAAGATTCCAATACAATTGACATGGGCACTGATAACTCTACTGTTGAGTGCCCTAAAACAACATTAACTAACTAACTAACTAACTTCTAGGCATAGGCTACTTGTTGAAGTTGAAGGGCAATGTCAACAAAAAAATCCGACGGGGATCATGTTTGTTTGTGACACAAGTGCAGACGGACTGAAAAATTATGCATTTTTATTTAATTTTTTTATTGGGTTTCTATAAAGCATTACAGTTTGAAATACTTAAATTATAAAGTTTACATGTAAAATGCTTCGCCCCTTAATTATGTGTAGGCCCTACATTTATTTACCCTATCTGCGTTGTTTTCTTTGGGCCTAAAAAAAGGTGAACTGCATAATATGCAGATCATAATTGGATGAGCGTAGCGAGCGTAGCGAGCGAAGCGAAGATTCCATTTCACTACACTGGATAAAAAAATCCGGAATGTTTATTTTTCTTTCTTTCTGTATTTTGTCTGTTTGTTAGCACGATTCCGGCTAAAACCGATACTCCAATTGCGATGAAATTTTATGGAGGCCTTCAAACTCTCTGAACTTAGAACTGCCACGTTTTTGAGCGCCATCGAAAAAATTATTTCTCACAAAAATCGCAATTTTACGATTTTTTTCGATTTTTTGAAAATTGATTTTACTTAGGCTATAACACCTAGATGCTTTATCCGATTTTAATGATTTTTTCACAGAACCTTAATTTTATGAATTAAGATTTTTCGTGTGAAATTTGAGCACAATCGAAAAATTATTTCTAATGAAAATAGAAACTTGTGGTTTTTTTTCTTTTTTAAAACAATTTTTTACTTATTACACCTACATGCTTGATCCTATTGTAATAAGTTTTTCACAGAACCTTAATTTTATTAATTTATATATTCGTGTGAAATTTGAGCGCAATCGAATAATTATTTCTTATAAAAACCCCAATTTTTTAAGTTTATTTTTATTTAATTCAATTTAATTTTAAAAAAAAATTTGAACTTAGTAATAATTTTTTCACAGAACAACAGAAAATCCGCATAACACATGGGAGCTCAATGCACCAATACGCTCATCCAACAACGCGGCGGGACTTAAGCGTTTTCCTAGTATATTATCAAAAGAACTGTGGAAGAAATTCGAGGTCAAACGTTGCATTGCGGGCGGGCTACACACACGGTGCCAAGCGGTACTGAACTCTCCCTACCGGTACCTACTCAATAGTATTAGTAGTAGGCCTATACTGTACCAGTGGTAGACTGGTAGGTCTACCCTACGTACCCGCATCCGCAAGCTTACCCACAATAACTGTTATTGACCAGTGCCAGCTGCTGTACGATAATTTCACGGTAATTTAACAGACACTACACTGTTGATTGTTGCAGCGAAAAAAACAACAAAGTGAAGGTCTTTTATTGAAATTCCATGCGACCTTTCCTGTCAAAATCGAGACAAAATGTAGATAGATAGAGGCTGGCATATTGTAAATAGAAAGTTCCGCGCTAGGCTTTGAACAATTTAATAATTTAGTGTTATACAATACATTTCAAAAGAGAGAATGGCGAAAACATGACATTATTTTTAGGTCTGGCCTAAATGATGTGACCTACCTTCAGATGGGGTTATAATCTCCGACTGTCAACAAATCCTGTCCAGAAACTAGCTAGATGTGTTGTCTCCACTTCAGACGTGTTGATTAACTTCCTTCACAACTTGAGTTTTGCTTCAAGACCTTCTACACAACCGAACACGAACCTTTCACTTCTTCGATTACACGAAAACAGCTGGGAAGATCGTCTGTCGGTACATAGGCCACTTTTTGTTAGTGCCGAGTTCTATCGATCTTGCGCGATGGAGCCACAGTCGAATTTATAATCGCAAGAATAACGTTCGAGATTTGCTCTAGCGGATGAAGATATAACTATATTTGACGCGCCTCGTTTGCTCCATCGATTTTTTAATGGCGCGAAAATGTTCCTACAAATTTGAACGTCGCTGAACGAATTCCTTAGTGAATGCTTTTAGGAAATGGAATACTATTTCATCCCCATAGTCAATCAGGCTTTCCAGCTTGGGACATTCCATCACAGTATACGTACACCTTCCTATTTTAAGTCAGGTTTCCCACATATTTAATTTTTATTCTTACTTTTTATTTGTTTATTTTCTTTGTTTAAATGAAAATTTGCAACAGTGCAACAGTAATAATTCCCTTGCCTTGTTGGTGACAAGAAGAGGTATTTTATTAGTAATATTTCGACTTGTTTTAAGAGAAGGTATTTTTTAACTTAAGGTTGACTGAAAAGCTCTTAAAAAGTATAAATATTACAAAACATATTTTCTTTTCTTTTCCTTTCCATTTACACTTTTCTGTCCGTCTGTTTGTATGTGCACACGTCTCAGTCTCATGATAAAATCCGAACACGACACGACGTCCGATTGACATGCAGTTTTTTCAATTTTGTATTTTTTGAAGTTTGTGAAGAAGATAAGTAAATAAGGAGATTTGTGGCTAGCCTCGCAGAAAGTTTGAAAATCCATGTGCTTGTCAGCACTACCACAAATAAATGCAAGAACAAGTGAGGAACATTTTTAATGGTAAGCTTTGTCTTAACCCGGCTGCTGACGGCACAACCAAAAAGATCAACGAATAGCGAGTTATTTTATTTTTGTACTCTTCTTTGATGACCTGCTGATCAATGAGCTTCGCTCCCTATTTCAGGTACTTTCGTACCCCTGCTTGTTACGATACATCAGCTGACGCACGGTAGGCGCCAGGCGGCCAGCTCATCTCAGTTCAGACGCACATTTCTTGACAAATAGAAAAGCACGTAGGCCTACTTTATTTGCGGTTACATCCATTTCCATTCGTCGAGGAATTGGGGTTCGGACTAAGCTGAGCCTTGTTAGTATAATTTATCGAATGCCAACACAAGATACCATTTCCAGTACGAAAGTATCTTCTCTAAGCACAATGATTTCCAGATTTTAGGGCTTTTTATTTTACAAGAAACTAGCTCTGGCACTTATAACCTTAGTGCTGTGAGCCCTTTTCCCTAATAAGTGAGTAACATGGGTAGGTAAGTGATGAAAACCAGGAAACTTTCAATCCAACGCCACGCTCTCTATTCTTCTCCGCCAGTGGAACCCAAGTTTGAGGTAAGCTGACAGAAGACCCCACTTGATCATAATAACATAAAGGTGTGTATGTGACTTGTTTGTTTTGCGACCTGAATGGAGGGATAGGGTGTTATATTTAGACCGGAGCGTCGCGACGCCTGCCAAGACGAGAGAGAACGAGCGTCTGACGCAGTCGGCGCGAGGGACGCTCCGAGGTAAGTGCCACGAACTGTGTTTATAAATAATTTTCAGAAAAGTTCGTATTTATTTTCTCGTTTATTTCAATTTATACTGCTTTTTTGGTTGTTTGTTTCCTTTGTGTAAATCACTCTATAAAATCAGACGTTAAAACCATTGAGAGTAAATTTGATATAAACTGCTTGATTATGTTATTAGCTAAACCATAGGTGGACTCTGTTTTAACCGAATGCGTATCATTGTTTATGTAACACCTTTAAAATTGTTAGAGGGTAAAGGGAAAGGCCCAATGATAAATTTAGTTTGGTACTGTTCTCCCATATTTTTTTTACAACTTTCACTTAATTTATTTTTATGGTAGTTTCTTAACACAAGTAGACACACTTAGGCACACATGCTACTTTTAAACACATGTTTTTGGTGTTTTTGTAATTAATTGGCAACCTTTAACATTTTCTCCAAGATGGCGGTAAAGGAACGGAAATCAACAAATTCTTTACTATTTTAAATAAAGTATTTTAAATTTTGCAATTGAAACCGCTTTCTCATTCATCGGAACAAATAATAATCACGTGGGGTACACATCGCAGTTTTAATATCACCCCCAAACGAACAAAATTTTCTTGAGTGTGTCAATTTAAACGGAAATTCGCCCGCTTTATAAAAAAAAATATAACATACGGGCTAATTGGTTATTAATTTACCGAGTAAAAGAAAAGATGGCTTCACCATGACCCAAGAATAGTTAACTGTCAAACTTACTTGGTAATTTTCCAGCTAGGTCCCATCCGCAAAAATCTCCTATAACAAATAGCATTGCGACGTTCTATATCCCCTTTGACCTTGGAGGATTCTGGTTTTTGACATAATTGGCTTTATCTTTTCAGTATATATTTTCCAAGATATAATTTTGTAATTTATTTATTTTCTTAATTTAATACGTGATTCATTCAAAATACCCTAATTACCATCTGCATGAAGTAAGGCATATATTTGCGCGTTTCCCCCCTTTTTCAGAATGGTGGTATCGTTGGGTGTACCCAACGCTACTACTCCTACTACTCCTACTACTATACTATCTAATTCGTCAGTTTCAATTGCCCAGCGATTCTGACCAAACGGGTGGGGCTACAACGTTCATATTTTACATGGACATTAAGGTAATAGTGATGTAATTCCCTTTGAAAGAAAAAGTTTTAAAAAATTGCTGGAAGGCTTCCAAATAAAGGTTTTAAATAAGCCTTATACAGGCATACAATCAACAAGTAACTATAGTTACGTGACAATAATCGCCTACATTGTTTACAAAAAGCAAGTCTTTGGACCACTATATTTTTCATTCTATTGTTAATTGGTAATACCATAGCAATTAAATCGACTTTGATAAATTTATTATATTTTAACAAATAATTTTGCAATGGAACTTGAAAAAGTAATGAGATCCCACACATAACAAAAACTTGTAAAAATACAGTCAAACCTTACACACTCAAAAGAAATGAGATCTAAAAAAAAGAGCCAAGCTCATCTACCCTTCCACATTTGCGCATTCTTAATTCATAAACGTACAGTGTCCCGTAACAACACCCTTGAAATGCTTGGCAAAATAGAATTTGCATGACCATTACGTTTAAATTAATTAGAAAAAAAGAATTTGGATGATCTATTACGTTTTAATTAATAGTTGCAAATTCTATTTTGCCAAGCTTTTCAAGGGTGTTGTTACGGGACACTGTACGTTTATGAATTAAAAATGCGCAAATGTGGAAGGGTAGATGAGCTTGGCCCTTTTTTTAGATCTCATTTCTTTTGAGTGTGTAAGGTTTGGCTGTATTTTTACAAGTTTTTGTAATGTGTGGTAAATATATACAACACCATGACCACAGATGTCGCTGCTGTCGCTGTCGCTGCTGTTCCTCTTGCTGTCGCCTGCTGCACTGGGAAAGATAATCCGCATAGGTGGCCTCTTCCACCCAGAGACCAAAGATACGGAACACTTTCAAATCTCTTATTATTTAAATAAACAACCCGCAAATATTATGTGTGAATTAAGAATGTGAGGGTATTTTTAACATCTAAAATATAGACGTTAAAATTTGAAATATAAACAGTAAAAGTGTTTTTATTAAAGATATTATAAACTTATTATTATTATTATTATTATTTTTATTATTATTATTATTATTATTATTATTATTATTATTTGTTAGCCATTCATAAAATATGTGTTTTTTTGTGAGACACTTCTGGTGTAAAATATATGTATTTTTTACCCAAAAACGGGGTATGTTCAGGAATGTCGCAGGTTTACTGAAATTTAAGGTAATTTGGTATTCGGTTGATAGTGTTCAGGTTCATCATATTTTCATTGCTTTTCAGGGTTTTAGTGTTGGAGTTTTAATCCATGATTTCAAATCTTCGCTATTTATTTATTTATTGGATGAGCGAAGCGAAGACTTCAATTTCACCGACCCCCCAAAAAATTTAGCTCGGGTGTTTTTTTTTTGTTTGTTTTTTCTGTCTGTTTGTTCGCTCTACCGGGCAAACGGCATATGTGATCTTGATGAAAATTTGACAGGACCTTCGAAATCTCTGAACTTAGACTTGCTACGGTTTGGGTACAATCGAAGAAATATTTCTCATGAATATCGTACTTTTACGATTTTTTTACGATTTTTAGTGCGATATTTTCGTAACATTTGGGCCATTCTGACCAAACGGGGGGGCTAAAACGTTCATATTTCACATGGACATTAAGGTAATGTTGATGTATTGCTTTCTGAAAGAAAAATGTGAAAAAGTTAGCCAGAATCTATAGAAATAAAGCTTTTAATATAAGTTTTTTGATTTTTTGTGCGATATTTTCGTGCTATTTGGGCCAATTCTGACCAAACGGGTGGGCCTACAACGTTCATATTATACATACACATTAAGGTTATGGTGATGTAGTACCTTTTGAAAGAAAAAGTTGAAAAAGTTAGCCAGAATCCATAGAAATAAAGCTTTTAATATAAGTTTTTTACGGTAAATAATACCAATTGACAGGTAACAAAAGAAATTTGACAACAATCACTTACAATGCGTAGGTAGCAAAACAAAGCACTTGCAAAAGTAAAGGTATCCCACGCAAACTAAAAACTTTATAAAGCTCATCCATCAACGCAGCGGGACTTAAGCGTTTTCCTAGTTTAACATATCCTATTCAGCAGTAAAAACTTGTTTACAAAGGAGGACAAGTAAATAAAACTAAATACATTAATATACAGACAGAAAATGAACTGTAGGCACAGTTTACAATAGTAATATAACAACGACTAGGTGATAAGACAACAATTTTGAAAACATAATTATCAAAATGATATATTGTTCTTTTCTAGTGTGCAAGATGCTGGGCATGGGGGTGATCGGTATATTTGGTCCCCACTCGACCGACACCTCCAACCACGTGCAGTCCATGTGCGACTCCATGGACATCCCTCACATAGAAACCAGGCCGGACGTGAGACAGAGGAGGCAGGATCTACTGGTCAACCTCTACCCTCATCCACCCACCTTGGCCAGGTTAGTAGGCACGTTTCAGACTTCATCACGTCATGTAGAGAGCTGGTTACAAAACTTAGTTTGTTATCTGTGAACTTGTCCATGTGTCCATGAGTCCATGTGCGACTCCATGGACATCCCTCACATAGAAACCAGGCCGGACGTGAGACAGAGGAGGCAGGATCTACTGGTCAACCTCTACCCGCATCCACCAACCTTGGCCAGGGTTAGTAGGCACGTTCACGTAGAGAGCTGGTTACAAAACTTAGTTTGTTATCTGTGAACTTGTCCATGTGTCCATGAGTCCATGTGCGACTCCATGGACATCCCTCACATAGAAACCAGGCCGGACGTGAGACAGAGGAGGCAGGATCTACTGGTCAACCTCTACCCCCATCCACCAACCTTGGCACGGGGTTAGTAGGGCACGTTCACGTAGAGAGTGGTTACAAAACTTAGTTTGTTATCTGTGAACTTGTCCATGTGTCCAAGAGTCCATGTGTGCGACTCCATGGGACATCCCTCACATAGAAACAGGCCGGACGTGAGACAGAGGAGGCAGGATCTACTGGTTCAACCTCTACCCGCATCCACCAACCTGGCCAGGTTTAGTAGGCACGTTCACATAGAGAGCTGGTTACAAAACTAGTTTGTTATCTGTGAAAATTGTCCATGTGTCCATGAGTCCATGTGCGACTCCATGGACATCCTCACAATAGAAACCAGGCCGAAAGTGAGACAGAGGAGGGAGGATCTACTGGTCAACCTCTACCCGCATCCACCACCTTGCCAGGGGTTTGTAGGGCACGTTCACGTAGAGAGCAGGATACAACACTTAGTTTGTTATCTGTGAGCTTGTCCATGTGTCCATGAGTCCATGTGCGACTCCATGGACATCCCTCACAAAGAAAAACCAGGCCGGACGTGAGACAGAGGAGGCAGGATCTACTGGTCAACCTCTACCCGCATCCACCAACCTTGGCAGGGTTTTGTAGGCACGTTCACATAGAGAGCTGGTTACAGCACTTAGTTTGTTATCTGTGAGCTTTGTCCATGTGTCCATGAGTCCATGTGCGACTCCATGGACATCCCTCACAAAGAAACCAGGCCGGACGTGAGACAGAGGAGGCAGGATCTACTGGTCAACCTCTACCCGCATCCACCAACCCTTGGCCAGGGTTAGTAGGCACGTTTTACATAGAGAGCTGGTCACAAAACTTAGTTTGTTATCTGTGAACTTGTCCATGTGTCCATGAGTCCATGTGCGACTCCATGGACATCCCTCACATAGAAACCAGGCCGGACGTGAGACAGAGGAGGCAGGATCTACTGGGTTCAAACCTCTACCCGCATCCACCAACCTTGGCCAGGGTTAGTAGGCACGTTCACTAGAGAGCTGGTTACAGCACTTAGTTTGTTTTTCTGTGAGCTTGTCCATGTGTCCATGAGTCCATGTGCGACTCCCTGGACATCCCTCACATAGAAACCAGGCCGGACGTGAGACAGAGGAGGCAGGATCTACTGGTCAACCTCTACCCGCATCCACCAACCTTGGCCGGGTTAGTAGGCACGTTCACATAGAGAAACTGGTTACAACACTTAGGTTTTTTATCTGTGAACTGTCCATGTGTCCATGAGTCCATGTCGCATCCATGGACATCCCTCACATAGAAAACCCGGCCGGACGTGAGACAGAGGAGGCAGGATCTACTGGTCAACCTCTACCCGCATCCACCAACCTTGGCCAGGGTTAGTAGGCACGTTTCACGTAGAGAGCAGGATACAACACACTTAGTTTGTTATCTGTGAACTTGTCCTGTGTCCATGAGTCCATGTGCGACTCCATGGACATCCCTCACATAGAAACCAGGTCGGACGTGAGACAGAGGAGGCAGGATCTAAATGGTCACCTCTACCCGCATCCACCAACCTTGGCCCGGGTTAGTAGGCACGTTCACATAGAGAGCTGGTTACAACATCACTTAGTTTGTTATCTGTGAACTTGTCCATGTGTCCATGAGTCCATTTTGCGACTCCATGGACATCCCTCACATAGAAACCAGGCCGGACGTGAGACAGAGGAGGCAGGATGTACTGGTCAACCTCTACCGCATCCACCAAACCCTTTGGGCCCGGGTTAGTAGGCACGTTCAACTTCATCACGTCCGTAGAGAGCTGGTTACAACACTTAGTTTGTTTATCTGTGAGCTTGTCCATGTGTCCATGAGTCCAAAGTGCGACTCCATGGACATCCCTCACATAGAAAAACCCGGCCGGGGCGTGAGACAGAGGAGGCAGGATCTACTGGTCAACCTCTACCCTCATCCACCAACCTTGGCCAGGGTTAGTAGGGGACGTTTCACATAGAGAGCTGGTTACAAAACTTAGTTTGTTATCTGTGAACTTGTCCATGTGTCCTGAGTCCATGTGGCGACTCCATGGACATCCCCCACATAGAAACCAGGCCGGACGTGAGACAGAGGAGGCAGGGTCTACTGGTCAACCTCTACCCGCATCCACCAAAACCCTTTGGGCCAGGTTAGTAGGCACGTTCACATAGAGAGCTGGTTACAATACTTAGTTTGTTATCTGTGAACTTGTCCATGTGTCCATGAGTCCATGTGCGACTCCATGGACATCCCTCACATAGAAACCAGGCCGGACGTGAGACAGAGGAGGCAGGATCTACTGGTCAACCTCTACCCGCATCCACCAACCTTGGCCAGGGTTAGTAGGCAACGTTCACATAGAGAGCTGGTTACAAAACTTAGTTTGTTATCTGTGAACTTGTCCATGTGTCCATGAGTCCATGTGCGACTCCATGGACATCCCTCACATAGAAACCAGGCCGGACGTGAGACAGAGGAGGCAGGATCTACTGGTCAACCTCTACCCGCATCCACCAACCTTGGCCGGGGTTTAGTAGGCACGTTCACGTAGAGAGCTGGTTACAGCACTTAGTTTGTTATCTGTGAACTTGTCCATGTGTCCATGAGTCCATGTGCGACTCCATGGACATCCCTCACATAGAAACCAGGCCGGACGTGAGACAGAGGAGGCAGGATCTACTGGTCAACCTCTACCCGCATCCACCAACCTTGGCCAGGGTTAGTAGGCACGTTCAGACTTCATCACGTCATGTAGAGAGCTGGTTACAAAACTTAGTTTGTTATCTGTGAACTTGTCCATGTGTCCATGAGTCCATGTGCGACTCCATGGACATCCCTCACATAGAAACCAGGCCGGACGTGAGACAGAGGAGGCAGGATCTACTGGTCAACCTCTACCCGCATCCACCAACCTTGGCCAGGGTTAGTAGGCACGTTCACGTAGAGAGCTGGTTACAACACTTAGTTTGTTATCTGTGAACTTGTCCATGTGTCCATGAGTCCATGTGCGACTCCATGGACATCCCTCACATAGAAACCAGGCCGGACGTGAGACAGAGGAGGCAGGATCTACTGGTCAACCTCTACCCGCATCCACCAACCTTGGCCAGGGTTAGTAGGCACGTTCACGTAGAGAGCTGGTTACAAAACTTAGTTTGTTATCTGTGAACTTGTCCATGTGTCCATGAGTCCATGTGCGACTCCATGGACATCCCTCACATAGAAACCAGGCCGGACGTGAGACAGAGGAGGCAGGATGTACTGGTCAACCTCTACCCGCATCCACCAACCTTGGCCAGGGTTAGTAGGCACGTTCACGTAGAGAGCTGGTTACAAAAACTTAGTTTGTTATCTGTGAACTTGTCCATGTGTCCATGTGTCCATGTGCGACTCCATGGACATCCCTCACATAGAAACCAGGCCGGACGTGAGACAGAGGAGGCAGGATGTACTGGTCAACCTCTACCCGCATCCACCAACCTTGGCCAGGGTTAGTAGGCACGTTCAGACTTCATCACGTCACATAGAGAGCTGGTTACAAAACTCAGTTTGTTATCTGTGAACTTGTCCATGTGTCCATGAGTCCATGTGCGACTCCATGGACATCCCTCACATAGAAACCAGGTCGGACGTGAGACAGAGGAGGCAGGATCTACTGGTCAACCTCTACCCCCATCCACCAACCTTGGCCAGGGTTAGTAGGCACGTTCAGACTTCATCACGTCACGTAGAGAGCTGGTTACAAAACTCAGTTTGTTATCTGTGAACTTGTCATGTGTCCATGAGTCCATGTGCGACTCCATGGACATCCCTCACATAGAAACCAGGCCGGAGGTGAGACAGAGGAGGCAGGATCTACTGGTCAACCTCTACCCGCATCCACCAACCTTGGCCAGGGTTAGTAGGCACGTTCACATAGAGAGCTGGTTACAACACTTAGTTTGTTATCTGTGAACTTGTCCATGTGTCCATGAGTCCATGTGCGACTCCATGGACATCCCTCACATAGAAACCAGGCCGGACGTGAGACAGAGGAGGCAGGATCTACTGGTCAACCTCTACCCGCATCCACCAACCTTGGCCAGGGTTAGTAGGCACGTTCAGACTTCATCACGTCACGTAGAGAGCTGGTTACAACACTTAGTTTGTTATCTGTGAACTTGTCCATGTGTCCATGAGTCCATGTGCGACTCCATGGACATCCCTCACATAGAAACCAGGCCGGACGTGAGACAGAGGAGGCAGGATCTACTGGTCAACCTCTACCCGCATCCACCAACCTTGGCCAGGGTTAGTAGGCACGTTCACATAGAGAGCTGGTTACAACACTTAGTTTGTTATCTGTGAACTTGTCCATGTGTCCATGAGTCCATGTGCGACTCCATGGACATCCCTCACATAGAAACCAGGCCGGACGTGAGACAGAGGAGGCCGGATCTACTGGTCAACCTCTACCCGCATCCACCAACCTTGGCCAGGGTTAGTAGGCACGTTCACATAGAGAGCTGGTTACAACACTTAGTTTGTTATCTGTGAACTTGTCCATGTGTCCATGAGTCCATGTGCGACTCCATGGACATCCCTCACATAGAAACCAGGCCGGACGTGAGACAGAGGAGGCAGGATCTACTGGTCAACCTCTACCCCCATCCACCAACCTTGGCCAGGGTTAGTAGGCACGTTCAGACTTCATCACGTCACGTAGAGAGCTGGTTACAAAACTTAGTTTGTTATCTGCGAACTTGAGGGTGTAATACCGAACACGCAGAACAATTATTGCATCCTAAACAACTTTCAATTTGTTCTCTATCTATAGTGATTAGTACAGGGTTTCTGTTTAGTTAAGTTTGAGTGCAATAGGCCTACGTAAAATTTACTTTTGCTTTTTATACATAACCGGGTATATTTATCATTATTGTAGAATGAACATAATTCCAGAGGAGACAACGCTTTTACGCCATTATTTTGCAGAATTGGAAAGGGGGGGGGGGGCTTAGCTGTCGTTCAGTGAGTTTCGTAGCATTGAGCACATCTGATGTGGACTTCAGTCCATCAGTCCTATAGCAAGGAGACATAATAATTTCTAAGGTTGCTATGAATTAGCTTTGTTGGTTCTGGCGCTGACCGCGCGTGTAATCGTGTCCAGCTTGATTGATCGGTATTTCCTTGGTTTTTTGTTCTCTCGTCGATGGTATCGGTGCCTACATGGTTGGCTTGGTCCCCCACTGAAAATAAGTTATGTGACTGAGTCGGTAGTCTCTAAAATACGAATTTATTCCTAAATAAATAATAAAATTTCTTGTCTATAGTTTTATAATCACATGGGGATTGTTGTATGGACCGGCACCTCCACCAACCCCCAAACATATTTTGTTGTAAGTTGAAATTCGGGTAGGTATCTTTTTTACTATCATGACTCTTAACTATAAAATAAACCTGAGTATAGTTTTGTCTACAGCACTGACCCACATACTAAGTACATACTATAGTTATTTTATGATTGTCATCGATTTAATGAAGTAATGAGATTTTAATATTTTATGTTCGTGGTCACAAAAGTTGATTATATATAAAAATACACTTACAAAAATATCTTTGAAAATTTCATTTATCATGGCATCCATATGCCAGCTATTGCTCCAGCCCCCTTGTAAACGTAAATTGTATTTAAATGTATTAGGTATCTGTATTTCGTCACGGAGAATCAAATACAAACAACGATTTGACCTCATCAGTTTCTATTTATTAAAGTAGATTTAGATTAAACGTTTTACAATTTTTTCTTACTACAGCCCTGTCAAACACACTACTAAACATGTGAACTGACTTCCCTGCTTACATTTTGTTATGAAATGTTATTCAAGACGGCGTAAGAGCACTTCGTCGTAATCTATAATCTATCTATCTAGGCCTATTTATCTATCTATAATATCATTATCTATATAGTTGTGGGGCTGATTTAAATAAATATGCTATGTTAAGTAAAATAATGCATACATTAATACGTAAGTAAATAAATAGGTATAAGAGTAAATTCAATGAATTTCTTAAATGTTGGAAATAGATTGATATGATATTCTCTCAATATTACCCTAGGTGTATATTTTCAGGCTTTCGTGGACATGGTCAAAGCGTGGGGATGGACCAGTTTTACGTTGATCTATGACGACGGCCAGGGGTTGGTACGCTTGTCCGAGCTGATCAAGCTGTATGCTCCTAAAGGTTGGTATCTGTACGGAACGTCACTCATAACTTGTAATATTTGTTTTCATCTAATTATTATAAATACAATAGTGTACACCCTCCGAAACAAATAATATATTTAATATTTGTCAGAGTGGTTATAACTATGGTGTAATTATTGCAGGGTGGGAATGTCAAAGAGCTATTTGAGAGGACTCAATTCCAGCATTCACCTTATTAATTGAAGTAAACCTTAAATAAACTTAAGTCAGGTTTGCCGGGGTTGGGCATCGATCCGGTGCTATCCTGATTCAGAGCATGATATCTCTAAATCTGTCCTTCCAGCTCATGCAAGTCTAAGATTGGACATACAGCAGTGTCTTTACATAAATAAAACTTGCACTAATCTTGTCCATATTAAGTAAAAGTTTCCATGAACCTATTTATTAGAGGTGTACGGGTACCCGAAATTCCAAATCGGGTATTTGGGGGCCAACCCGATAGGAAAAAAGGCACCCGATTGGGGTAAAAAAATGTGTTAACCCTTTCCCATGCATATTACACAGGAGGCAACAAATTACTTTACTATGTTTTAGTACACTTTTCATGGGAGAGAGTTACATAACCCTTTCCCATGCATATTACACAGGAGGCAACAAATTACTTTACTACGTTTTAATACACTATGTTTAGTAGGTTTTTATTTCCAATATACAATACAATACAATCATGTTACATAGGTACATTTGACATTGCATTTGATTTGACCCATATAATCTGGGGGAGAGAGTTAAGGGAATGGTGGAAATCCTGGACCAGACCGGTCCAGGATTTACGTCCTCTGTTGATGGAGGTGCCGGTCCAGACAATTTTTAAAAGATATATTGTGCACAAACTGCCATCGATTACAACTGAATAGGATAGACTCTAAATTAATTAATTTATTTATTTATCGAAAATGAATATAGAGAAATTTATAGTCTAAGATTCTTTGCAAATAAAAATTTATTACTCACTTTTACATGCACACAGTCCTACTATTTATATAACTTAATGTATCGTAAGCATTGTCTCCCCCAGGTAACACGGTCACCATACGCCAGCTCGCCCAGAACACCTCCAACCACCGTCCCGTACTGCGCATGATCAGGGACTCCGGGGAGAAGAACTTCATCCTGGACTGCGCCCTGGACAAGATGCCCGACGTTCTAAGACAGGCGCAACAAGTGGGCCTGATGGTGGCGGAGCACAGCTACATCATCACCAACTTGGTGAGGGTCCTTTCTCTTTCTCTTTCGGAACATACTAGGAAAACGCTAAAGTCCCGTCGCGTTGTTAAGCGAGCACCGGTACGTGCAACACGACCCGAGTACGACATTCCCATAATGTTACATACCAATAAGTCTTAAGGTCTTGACCGATTTAGCTGAAAATCTGTAAAATAGGAGAGAATGGATAAAATCCACTGCCATCTAGAAGACTTTGACATCATTTCTTTGGGAAAACTATTTTAACTCTTTGAGAACAAATAATACACTGCTTCCTCGATAGTATTTTGATTACTTCTAGGTGGCAGTGCATAGTGAGACTTTTCGTTGCCATGGTAACGTTACTTTTGTTAAAATGTAATTCCTATCTACACTACTTAAGGTCTTGACCGATTTAGCTGAAAATTTGTAAAATAGGAGAGAATGTTGTACTTATTGACCCTGCAAAATTTCATAACGATCAGAACATTTTTATTTTTTTATTTTTTTATTTTTTATTTTTTATAACCAACGATCGGATTTTGTTCAAAAACTATACAGCAACCCGCCTAGGTGATATGTACATGTGTGCAAAATTTCAGGTCGATCAGAGAAACGGTGCGACCTGTATCGAAGCAGTAACAGAAAAAAAAAAAACAGACATTCGAGCCATAAGAGTCAAGAGGAGACGCTCGCTCAATAAGACTGATTATTAGACGACGGAGCAAAGCGAATAAGGATTACATTTCAAGACATATGATACTTTGGTGATTCTGTGTGTGTATGTACGCCGAAAATCGGCCGAATCGCTGAACAGATTGAACTGAAATTTTAAACAGACATCTGCTACAAGTTTACTGAGAACTGCTAACAAAATGATCAACATCCTGTTGCGATTTAATTCTACAAGCAATAATAAATTGGAAAATAGGCTTCAAATGCTTGGGGTTTATTTAAACGACAGTGGTTTTGTTTTTGAAAACAAAATGTATTTGTTATTTGTCAGTTTTCCTAAAAGCACTCACTGTATTACATTTGTGTTTGAAACATAGTCTTTTTTCTTAAATTCAAAATAATATGATTATCATCAGTCAAAAAAGTTAGCATAGTGTGAACGTGAACTGCAATAAGAGTTAATACAAGAAATACTTTGATATAGAGCCTTCGTCCTTTTCTTTGTCTATCTGTCTGTTTTATAGAGTAGGGTAGGCCCTACAGAATTAGTAGGTGAATATTGCTACGACTACAAAATACCACAACATGTTTTAATTAATACGGTATTTAACTTTAAAACATATAAAATTATGATTTATAAATTAATGAATTCATCTTTTCAGGGAATATATTGCGACATTTATTTACTTGAGTGAGCAAAAATAAAATATCCAGTCTGACAATAATAAATTCTGACCTAAGTAGTTTCCCAACTGCCCCGTTATGGGGCAAGTAAATATGAACAAACTAACTGCATGTTGTTCCCCAGGATATGCACACTATCAACTTGGAGCCTTATCAGTGGAGCGCCACGAACATCACAGGAGTGCGGCTGGTCGATCCGATGGGCCACGACGTCCAGATGACTATCAGGTGGTGGTCGGATAGAGAGACAAGGAACAGAAAGGCTCTACAGTTCAACCCGGACACCCTGTTGGTGAGTCACCCTTCGTACTTAAAGCTTCAAATTAAAAAACAAGTTTTAAAAGAAGTATTTTTTATTTTTATTTATTATATATATATAATGGTGGAAAACCACAACTCAACCCGACATAGTTGGAACTGAGTTATGATGATTATTATTATTTATTAATTTTTTCGTTTATTTGTGATTTTAAAATGTTATGCAGCCCAGTCCTGCGGTAAACCACGTCAACTGCATTGTCACCCGTTCGATCGAATATTCTATGTACCGTACTCGGTCAAAATACTCACCCTTCAAATAAAAAAGCCAGCGGTTTAGCCGAGCTCGTTTAACCGGTTCACACTCGAACACTGAAGTTAAGCAGAATCGGGGGTGGTCATGGGTAGAGTGGGTGACCGCTCTACCCTGAAACTCACGTATACCGCTGGTTAGAGCAGATGGAGGGTTCGAAAGCTATTGTAACGGCTTCGTTCTCCTCGACGTCTGCTCGGCAGTCCGGGTTAGTGGAGGAACCTATATGACTGTCAAAGTTACACGTCCTGTCGGATGGACGTTAAGCCGTTGGTCCCTTGTACTTTCGAAAGGAGAAGGCACGTGCGTACCGGGTTTCCCTCCCTTGAAAATATTATTTCAAATTTGTTATGTAAATTATTTCGTAATGAAATTGAGAAATCAAAATCGGTTAATTGTATAAATGATGCCATGTTGTTGTAATTTAACTGAACATGTTATATTATTCTGTGTCTACTTACATGGCAATTGTAAACTGTAACATATACATTTATTAGATATAATAAAAGTTTCCTTTCTCTATTTTTATTTCCTATGGTTTAACATTACAAAATATTCCTGTTGAAATCCACCATTTGGTTCCGCTCAACCTCTCAATGCAACACTTGTGTTTCAGTTGAGTACAGCTCTGATGCACGACGCTGTCTACGTGCTTGCCAAGGCCCTCGCTCGCTTGGATAGTCCCTCAGTGGAGATCACCCCTTTGGATTGTAACTCCGATAACACCTGGAGTCACGGCAGCTCTCTTATCAACTTTATGAAGGATGTAAGAAATACAGAAATAAAGATGATAGTGAAGAATCACTCAGTGCGCTTTATACGCGGTCCCCTAACATAACCGTGGATCAATATAAAATAACATTAACTGAAAATACTTTAAAAAGTAACAAATACTCAAAAAGTGTTGGGTGGCCCTCTCCACAAACACTATGAAACATGTAACACCATCAATCAATGAAAAACTACATTACAAAGTAATTCCTGTCCGCTGAGCGATTCTTCATGATAGGTCATACTTAAGTATTATTTAACACTGTTCGGTGAGTGAGCACTTTAGCCCGTTTTACGCTCAATGGTAACACTAATTGTTTATTGTAAAGATAAACCCTTATCTTATTTTATATGACACATACAACCGACCTATCTCCAGTTTATCATTCAATATTTCTTTGTGGCAATTTTGGCTTTTTGATTGTCTAATAGAGTGCCAACTTGTCAAATAGTTAAAGTGACTCCTATGAGTGTACTCTCTAGTAGCATACACAAACATAAATTACTAAATTTAAGTTAAAAATGAAACAAAAAATATGGTGTTGCTTTCAAAATAGAAACTCATAATTTAAATACCGTTTGTAACTATTTCCAATGAAATACATTCACATTTCACTAAATTATTATTTATTTGCGTCTTCAGTACTGCTAGTGCGTCAATTGACTAGTGCACGCCTCAGTCATGGCTGCTGAAATGTAGTGCAGCCACCCAATGAAAACCAAATATTGGCCAGAAAAATCATATTTTATTTCTTCTTGTATGGATCAGTTTTCTTATTTTTAGTTATACATTTGAATATTTGATGAACTGGTCTCTTGTTGTTTTGTTATACGTAGATTTTATAACGTGTAGCACGTAATATATGACCATGAAAATCTATTGCCAACCTTAGAATCCGCTTGGCAACATCGCAACGTTAGGCGACTGAAAGCTTGGCCAGGGAAGCGCTATCTCTATATGTCGGTACGTAGGTATGCCGGGCTACCAACACGAAGAGCAGTAGAGATAGCTCTTTCCTTTCCGCTAGCCAGCACAGAACATGGCACGGAATGAGACGTTTATGGTTTTCAAAGTGACACGGCTTTTGCGCGTAATAGGCCTACCAAGGGGTATTTCTAGTAAAAAGGAAAATAAGAGAAAGAAAAGAAGTAGAAAAACCACAATATTTGTTTGTGAAATTAATGCTATTTTACGTAATATAACGGATAGGTCTAGGCCACATTGTAGTAAGTGGGCGTCTACGTAGAGCTGGAGACATTATTAGGGAGATAAAGTAGTTGTGGTTACAAAAATTCCACTGTATGTAGGCCCCACTCGCAAAGCATCGGACACACGGGAATGTTCGCTGGCAAATAATTTTTGGGAAAACCAACCCACCACACCAGAACAGTAGGTAATTGAATACATAGAATAATCTGCTCGTCGTCTCGAGTGGCGAGTGCCGCGCGTAAAGGCCTAGGCCCATTCAAGACTAGAAACGAAAAGGTGTGTGAGTGAGCGGAACGATGCGTGGCCTACTGGACGAGCGGTTAGCGTAAAGCGATCATGTGCTAGGGGTCGCCGGTTCAAGACCAGTCGCTTTTACTTTTTTTACGTTTTTATGCGTACCATTTTGGTTTCATACCATTTTTTGGAATATAATGGTCATGATATTTTTTTTTGTATACGGATATTTTCATGTCTTGTTTTATGGCGCTTTATCGCTCTGATCTGAGAGAAACAGTCTTGATAACTTTCACGCGATCACATTAGGTTTTAATATAAAAGAAGAGATACCAGATATGCACTATTTATAAAATTTAAGAAACAAGTATATCTGGTCACTTCGAAAAACAGTGGAGGAACAAAATAGGCCCAGGCATTTGATTGCTAAATGCTGACCTTTGTAATGCTCACAGTGAACAGCCAAGCACCAGCGGGCCGGCCCGTGCCTATGACGCGAGCGGCGGGGGTGTGGCCAGTTGGAGCGACAAACTCCGCAGCGTTGCCAAGTTTTTGAGCGTACATTGGACTTTAGGTCTAAAAATCTCGAAAAGTAGCACGGATAAACCCATTTCTAAAGACATGTACGTGTTCTTGAGAACTAAGCTTCATTTTGATACTAAATTGGTAAACGTGACATTTATATTTACGCCGTTCTAGTTCTTTCTTGGTCAAAAAGTGTATAGTTTCACGTTTCCAATGTTACAAGATAGGGAGTTTGAAAATTTTCATTTCGAATTATTTTTGAAAATTAGATCGGTTAAGTACATATTGCTTTGCATATTATGAAAGAGCACTGTCTCATTGTAAAGTGAGTCAAATATGAAGAAAATCCCATTAATGTTGAATTATGGAGGAGTGACTTTAAATAAGATGCAGGCAAGCCCACCCACAACATACTTGATCTGAGAACAGTTGTTTTACTTTAATAAAAAAATAAAAAAAATTAGAACTTGGAAGAGTTTCACTTCTATCTGTACACTATGCATAGTGTACAGATATTTTAATATACATGTATATTAAAATGTAAAATTCTAGCTTTGCTATTCGCCTATTGGGAACTTTTTATTAACTTAAATGCATCTTAGCGTGGAATCAAACATGTTAAGACTCTAATTACAACTCTCAACTAGGTATCTTGGTTGGATGGAATCTGTTGGAAGTTCAGTAGCCTACCTAGGTATTTTTAAGTTTACAGTTTACAATTCAATCTTATTCATAGTGTGTACTGATGATACAAAATAGGTTTTGTCACTTCATCATTTCAAAATTTTACTTTAAAACATTCCCAATGTTTTAAGGTCAAGTTCAGTAATTTACAAAAATACAAACAGTAGACTACAACCTGCTTAAAAGACTTGCCAAGCAGGTATTATAACTTTCTGGTATGCTAGGGTCAAAGTATGCACACGGGAATGACCGGACTGATCCAGTTTGACAACGAGGGGTTTCGTAGCAAGTTCGAGCTGGAAGTGATTGAACTGGGTCTGGACGGACTGCAGAAAGTCGGCACTTGGAACTCAACCGACGGACTCAATCTGACCCGGTCACCTCCCGTCCTAGACAGCGGGGACTTGAGCCTACATAACATGAGCTTCATCGTAATTACAGCTCTGGTGAGTGAATCTTATTATTGTAAAATGTAAAACTATGGAATTTATTCTGAATGCATGGATTCTGAAGAACGAGGTCCCCTTTATAGGTCTGCCGAGCTTTATGGCGGTAAGCTTTGAATTTTTTTCAGTGCATAGGCATTGTGACAGCTAACAGGGAAAGGATTGCCGGAAACAAATTTAGCAGTTCCATTGCAAATGTGTACTTGTATTTCCCACTACACACTTTATTAGAACCTAAAAAGCCCAACAAATTCTGCCTATTATATAGATACTTTTCTTAGACCCGGCCTGTCAACAAAAGCTAAAAGCGCACTGTACCCGGCAAACTCAGCTCAGTTTGAATGCACATTTTGCAACAAATGGAAATGGACAAACTTCGGTTTCGCGGAATACGCCCATGTTCGTTCAGGGCTCAGTCGCTACCATAGTTGCTGGCAATTGTTTTTATGACTGATTTTCCCTTATTCAATGTAAAAACTTCAGCGACTAAGGCCTCTCATTACCTAGGGGAGACCATGAAATATAAATATGGTTACTGTTATAAGTTCATTAAGTTGTGGTGTATATATTGCAATCTGTTTCAGGCCAAGCCATATGGAATGCTAAAGGAATCGCATGACGCTCTGGTAGGGAATGATCGCTTTGAGGGATTCGGCATCGAGTTAATCAAAGAGATTGCTGCAGTGCTCGGGTTCCAGTACACATTCACAATACAAGAAGACGGCAAGAACGGAGGGAAAAACGTTAAAACCGGGGAGTGGGATGGTATGGTGCGCGCTCTAATTGATAAGGTATTTACTATTTACTGTGTGTTGCTTTGCTTGTTGCAGTCTTAATGAGCTGCAATTTTCTAAATAGTGTAAAATCATCCAGAAATGAAAGGAAATCAAAACTCAAGCCCATACCAGAAACCTAACGTTATGCTACACCCAAAGACTGGTGATTAGGCCCAAAACTGTGTAAAACTAACCTTCAAATTATTATATTAATATTATGAAAAAGACATATAGTAATGTAAAATTTGGAATACATAGTAATAACTATTAATAAAAATATATATGCAGATAACTATTAAATTGAAAACATATGAGAATCCTCCATCCATCACAAAAATTGTTGGCAAAGTTGGACCCTACAAACCAAACCATACATAATTAATTATTCAATGGTGATTTGGATTGACAAAATCAGAATTAGTTTGTAAAGAATTGTTTCTTTTTGTGGTAGAGTGGGAAAGAGTTTGAAAAATACTGTGCTAGTACGGTTTTTAAGATACTAGCAAAAATCAACACTATCAGAGTTTCCAAAATTGTCAAGCTGGTCAATTGGTATAAAGACAGACAAACCATTTGTATGCAGCTCCAAATAGAATAAAAGGTGATTTAAATCAATAATTCCTTTTTTTAAATAATTCTAATGAAATCTAATTTAAATAAAAAAACAACCCTGGTTTGATTGAAGCTAAAAGATTTTGTCTTGTAAATAAACAGCGTGCTGACCTGGCTATCGTTGACCTAACCATCACGGCTGAGCGAGAGGGTGCAGTCGACTTTACGATGCCCTTCATGAACTTGGGAATCAGCATCGTTTACAAGAAGCCGACCAAAGAGGACCCAAAACTTTTCTCGTTTCTTTCCACCTTCTCGGCTGGAGTTTGGATCTACATGCTGGGAGCTTACACAGGTGATATAAGTTTTTATTTCCATTTCAAAATTAATATGTAACACACTGTGGGGGATCATGGCAGTGTGTGATTTTATTAAAAAAAATAAAAAATCATGTTTTATTTGATTTTCATCTGAACTAGATTTTATGAGAATCAACTTTTCCATTCAAATCCAATTTTTAAATTTAAATCAATAACATGCATATTTTCATCAAATTAATGATTTTAATCCATTGATTTAAATAAAAAAAAATACTCTTGTTATATGGTCATTGAAACTGGTCATCTTTATTAGTAAATATACTAGTAATTACAAATAATCTTGAACAATAGTCAGTTATAACATGGAAGTTTTTATTTCAGGTGTGTCAATTATCATGTTCATCACAGGACGTATTTCCCCCAAGGAGTGGAATAACCCTTACCCCTGTATTGCGGAGCCCGATGAATTGGAGAACCAGTTTAATCTGAAGAATGCCTTCTGGTTCACCATAGGAAGTTTGATGCAACAAGGTTCAGAGATTGCCCCTATGTAAGGAAGACTTTGTTGCATGCAAAATACAGAAATGAATAGGTGGATGAGAGTCTAAAATAGGTTGCCTACGGGTTGTTTATGCAAATTATTTTCTGTGTATTTTGTCAAGATATGCCAACCACTTTAGAGTTTCAAGTATTAGATCATCTGCATTGCTTTTTCTTATTAACATACTAGCTTTGATACTTTCTTCCCCTTCCCACCAATGGGGGTGCCTCTAGCTATGAGTATGATGTACGGAATGGGGAAGGGGACTATAATGAGTTTTTTTTCGCAAGTTTGCAACTTTTTAAAGCCAAAAACACGATTGAATATTGAATATTACATAATTGGAGTCTCAAGGGAGCCAATCCCCTGATGATGCCAATACATGACAAAAATGACAGTGAAAAATTTTAATTTAATTTTTTTCGGACTAAGAAAAAATGTAATACCGTACCTAGTAGTATTTTTTTAATGTTGGAGTTTAAATGTTTACACAATTAACCTTAAGACATTCTTGTCTCCAGTGCCATCTCAACACGAATGGTTGCGGGCATCTGGTGGTTCTTCACTCTGATCATGGTGTCTTCTTATACGGCCAACCTTGCTGCCGTGTTGACCATCGAGTCAATGTCTTCTCCGTTCAAGGATGTCAACGGGTTGGCTGCGCAAAGCGCCATCAAGTATGGTGCCAAGAAGGGAGGTTCAACGGCAAACTTCTTCAGGGTACGAAACCGCATACATACTTAAAAACATGCAAAATTGAATTCATACAAACATGCATACACATACTTTAATACACGGTTAACATAGTTAACATAAGCGAGTTGCATGAAGTTGGAGTTAGAATTCATTCTGAAATTCTCCAAATAACTAGGGGCTATATGTTTTTTAAATAATTTTAACCTTTTTTAGTACTCAAAGAGATGACTTACTCTAAAATCTAAAGGAAATTGGGACAAGGGTTATGATAAAACATCACATTTTTAGTTAGTCTTGGGACTAAATTGTGAGTTTTATTGAATTATCTCTGGTCAACATCCGGTAATATTTGGTTAGGCTGACAAGTGATTGCAAATGTACAGTCACTTTAAAATAAGTAACTTTATGATCAATATAAAACTTTGTTAAAAACATATAACTGAAATAAGTATGTAATACAGTTAGTACCCGATATTCTTTGATAAATAAAAGTAGTGCACTACCATAAACGTGTTTTTTTGTTAATAACAAGTACAATACAAGCTGTCGGTTTACGTCTAGACACTCTTCTACGATATGAGTGCAGTGTCATTCAAATTAAGGGTTGTGTAATGTACAAGCCCAACTTTCTGGGTAATCACTAATAAAAGGCGTGGAGGAGACAAAGAGTGCAACCTGTTTTAAAACTGGAACTATGATATTATGATGTAGTATTTAGTTACCTTTGGTGATAACTGATAAGTAAATAGCACAAACATGAAACAAGGTACTATAAACAGTAGTAATAAATAATACTGATGGTATGAATGTTTGATCGATGTAGCATTGAAACAAAAGTAGGCCTATAACATTTTTTACTAAAACCCATCACTCATCAGTCATCAGTATCACCATCTAATCACCAATTTAGGTCTACTGTATGCAAATGTAAAAAATTACAATACTTATGTGTTAAAAATTTGTTTAAACAAACTGGCACTTTACAATGTTTTACTGCCCTAGGAACATTAACATTACCCAGCCCATGAGTACTCTTAGTGCCAAGTAGGTTGTTACTGTTGGTACAGTATATTATGCTCCTACCTTCTTGCCTTTGCTTGAGCTTATTTACACCTGTGATATCACTAGTGAGTTGCACAAGTTTCAATGTTTCGGAAGCTCCCTTTCTTTTCACGGATCTTGGTGATGGTGACATGCTGTTGTTACTCAGCGATGACAATGTCTACTGGTGTGAAGCCGTAGTAGTATGGCACGAGTTTGCTGATTACCATCTGTGATTAAAAAAACAAATCGTTTAGCTGACTGTCCATATTAATTTTAGCTTTGTTTAAGACTAGTCATTATGAACCTTACGTAAGGCCTACTCATCTGTGCTGTGTGTGCCCCATACCATTTGGACAATACTCTATGCAAGAAAAGGAAGGATTTAATTTCATACATTAAAGTAGAATAAAGCAATACAATACAAATAATATACTATATGAAATTAAATTATATTGTGAGAAACTAAAACTATTTTTGATAAAACTAACTAGGAAACTTAGGTAATAAAAGTAAATACATATTCTTTAAATTAAAATCATTATGGTCAAACTTGTCTTATTATTAAAGGGGCTAAAAAAAACAAAAATTGTTTTTTACCACGTGATCTATAGCACAATACTACACTAAAATGACCGTTTAAAAAATTGTATCTTGTAACTGTGATTTAACACGATTTTTTTAATTTTTTTAAATTCAGAAATTAGAGAAAATTGGTGTTTTGGGAAATTTCTTAAATTGGCTTTAACCTGTTTCTTTTTTGGTCCACATAGATACTAGAGCATAGTACCAATCTAAATTGCCCCTATATAATAATAACATCGTGTCTTGAAACTGTGCCCAAATATACCCTCAAACACGCAAAAATATGCATTCCAAAATCACACCCCAACTTGGTAATCAGCATATTTTGACCAAACTACTTGCCCAAATTAGAAAACAAAACATAGAGAATTTACAGAAAAGGCTGTAGAGTACGTCAATTATGGTCAGTATTTTTTTGGATCAAAATCCTCCAAGGTCACGGGGCATAAAGATCGTCCCCATGTTATTTCTTATGGGAGATTTTTGCCGATGGGACCTAGCTCGAAAAATGTCATGTTTGACAATTTTTTGGGAGGTCATGGTGGCCCCAATAATTTTTCTGTTAATTGCTAAATTCATAACTAGTTAGCCTGAATGAAATATATTTTTTGAGTTTAGCTGTTAAATACCCCTTTAACCCATTGAGCCACCAGTTTATTTTGCTTATTTTGCCCGTACGGATCCAGTTAATTCCGTATTACGGGGAATGGCACCCCGCCGCACCCTGCCTACGGGCCGAAATTGCATGAATGCACAAAATTGAAGGCCTAGGCCTATTGCTTTTAGTTCATAAGCTCTGCTTTTCTAGTTTATATTCCCGCCAGCCGTAGGCCTAACCCTACTTGTGGCATCGTCTTATTTTATCTTGGTTAGAAGTACTCTAGTCTTCATCCACATCATTATTATCGCTTGCCTCATTTGCAAGCTAATCAACAACACTTACTGAATTTCACAATATATCACGCTCATTGAAAATTCAGCACAATCGCCTTCAGATTCGCCATCTCGTAACATTGAGGAGATTCAGTTTGACGTAGTAAACAACAGCTGCTGAGAAGCCTATTTCTGTTACGGCGCACCGCCTTGTCAATTTGTAGGCCTTCATATTATTTGTAGTATCTGTGAAATGGCCGTGTTCGAGAATTTATCGGGGGAAAAACTCAACCACGTCGGTAAAAAAGTCAGCCTCCAATAGTGCTGCTATCTGTGTGAGATTGACTGAACTACGCCAGTTTGGTGCGAATTGAAAGACGAACGGAACGGACAAGGAACTGTTCCGTATGTAAATTTTTGGGCCAGACTCGTGGAATACGGAACGGTTCCGTAAGTCAGCTCCAATGGGTTAATGATACATTATTTATTAATCCTGATGTTTCAATACGACAATCAGGGTTCGACTGAAGTCTTCAAATGAGAGATTGTCATTGAATTCTTTGGTTGAATCTTGGTCTTAACCTTCCATTGACGTTGTTTCCCACAGGACTCGGCAGACGATGTCCATCAACGAATGTGGCAAGTGATGAACTCCAACCCGCAAGTGTGGACAGATTCTAACGATGAAGGGATACGAAGAGTGAAGACCGAGAATTACGCCTACTTTATGGAGTCCACTTCCATAGAGTACATTGTTGAGCGAGACTGCGATGTTACTCAAATTGGAGGCATGCTTGACAATAAGGGTTACGGTATTGCCATGCGGAAGAGTGAGTACCTTGCAAATGCGTGGGCATACACACACAAAATTATGGGTGGGATATGAAACGTTTAAACTCGTGCGTCTCTTCTAATGGATTTAAAAAAAATTAAATTTCAAATTTTCTTGATAAAGTCAACGTTTTTTTTTTAACATTTATTTACAAATAAGCGTACGTAAAAGCAAAGATGATTTTAATTTTTTTTTTTTTAAATACAAGATGAACAGATTTTAAGTGAACATTTCATATTCATTGTGTCGTTAATTTCTAGAATGACTTTAGTAACACTTTTGCACATTTTATGTCTGCATGAACCTTAATATTGTACATTGAAAAATTAAAGTCTTAACAGTTTCAGAAACTTTACAAATCTCTATATTGGAATCGTTTGATAATATTTATTGTGCTGTTTTTCAGACTCTACTTATCGCAACGCATTAAGTACAGCTGTTCTGAAACTGCAAGAAACTGGAAAACTAGCAAAGATAAAAAACCGTTGGTGGAAGGAAGAGAGAGGCGGCGGAGCTTGTGCGGTAAGTGTTATTTATTTAATTAATTAATAATTTTCTATTTTAAATCCATTCTTGTCTCCTTTATGGTTCAAAATTTAATCTCCTAGACCTCGTACATATCACATCTAGGCTAAACCACTGAGAGAGTGTAACAAACTGTTGTGAAAGCCCTCCCTACTAATTATAAGCCCACACAGGTTTTTATTTGTTCGATGTAGAGCTTTACGTTTGATAATCGAGACGACCAGCCTATATGATAACGTTCGCTGTTACAGGCCGGAGGTGGTGGGAGCTCAGCTGCCCAATTGTCACTAGGTCACGTAGGAGGAGTGTTTGTTGTGTTGGTATCTGGCGTAGCCCTCGCCATTGTGTTCACATTCATTGAACTCATCTACGACGTCAGCAGCACGGCATACAAGGAAAAGGCAAGTACACTTCACAAGTATTATCACACCTTATTTGTGCAGGTAGAATTGAAGCATATAGGGCCTATATCTGCAAACTACTCTCTTAGCTTCTTACCCCTCTCCCCAGAGATACTGTAACTATGCACACATTTTGATAACAGTAACAAGTAGAAGCTCCAGCTAACAGTCATAGTACCGGTAGTTTGTCGTGAAAAAATTCCTCAACTGAGTAATAGGCTTTGTTAAATAGGAGTTGTTGGAAGTTTATTTTTGAATATGCTCAATGCTCGTACCTACCAGAAGTGTTTTTCAGACTTGTTGGAAGCTTGTTAAATAATTTAGAACTTAATATTTTGAGTTAATTTGTGTTAAAGTTAGTTTGTAAAATTTAATTATAAAATTGTTAGCTTGTCCTGTGTTGTGGCTCACATGATGATACCTAAATGGTACAGAAATCATTTTGAGCACTTAAAATACTATTAATAATATTATATTACAGAAAACAGGCATGACGGAATTTAATATTTAAAAAGTATTTTAGACTTTACACTGTTCTCTTTTAGTATGTATTATTATTTTTTAAATCTTAAATAATATTAGTATCATTACCAGTAAATTAAAATTATTGCATACATAATCAAATAAGTTTGTGTTTATCTTTGCAAATAGATTCCATTTTCTAAGCTGCTGATGGACGAGTTGAGGTTTGTGGCCCGCTGCCAGGGTTCGACCAAACCCGTACGGAAGACCACGAGTAGCGACGATGGGGATGACGCGCAGGGGGACACAAACAAGGACTTTGATCCGGAGGTTTCACCTTATGAGTCCGGGTTCAGACAGCGGTTAACCTAATGGAAGAACCGTTGGGGAACGTAAACGAGGTAGTGCCCGGGGACTAATCTCATAATAACAGGTATAAATAGGACCGCCGTTCGACTTATACAAATCAATGTCAGACTTTAATTTTGACATTACCTAACAATGCGGACTTTCCGATATCAAATCATTTTCAAGCATTTCATGTACCTAATTTTAGAACAGGTTTTAATAATTTAAATAAGTGTTTTTGAACATTAGTACAAGTTGCTCTTTTACAATATTGTACGAAAAAGAGCAGTGTAATGTTCAAAAACACTTATTTAAATAATTAGGCCTAACAATAATAGTAGTCAAGGTGTACAGCTATTGTACTTCTATAAATTGTGATTTAGTGACCTTGGTAAATGCATTATCAAAGCCACAAGGTCATATCCAGCTTTCTACTGTCGAGTGATCGGTCGGTCAAGTTCACTCCTGGTATTGTGACACAATTTGAGATTCATGGCTTGCTGCCAGTGCAAAGTGCTGTACATGTCTCAAATTATATTTTTTTCTTTACTAGGTAGGCCTAAGTATCAAGTCAATGAGAAAATTTATCCAAAATGCCTACATTGCACAAAACCATTGAAACCAAATGGCAGCCTTCACCTTCTACCTAGTATGAAGTTAACATTCTTTTTTTTAATAAAAATTTGTAATTATGAATTAAACTAGGTATAAGTTTTATTACCATGTAGTAATGTAGCACATTGTTCCAAGTGCATCTGAAATAGCACTTAAAAAAACACAAGTGAGGTTAACTTACAGTAGCCTACTTTTTACAAAATACATATCAGATCAGTTTTGGAATAGAAGGTAGATTTACAGTCAGTAAAGCACACAAAAATTGCTTGCCAGAGTAAGTGAATACATTTTTACATGAATAGAGAATTGAAGAGTTTGCGTAGGAGGCCCAATATTTCTACAGCAGAGCACAATGATTGATCAACTTCAATGGGAAATGCTATCAGTAAGTGTCACTGTCATCAATCCAAAATCCAAATACTGTATTGTGCCGAATATAGGCCGAACCTGAATATAAGCCGACCCCCTAACTTTTCTTGTTGAAATATTAAAAAACATATGCAAAAGCATATGCAAATATTAGCTGGTAAGGGACTTTGAGACTTAAAATAATGAAAAAAGGGTAGGCTTATATTCAGGACAATACGGTAATTGTAGGTGCGCCTGACCTTTACAAAAAAGTTAAAATAGTGCCTAATTCATGCCCACCAGTAAATGTGGCCAAAGGAAGTGACTGTGACGGCAATTAGAACTGTGCTGTTGTAATCAATCTATGTTCAATGAAATTGACGTTCTCATTTATTTTTATTGGAATGTTTTATACTTTGGCCTATAGGCCCCTATATATTTTCTGGATTTTTTTATTGCCTGGGCGGGCTTATGTGGAACTAATTCAAACAATTAAGCATAAAAGGTAAAGTGTATTGCAGTCCTAGTCTGATGCAATACCAAACAACATTTAAACTGAGCTGAAAGTTAAACCAATTACAAAATAGTAAAGCATCTTAATACCGGATAGGGCTAAAGCCTTTGTTCTGAAGAATTGTGTACGGTACGTTTAACATGCATTAACTGAACTTGGAAACGTGACCTATGTCCTATGTATTACTGTAGGCCGTACTAAAACCCTGCTTTATGTATATTATTTAAAACACGTCCAGACTAAGCTTTCATTTAAAATAATTGTACCGGTAGCCTACCTTACAATATGTTCTACAATACTACTAGGCTAGATGATAAAAAGACAGAGTATGACTACCTCAAGCAACCATAACGTTCTGCATGAAGCACTGTAATTATATTTTATAATTTATAGGCTATACTTATTTACTTAGGTCTACAAAGTTGATCAGATACACACACAATAAAAAATAAAAAATACAATTCAATATTTGTTTTTTATTATTTAAATGTGCCATCTGATTACGGTTGAAGCTTCATGGCACACATGAATATAATAATATGTAGTTTGTTGCTGTTTTCCTGTATCTGCATTACATTATAATTAGCCCTAGTATGACTATGTCATCATGCGTCTAGCCAACCAGGCGAGACATGCCTTCCGTTTGTTACAGTCTATGCCCTCTGGCTAAATAAAATAAATAGGGTTGGGATTCGATTATGAATTCGAAATCAATGCCAAACCAATAATTTCGACATCACATTGAAAAAAATTCGACATCAAAATTCTTTTTGACATCGGAAAAAAAGCAAATTTTTTTTATTCCCCCCTCCCCCCCGTTTTTTAATGTAAAAATAGGTAATGTTTTAATGCAAAAAGTAAAATATATATGGTCTTTACACTTAACATAGTTCCGACATTGATTTTTTTAAAGATGCCCTATCGATGTCATATCGAAAGCCAATTTTGCTCCGACATCGATGTCGAATTGAATAATCAATGTCAAGTTCCAACCCTAAAAATAAAAAATTAATGAACAACAAGCTGCCAAGCAGTCAAGCACTATGATTCAACTAAAAAGAATCTTTGCAAGAACCAACCCTCTCAGTTTCATACTAAACTCATCCATTCATAACCATGAAACATGATCTCATTAAAAAGTAAAAATGTGTATCACCACTTACAACACACACACCTCACGTTTTCCACTCAATGCATTATCTACAATACAATACAACAGCACAATATAATCTGCATACCTCTGACTGACGTCAATAAAAAATCAGTACCTACATAACTAATTTATCTACCTATAGATAAATTAGAAAAGTGTTGAGTAGTAGGTAGAGGGGTACTTATACATTAGGATCTAGGAAGCAATCATTGGCTACCGGTATGTGTTACTAAAAAAATATTAAGAATGGAATTGAATTTTGAATTGTAAAGTTCCAACGTCAAGCTGAGTGATGCAAGAATTTTAATACTGTAGTTGGTCTACCAGTAGTGTTTAGTAAGGTTTTCCTGGTTGACAATAAAACAGTTTTGAGTGCAATACCTTGAAAATTAATGTTGTTTTTTATGTTTTTTTTTTAAATAATTAAAAGAAATACAAAACGAACACATTACGAGTGGTAATTAGACTTAAGAATGCCTCCCCTATGTTCCCATAGTTGGAAACAGACAAATAAACATTGTGCAGTGTTGACTAACAACTAACGAGCCTTGCGGTTTGCCGCTTGACACTTTCTTTTTCAGATGAGGTCTACAAGCAGATGAAAACAAATAACAATTAGATCTAACAATCAGCTACATGAAAGATGAAACCTGAATTTTATAACAACTTACCAGGTAATCAATTTTCATCCTTATCGCTTTCATCCTCGATGGTGTCAACACATCCTTTCTTCTTGCGAATCAAATCTCCCCAGAGTAAGTGCATCTTGCATTCGGGGCATTGACCGCTGATGGGAATGATGGCTTTATCCGGAGTAAACTTCTTCGACAGGCAGATGATGTGGCAAGCTAAAGAACACCCGGAGTTGATACACAGCAACTTGTTTTTAGCAAAGACTGGCTGTTCACACAGACAACACATATCTATGTCAGTCTCATCTTCATTTACCGCTGGAACTTTCGATTTGGGAATTCTTTTTGCCACTGTGATGGGGCCATAAGCCAATGGCATATGCATTGGGGGACTACGATCAATCTGAAATAAATTTGAACATTAAAAATAAAATAAATGAAGAATTGCACATTTACAGTAAGTCAGTAACACACAAGACGTAGGCATAGGGTGTTTGCACTGTCCATACCACTGATTGCTACATTTCCTATTAAACAATATATCTTTCGTCGATTATGTTGGGCCTACAACCCTACAGGGTTGGCTTTGGTTTAATGTCCTCCACTGAAAATCAGTTATCAATGGACTGAGTGGGTAGACTCTAAATACGGTACATTTTTTTATGTCTATGGGCCCTACCCTTAGGCTATCCCTAGCATTTATATTATTATATTTCAATCAAGACTCAAACCTCTACCAATGGGTGACCAAGGTCCAGAGGAAGAGGAGTAGGAAACATCTGAAGCGAAGATGAGAAGGAATCAGAAGAAACTTGGAAGTAGGCCTACGGTGAAAGGAGAGAGGAAGAGGACAACAGGAGATAAATCAACCAGCCACCAACCAAACGATCAACAGCGGGTCATCGTAATCAACAATTGACACAACACAACACAACAATTGATTGTACGACAACGATTATCCACAGCGTTTCTGCTGTCAAACTAATATGATTGAAGGCTGGAAAAAAAATATGATTCATACGTGACCGGGAGACGTGAATGAAACGCGAATTGTGTGGGTAATTTACAAAGCACATTACGATTGAGGAATCGTGTACTACCGAAATTCTGTCTGTCGGCCACCGGTCTGGAGCATGTAAAGGTAATCAATATCCAGACGGCGGGTGCTCGGCCACTACGAGTCATTTACAGTTGTACTTCTATGTACGGTCCAGCGGCTAGGCTAGGCCTAGCTTGGCGTAAATTATTCAATTTCTTTTGCCATGATTCCACGCATTTCTTTGTAGTCTGTACGCCTTTAATGGTCAGGCCCTTAAGCATAATAATGCATAGCGCTGGAGGTCAATAAGCTTGGCGTCGTCCATCATTTGTTGGTTATATTTTCATGACAGTTGGCAGACTAGCCGCAGATGCGTTATATTGCCGCATAAGCGGAGCCCTTTCACGGACAGGGGGCAACTAAGCCGCGAAAGTTGGACTTGACGAACTTTGCCCGCTACTTTCATCCCATCAATCCGTTAATCATAAACGCTAAGCTGTGAATGCTATGTGTTATCTTTTGCGTTCACGTCTCCATTCATGTCTCCCCACGTTGCCGTCAATCGTAAACCGGCTTTTACACTGATACTTAAAAAAAAGCCTAGGGTTCTTTTTCAGTGATAGACCCTCAACATGTAGGCCAACCAAAAGATAGTTGTGTAGGCCTACGGGTAATTTTACAAACACAACGACATGAATATTCTAAAGTATTTTTTACCGGAAATTCTGTCATGTATTCTTGTTTGAGCCAACGGATTGTTAGCGGTAAACGGTTCCAAGGTCCAGCTCGTAGCATCTCCGATAAAACTCGGATAAGGTAGTCAAACACTTTTTCTTTGTACGTTTTCTTCGTAACGTGTCGCAAGCGGCGGGATCTGTCTGGATGCTGCCATGCCCACTCAAACTGTAATGTACAGTACAAGTAAATAAAATTAGATTTAATAACAACTTCCTCATGGGCCACAGGATACCTTTAAGATATATCAGATTTTAGACTAGAATTCAGCTAATTAGGCCTAGGCTAGTAAATATGTCTCCCATATTAAATTTTGTATGTTGAGCTGCAATTACTTCCTACATATAGGCCTATCTATCATGCTCCTCCTACAAAGGGAAGATGATGATGAAGGCTAATTAGGTCTAGGCTTACCGGCGCAGTAATTATCGAGGAGAGGATATTGTCGGGCAAACTTAAAAAAAAAAAAAAAAACAGACAAAACAGGTCGCCTAGTTTTTGTATAGGGTCTAGGGCCCTAATGATGAATAAATGCTTTACAATGAACCAAATGCACAAATTAACAACAAAGAGCCTAGGCTATGCAATATTTACAATGCACTTTCAAAGTTGCATGAGATATTCTTACGTAGCTACCGTAGAATTACTATGACATCTTGACTTTTTTACTTGGTAATTGTTTTTCATTGGTTTTGGTCTCATCACGTGACTTCGAATCAACAGGTTGCGGCCCGCCTAAAATATGGTTTAGTTATGTACTAGGATATGCACTAGGCCTAGGCTAGGCCTAACGTTAAATTTTTATAAATTCCTAAAACTTGTTATACACATTCTTAATCTAAACACAATAACATTTAACACGTGCGTCGAAATTAAAGTTTGCCACTAGCCCTTACGGCTATTGAACAAATAGTCTCTAGCCCGAATTTTACTCACGCTCACTATATGATGAAAAAGCCATCATTGAATGTCATACATCACAACATTCGGATGGTCGACGTGGTTGTGGAACTAGTGTGAAAACAGTTTTTCACTCTATATCATTTTAGCCAACGCAATTTTAAATTGTTTTATATTCAGAACAAACAGTAGCGACACAGGAAATCTTTATCCGTTCGAACTACTTAAACGTTTGTTAGTGACAATTCGGCTAAAGTTTGCCTGCGCGCTAGTCTAGGATTTTTGATAGAGCGCACCCGAATCATACCTGAGTCACGTTACCCGAGTGCTATGTATTATATTGGCATACCATACATCAAAGAGTCGGCTAATCGGTTTGAGTGTGATTACCTGTCGTTCGGCACTTTCGAGTATGCCCAATTTTAAACACTTGAATTTTTCAATGAAACATGATATCACCGGAAATCTTTCCGTTACAAAACTACTACGTTGTTGCGACTTCCCTAGTACTGGGCTAGTCGATATGTCGTAAGGCGCACCGAAATCCTTTCCGTTACAGTGTTTATATATTGGGGCATACCATCCGAAAGAGTACCTCGGTTTCGGCCAAAAACACTTTAGTTCCAATTTCCAAACCACTTCGGAAAATGATTTGGCAAACTCGAATCGATTGATATACATGTCAAACCGTTTCAAGGGAAATAAGTTGGCGTCCAAAGCTCGAAGTCGTCACACTAGTCTATACTCGTTTTGAGACACGGCAAAGTATAATTTAAGTAGGCTAAGCGTCTTACCCGTAGTGCAGATATGTCATTTGGAAATCCATGGATTATCAAAACCATTTCCCTGAAAACGATACCAAACAATTAAGCCTAGGGCTAGGCCTAGGCTAGAGTGTGTTGTGTGTTAGGGCCCAAATCAAAACACATTATTTTGATTGCTCTCTAAAGGCCGATGCACAATTGCCCGGTAACGAGAACGGGAACGAGAACGAGAACGTGAAGACGCTAACGATAAGGGCTTCGATGCACAACAGACCGTGAAGCAAGCCGACGGGAACACATCAAATAATAAGTGTGTTGATTATATTTTGTTATTTTGTTATTCCGCGCATGTTTATTTAATTTATTTCGCATATTACTCGCGTATAAACCATCAATCAGCTGATAAAAAGTTTTAGGACGTGCACATCTTGATTCCCATTGGTTCCGGTAACGTACGGAACGGGAACGTTACGGAAAGTTAAAACTTGGTGATGTTCCCGTTGTCGTTGCCGGGATACGGGAACGACCGGCAACGGGAAGCTTTATTGTGCATCGTGTTGTAAGTTTACATGTGATTCAACTTTCTTCCCGTTCTCGTTGTCGTTCCCGTTGTCGTTCCCGGGCAATTGTGCACCGGCCTTTAGGCCGCGTTCCCATAACTTTGTTTTAGTCTTAAGAAATTGTTATTGGTTGTTATGGTAACAAGAAATCCGATATCCTGATTGGTTAGTAATGTTTCAGTGGCCTGTCATAATGAAGTTACTCCTTTTCATTGGTCGTCGTATAGGCTAAATAACAAAACGTCTGATTGGTCCGTCATAAGAATTATGGTTTTGTTATAACAATTTCTTAGGACAAAAACGTAAACAATTTAACACGTATTTCCTATCCCCTTATAACTAAACCAATTTGTGGGAACGCGGCCTAAATGATGTTTCAATGGTCCATTTGTATTTGGTATAAGTTAAGTGCGTTTAATCATAGGGCCTATGAAGATGACAGAACATAAGAAACAACATAACCTCACTCACCATGGTCCTTTATTACTTGTTCTATAAGCCCCTCCTTTTTCTTGGCCATCGTTATGTTGTTTGATCCGTCTGTTTGGATTAACTGTGTACCCTATATAAGTTCTTCCCTTATACTTAGGATTTGTACAGTATAATAAATAAACACCGTAAAATTCTTTAATGTTTTCTTCTGCCATGAGTGGCTCACCCGGCTCCCCCCTTTTCCGCGAGGACCAGAAAAGTAGTACAGTTCAACAGTTTTGATGATGGCTGGTAGTGGTGGAGGGAAGGATTTCAAATTTAAAGTTTGTTTTTACGAACTTTTAGTTTATGCTAAATGTGTTGAAAGTAATTGTACTTCGTTTTGTTTATTCGTTTTGTTAAAATATTTTAATTAAATATTAGGTGTTTTCATTAGACGAGTGAGCGCAGCGAACGTAGTCTACAACGCTACTCGATCGGTCCTTGGTCGTGATTAATTCTGTTTGTTAAATGTTAAATGTCTGTCTGTCTGTCTGTCCGGTCCCATACGGCCAAATAGACTGAGCTGAAATTTTAAACAGACATCTGTTGCGATTTAAACCTGCAAGAAATAAAAAACTGAAAAATACGTTGAAATGTATAGGAATTATTTTAACGACAATGATTTTCATTTTGAAATAATATTTTTTTGTTTGTTATTTACCTTGCTGTGAAATGCCGTGTCCAAGGTTAATCGAATGTTGGACGTCAAGGTACCTCCAAATTCCGCTCGTAGATTGAGTAAACCTTGCAATATTTTCACGTATTTCGTACTGGCTATGTTTTCCATAGTATTGTCACAGATGATGGACTACACTGCGTTATATGCATTTCAAAACATGTTAAATAATTTAAAAAATACAATCCAGAAATTACAAAATCTTTCCCGACCATTTTGTATTTTTGTATTTTTTTTTTTTTGTATTTCTTTATTTCTGGCTCATTCTAGCCATTTCGTTACATCTTACATCACATTTATAGCATACAACTACTACACAACATCAATTACAACAAACAACTTGAAAACACTTTAAAAATTAAAATTACACTAGCCATACTAGGATTTTACATAATATTTATTTAGACCTAGGCCTACTACTCAGCTACCTAACAATGCATACTTCATTTTCCCATATGTTCAACCTGCTTAGCACTACTTTATTAATACTTAGGCATTTCTAAAATCCTTTCTTACTTACATTATTCTATAAATCTTGTAATTTAATCCATTTTTTACATTTACTTTTAAACATGCCCAAACTATTTATTTCTTTGATTTCCCTGGGTAACATATCAAATTCCTTTACACCATTGTTAAAGACTGAGCCTAGCCATTTTTTACTTTTACAATTTGACCTCCATGATTTTCCTTCTTCTGCTCCCCTAGTATTTACATTATGTACCTTACTCACATCAGTCATCTTGTTCACCATGTAATTTGGCATCATTCCTTTTTTAACTTTATATATGAAAACTAATACTAACAATAATATATTTTCCTTCACACTCAACCATTCCAAAGTATTAAGCATACTCTTTATAGGTGTTTCCCTTCCACATCTAATGATACATCTCATAGCCTTATTCTGCAACACCTGTAACCTTTCAACATCATTTTTATAAACTTGGTACAATATAGTAGCACCAAATTCAAAATGCGGCTTAATTATTGAACCCACGTCTCCCACATTTCGGCTATAAAGGGCGCTTTAGCCAACTCGACTAGGAAAACGCCAAAGTCGTTGTTAGACGAGTGAGTGAGCCATGTGTTGAGTCGGCGGGAACATTTGCATTTAAGTTTGATTATAATATTCGTATAAATAATAGGGTATTTAAGTTTAGGTCATAGTTTAGGCCATAATGCTCCACTGTAGCCTATATGATAGCCTATCATTGATAGGCTAGGGAGGCCTAAGGTAGGGGGAAGAAAAGGAATGTTACCGGGTACTCAACACATGGCTCACTCACTCGTCTAACAACGACTTTGGCGTTTCCCTAGTAATCATACAATATACGTACGTCGTACGGTCATCGACGACCCTAAAAACACAGTGTAGTGTGATAGAGTGGTAGCGCGTTTGAATTCTATGCGAAAGGTCGGTGGTTCAAATCTTCGTTAGGTCGTTTTTACCATTCTATGTAGGCCCATGTTTTTCTGCAAATTATTTCATTACATTCGGCCTCGTAGTCGTCGCGGACGCAATTCTGCGTCAGAGATAGACCTAATAAAAGTGTTGTTACTATGAAGAGAATCAAAGGGGAACTTGTTCTGTTGGGGGGGGCGGCAACTTTTGTTAGTGGAAGTTTTAACACTTGGACACCCCTTTTTAAAGTCTTGTAAACTTACTTAAATAGATTCAAATGGGTTTTAAATGGGGAGTTTGCGTACGTGGGCAGTATCAATTTTTGATAACTTATTGTAAATCTAAAAGTCATGATTTCTGAAAACGCATTTCCGTAGGCCTAAGCAGTTTCCATTATTTCCGGCCATTTGCATTGAAATTGATCCTATAATAGCTGCTAAAATGTGTGAATCCTACGTGCAATTTATAATGCTTATCTTGGTAGGCCCTAGATTTAATAAGCCTACACAAAGGCCCCCTACCCTATCCTAGACATTATTATTAGTAAATAAAAAAGTAATACACATGCGTGTTTTCCTGACCTTGGTTAAGTTTCAATTCAGAATTACAATTACTGTATTTTAATTGGGCTTATTTAACTAAATACCCAAATAGATTTCCCAAATTTGAATAAAATCGTTTGATAAAGCCAGCCCCAGCCCATTTCTACCCTGGTTATCGGGTTGTTTTGTGGGGGAACCACCTCCTTTGTGGGGTGGATGGACCAGTGAATAAATTGAATAAATTGAAACTGTTCGTGGAATCACCAACAACACAAAACAAAGTTTTAGAAGAAACTGATACATCGCAAACAAGATCTTTTCAAACTATCATTATTAAATATATTATAATAAAAGTATTAACATAACGTACAATCCAAATTCGCAAACTCACAATGAAAACAAATTACATTCAAACACAATACATTTACATACAAAAACACATTTCAATTAAAATGCGGGTAGTTAAAAAATTGAGGGGTAAAAATGAGGTGTGATTGTGAATGATTTAGTTTCTGCCCATCATAAAATAACGTTCAAATGTATTTATTGTTATACCATTACAACATTTGTTTCATATATTGCACATAAATGATTACAACGTTACGATACTAAACAAGGGCACAATGATAAAATGTAGTTGTTATACAAATTTACAAAAATGCCTATTGCCTATAGGTCACAGAATAAAATGATAAGTAACGTACAAGTACATACACATTTCATTAGAAATGTATTATTATATATTTATGAATTCGTTGTGATAAACCTGTGTACCTTGTAATACCAACATCGCACGTAGAGTGCATTACATTCGTATTACATAGTTTTTAATCTTGTTATTATCACACATATTTACATGAAAAATAACATTAATCCGACATCGTCATTTTCACAAATAAATTAGATTTCTGTATTTAATAATATAATTTGTTCCAATTGCACTGCTTTCGACAGAACTTTTTTGGTTTAAGTGTTTTATGTTTAATTTATAGGCGCCATTAGTTTTTTTATTTTTATTATTTATATTATTTATTTATTATTTTTTAACATATTATATTACTATTCGAAATCAACAAGAAAACATAGATGTGATAAGTAAGTCCAAAATTCAAAATTCAAAATTTGCGTTTAAATTTTTAACGTTCTGTTAGTCTGATTAAATACAAAATAATAATGTTCGTGTATTTTGAATTTACCTCGATCTTCTAAAACACGTGACGTGTCCTTCCCTTCACTTAAAATCACGGCAACAACAACCAAACAATATTTCAAATTGGTAGACGCACAAGTACGCTAGTCACTTCAAAACACTGCATTGCATAGCCTTGACGTTCACGTTTCTTTAGATCTAATGCCGAATGCGATATGGTCGTCCGGCGTCTGGACCTCAGTTGTTCATCGTGTCCGTGGTGAGCGTTAGTGTCGTCAGGACGCTACGTCTGTTGGGATTCACCCCAAGATTCTCCCAGTTTATCCAGGACAGACGCGCCGTCAAGTCTGGCAACAGAAATGAAACTTATTATTGCCTATTGGTCGGATATTCTTGTATGTTGTTGTCATGTTATGTTATAACTTTCCCAAGACCTACACGACGATATGGTTTAGCTTGATGTTTTTATATATATATTTATAATTTTTTAATATAAATTTGTAAATCGAACAATAATATATTGTAACTTACAGTAAATCCAAATAAGTTGGCGTTGTGGTGGAAGTAAACATTTTCGTGTTTGGTTGCAACATGTGGATTTATTTTTTATAATAAGCTGTTGTTGCACGCATCTGTTTGAAAGAAGTATAATATACTCCAAGTGATAGATGTTCAAGTTGTACCATTCCCACATCTCCTCCGCGAGTGTGTGATAAGGGGGTAGTAAAGTTTAAAGTAGGGCATCAATAGCTCGAGGAGGTGAAGAAAAATAATGTTTTGTGAGTGTTTAGCGAAGGCTACAGCCTGACTCACCAGTCTTACTCCATGTAGGGGATGTTATGTTATTATTTTGTGTCTCACAATGACAATATAATATTAATAAGCTACATACATGTGGTAATTTCATCCAGAATACAACGAGTATAATAGGGAACATTAAGATTAGCACCCAACGTGGGGCACGTATATAGTAATGTCCGGGCTACTCGGGAGCACAACGGGCGCGTCAGGCCATATTTACGTTCAACTTCACTTCCTCGAGTCATTCATCCCCACTTTTCAACCCCTATTACCACACATTTGCGTAAGATGGAGGGAAGGGAATGGCACACTATCACACATAGGATTATAATATTTAAATGAATGTATCCCAACCATCGACTCGAATGGCAAAACCACAACAATAAAAACACTCCTTCAACTCCTCTCCTCGCCACCAGTCACGCTTCTCGTAGGGGAAGGTCGGCACGTGCACGCGCAGCTCGTCGAAAGCCGAGTTGATGCTGCTGAACCACAAACACACTCGTTTAATATCGAAGCAGCGCTCTGTTTACACCAGTCAAGGACCAATAACTTGGGAGTCCAATACAGATGGCTGAAAAGTTGGCCGAATGAAAGCAAAAAAAATATTAAAGAATATTGACGAGACTTTAACCTTACAGAAACAGATATGACTTTTGATCCAGTGGGAAAAAAATTATGTCTGAATACGATTTTACTTACGTGGAAGACAAAGGTTTTTTGAAAGAAAAAAAAATCAATGCTCTAAATGACCGAAACGTTTCATACAATAGCTGACACAGTGAGGTTATGTCGCACCCAAAAAATGTACAACAAAATTCTAATGTTTTATCCATATATCATTCATGCAGTCAACTTTTTACCCATCTTTCACAGACTGAAACATATATCGAAATAGAAGACCGTACTATCGTCAGGTTCACTGACTTGACATCATGAACGGGAGGTAAGTCGAGACCACAAGATGCAAAGGGAATTTTTTTTTTTCTATCCCAAGAAAACTGAACAAGAATTCTATGCAAATTCCTTTATCAGAATATGTGTCCTAAATTATGCACATTGTTGGAAACAAATTGATTCGGTTGTGCAGTGTGTGAAAGTGTGTGAGACGTCTAAAAATGATTACAAAATATAAAATAACTACATAATTATTATTCGATGTGTTATCTACATTTTGTTTCGGGGTAATCAACAAAAAGTGGTTGCTTATATCTATAAGATCTTCAACTAGGCCTATGGTTGTACTATATACCTATCATTGTTTGACAACCTATGTAAAGTAGAAGTATTCACATGGTTGCAAAAACGGGTATTTAGAAAGATGCATGGGTGCATGAGAACTCAAACTAGGGAGCGTAGCTTCCGTTAACAAACCACCCTAGTCCCCGCGTTTCAGTCTAATCTAATGGTGGAGGTGCCGGGTGAAATATTCTAACTTTCGGGGTGAGTGGCTTGTTCCGCGTCCAAAACCCCACGGTCACCAAAAACATTCTGTACCATCCACGGTCACGACACTGACAATGACAATGACAATGACAATGACAATGACAATGGCAACAAAACAAAACGTGTGCCAATCGGAGGTCATGTTTGGTTTTTATCGTTTGACGTGACACACACGCCCAGAAGGACGGAAAGTGATACATGTATAAGGGAGCTTCGCTCCCTAAATTCTCGATGCAGACTTATGAATGTTGGAGGTTGTATGATTAAATACAACAATAGGACATTAATTAAAGTAAGCTAAGCTAGTAGAAGTTATTGCTGATGTGGGCGTAATAAAGCTTGTTCCATAAGAATGTTCAAACGTTTCTATTATGTCGTTTTTGGATGTTATCATTTTATCTATTTGTTTTTCATGTATTTGTACAAGGTTAAACTTATGTCAAAACATAGTGATTTATTGAATTACAGAATTAATTCAAACTCCAACTTCATGCGCATGAAAATGAAAATGAAAACACAAAAGTTCACATAAATAGCTTTCTTAAATTGTAATATTCACGAAAAAGTCATGGAATTTGTCTAGTGCTGAATAGAAATTAAAATATTGGGTGATCTGGGTCACTACACTTTGTCATATAAAGGGTTCAAATCTGGAAATGCCTTTGATTCACTAAAAGTGCAAAATTTGTCATTATTAATTCCTATAACTTTCAAACTTCTTTTAATGAACACAATGTAATTTGAGGGATGGGGTGGGGACAATTTTCCTATCAAAGTTTCAAAGCACAAAAGTAATAACTACTTGGCTATATTACATTAAGTGTTGTTAGCATGGTGAACATTTCTTGTGAACTTGGTGAGATCATACATCGAGGTAGTGTACAGGTAATGCACAGGTAGTTGCAGACAGCATAGTGCGTAAGTATCTCTTTCCATAAAAGCACAAAATCTTTTGGGTCGCATAAGTTTATTTTGAATTTGGTAAACGTAAAAACGATGTAACGCAAATTTACAATTTATTTTCCCAAAAAGCCAAGTTTTACCTTCCTGAGAGGATTATATATGAAGTTTCCATTATTGTTAGACATTGCAACTTGCGGCCTTACAAGATTATGTTCCAGCTATTTGATCTCAATAGGTTTTGGCATGGCCTACCAAGCTCTAATACTCATTTAATTATTTCCATCTCTGAATTATCAATTTCTCTCTACTAGGTCACTAACCGAAATCATACCATCAATCACTCAATCAATCTTTTTTAGATGGATGATGTTGAAAAGAATCTCACCCGACCACCCTCAACCTTCTTCAAACAAACAAGTGACATCACGATTAAATTTTTAAGTGACTTTATAGACATTATGATTAATTGACTAATTGTCATTTGTCAATGGTACTCCGTACTTATAACAAATTTCAGAATAAATTGTAATCTATTTTCTAGGAAGCTTCGCAAACGCTTTTTCAGGCGCGTTGTTGGATGAGCGGAATTGTTTTAAAACGAAAAAAGCTTAAAATTGCGATTTTCATAAGAAATAATTTTTCGATTGCGCTCAAATTTCACACGAATATATTAATTCATAAAATTAGGGTTCTGTGAAAAAATCATTACATTCGGATATATCATGTAAGTATTATAAGTCGAAGAATTTTTTTAAAAATCTAAAAAAAACGTAAAATTGCGATTTTCATAAGAAATAGATTTTCGATTGCGCTCAAAAACGTGGCAGTTCTAAGTTCAAAGATTTCGAAGGTCTCCAGAAAATTTCATCGTAATTGGAGTATCGGTTTAGCCGGAATCGTGCTAACAGTTAGACAAAAATACAAAAAGAAAAGAAAAAAAAAACATTCTGGATTTTTTTCTCCAGTGTAGTGAAATGGAATCTTCGCTTCGATCTCTACGCTCATCCAACTATATAAAAATACAAATGACAATTTTAATTTGTTCGAAATTTGAGTTAATTTTAATATATTTTAAGCTTGTTTAGCCAGAGAAAATGTAGGAAGTATGAAAATATAATATATTTTTGACTTTTTCCCCGTAACAGGATATTAAAAATTGTAATTTGGACAACATTCGCAAAAATGTGTAGCTACCTGTAAATCAAACATATTTAATCACGAATCATAATAAACCGAGTATTGAGAGAAAAAAGAATCTTCCACCTCGCGCATATATTGATCTCGCCTAGTTAACAGAATAGCTACTACCACTAGGCTATACCCCACGCCCATCCCCTCCTCACATTTTCACTGTCGGGGGGCGGGGGGTTGGAGTGGAGGCCGACCTAAGCATCCTCTTGCGCTCCCGGATGTTGGCGGCGTGACGCTGCACTCGATACGGACTTCCGGTCGGGTAGAATCCGCCGTCGGACCCGCCCCCCAACTCCGCCGACCCGCCGTCGTCTGGAAGAAATAAATACATTTTTGTAGGATACCCGCTGTAGGGTATACCATAGATATAGATTAGCAGTCGGTGGTCCACTTCCGTGACAATTAGAAGCCGTCTTGAAATTCCAGTTTACATGTTAATCAAATGGGAGCGATTTGTAGCACAAATAGTTCTCAAGATTGCCGCCAGGTTGACAGGTAAGCATACTAGCCTTTAACACCAAATGATTACTAAATTCCCTTATGCAATAACTTCGTATTGTTTCTGTTTGTTCAATACCATGCTGCACAAGCTAAAACCATATCAAACAATCCAGTAAAATACTTTATTGCATTAAAAATGCATCAATTAAAACGCCAAATCGCCATCTTGAAATGGGCCGATTGACTCTTCAATTTGCTACGCTCGCGCCTGTGCGGAGGTATAGGAGACTGCTAATCTAGCCTACAATAGGGGTTCAATATCTATGGGGTATACACATCAGATTTAACCGGTGTGACCCTCTGACTAACTAGGTATATTGCGGATAGGACAATTGTGAAGGGATGTCCGAGGGCTATTTAAGAGGACTCAATCCCTTGCATTCGCATTAAGGACTGAGGAAAACCTCGAAAAAAACTTCAGTCGGGATTGCCGGTCTCGTCGGGATTCCAACCCGGGACCTCCCAAATCAGAGTCGCGCGCTTTGCGCTTGAGCCAACACTGTCTGTAGTGTCGTCTGTAGAGGAGAACAGAATTATACCAAACATGGATGTATGATGATAATATCAAGCACAGGCACGGTTGACGCGCCCTCAATCTGAATAAACTGTAAGGGAGTACCCAAAAGAGGGAGCAAAGCTCAATCAACAGAAAGTCGAAGAAGTGTATAATTGCATTGAATTATCATAGTTGGTGGAGGTGCCGGGTAGAGAACCTAAATAGTACAGGCAAATTAGACTTTGACCCGGACATTTAATGTTCCTCAAATATTATTGCGGGAATACGTTCAGGTGATGTCCCTGAACAAAAAACTCAAGTTCCCAAAAAATCCCACTTGGGGAAAATCCCCCATCTTGAAAAAACTCCGCCATGTTGAATTTTGCAGATTGTTTGCTCTAACAAGTGATCCAAGTGACCAAATGACTTGATTTTTTCCCCATTGTTATTATTTGCAACCCCTATTGATATAAATAATTAATTGTCATGGGAAAAAATCCGCCATCTTGAAAAAATTCAACCATTTTGAATTTTTGTTTTTTCTGCTATAGCAGACGATTTAAGTTACCTAAAGACATAACATAATTTCCTCTGTTATTATTTACAACCCCTATTGATAGAAATAATTAAATGTCATCTGACCTCCTTCATAATAACCAGAATTTTCACTATATTGCAAATCAATACCAAAAAATAGCAACCAGCAAGTTCAATGTTATTTTTGCAGTTAAACGTTGCCAACCAAGAAATGTACAAATTAAAAACGTTAATATAGCTTAATAATGAAACTTTAAGAGCAGTAAAACCTAAAGGTTAATTATGTTTTGATTTATTTGGACTGTACACTGCACTTGTAAATAAAGAAAACTATGTGAAACAATATTTCGACAATTATTCAGTCGTCTTCAATGGGTATAATGACATTCCAAATAAATCATTACATTAATTAAAAATGTATTACGAGTATCAAGTCGTTTCAATTAAATGTTTCATAGAACATCACTTACTTAGTGCACATGACTTATATTTGCTTAGTGGTTTCCCTTGAATTCACCATCATTCAGCAGTCACCGTTGTTCCATCAAAATGTCATACCAAGAGTTTTACAAAGAAAGAAATAACTGCTGTTCCTAAAACACTTTTATCGCATTCCTTGTACTGTTACGTAAGTTACTAACCCATCCCCCCTACACATTTGTTCTTGAAATGAATTCAGCCGACGACGCCTCCTACCTGGTGACATAAGACTCTCGCCATCACCATCACTATCATTATCAATTTCACTGTCAAACTAATTTTGCGACATCACGTCGTCTACAACGTTTTCGTCGTCTTCTAAAGCGGGAGCGCAGATGAAACAACCATATCCCGTGCAGTAGCCACACATGCTGGAGAAAGTAAGTCCATTTTTTGGCATTTACAATTTGGGCGCTCACAGCCAGTTTTACAGTTGCATGATACATTTCTGAGTAGTTTATCTGGTGCTGGAGCCTTAAGTGTTGGGATTGGCGTCAGTTGTCCATTATCAAGTTTCCACACCCAATCAGCAGGATAGCAGGATTGAGGGGAACCCATATCCATTTAACAACGACATCTACTGAAGATGATCCATGGCATCGCCGGACATGCTTCGTGTCTTATGTCGACGGCTTCTGGTAGCCGTCAAATACCACCATGGTTTGAACTTTAGTTGAGTTTTTTTTTTTTTAGCTATAGTGACGTTTTACATACGACACATACTGTTGACATATCTGCCTGTACGTAGAGTGTCGTATCCACACAACGCGGCGCAACAAATGACCCCCATCGATGACGAATGCGGCTACATTTGGGGGAAGGTCTTGTTCAGCTGGAGAAATTTCTTGCAGAGGCCTGAAGAGGGTGGACTTCGTCCCCTTGTTTAAAGAGAATTCATCAAAAAGTGTAGGTGGTCTTGCTGCCAGTTCGAAGGTTAGATACTCTGCAAGCTCCTCGTCATTCCGGACGATGCACAACATTTGGTGGAAGAGCTGCGTAGGATTGATGTGGACTTCATCATTGCGGACCTGGATACCATTTAAGATGGTTGCCATAAATTTAGCCTTCGCTTGCATTTTCAGGTAAATTTGACTAAACGGTTTCCCAACCATTGCCTTCATGGACTTAAATTTCACATCTCTAGCTAGCACAGTCGCAATTGACACTTGTCTGTTGCCACCACATCGTTTGAAAGAGACACAAGCAGAGGTGAGACACGCTGGAAGGGGCTGTGGAGATGTAGCCTCTCTTGCATCTTTGTGGTGTCTTGGGTGTCTCGTCTTTGACGGGACATGCGCATCTCGACGTGCTGTTCGGATGTGGCTAGGATGACTCCACAGAACTCTTCCAAAAGATCTATAACCTTTGTCGATGCTGGCAAATTGAATGCACCCATTTGGCAAGGGTCGCTTCAGAAAGTCCCCGGCCATGGGTAAAGCCGCCAGGAGCCAATCGTTACTAAGTGTGACAGTGAAAATGATAATGATGGCAAAAGTCTTATGTCACCAGTTAAGAGGCGTCGTCGGCTTAATTAATTTCAAGGACAAATGTGTGGGGGTGGGGAGGGTTTATAATTTACTTAATACTACAAGGAACGCGATAAAAATGTTTTAGGAACAGCAGTTATTTATTTTTCTGTAAAACTCTTGGTACGACATTTCGATGGAACAACGGTGACTGCTGAATGATGGTGAATTCAAGGGAAACCACTAAGTAAGTGATGTTCTATGAAACTTTTAATTGAAACTAATTGATACTCGCAATAAGTTTTTAATTCATACATTTCTTGGTTGGAAACTTTTAACTGCAAAAATAACATTGAACTTGCTGGTTGCTATTTTTGTGGCAATGATTTGCAATATAGTAAAAATTCTGGTTATTATTAAGGAAGGCAGATGAAATTTAATTATTTCTATCAATAGGGGTTGTAAATAATAACAGAGGGAATTATGTTATGTCTTTAGGTCACTTGATTTGCCTGTTAAAGCAGAAAAACCAAAAATTTAAAATGGTGGAATTTTTTTCAAGATGGCGGATTTTTTCCTATGACAATTAATTATTTCTATCAATAAGGGTTGCAAATAATAACAAGAAAAAAAACAAGTCATTTGGTCACTTAGATCACCTGTTAGAGCAAACAATCTGCGAAATACAACATGGCGGAGTTTTTTCAAGATGGCGGATTTTCCCCAAGTGGGATTTTTTGGGAACTTGAGTTTTTTGATCAGGGACATCCCCTGAACATATTCCAGCAATAATATTTGAGGAACATTAAATGTCTGGGTTTTGCCCAAAAATTGTCTAACTGGCCTGTACTAAAAACAGTGCCGGGTTAACAGGGATACTCTAGGTTTGTTTTATTTGTCCTGTCCGAGACTGGTAATGAACAGTTCGGAACTCAGAGGAAACGAGGCCTAGTGCAGGAAGTTCGCGGATTTAGAATGGATAAAACATGTGTTCTGACCTTCAGAGATGAGCGCATCTGCAAAATGGACGGTTTTTATTTATTTATTTTGTTCAGACAGTTCCAAACAGTTACGGACGGACAAATTAACACACCTAAAATAAAAAAAAACATGCTGTTTGAGCATTTTTTTAAATTGATTTTAAACTTATTTATTATTTATTTAATTAATGAAATATAATAATTGAATAATATTGGGGAGGTTTGCTCCCTTATATAATAGTATGTTCTGTACGATAAACAAAGGCTGCTTCGCGAACGCTAATCGTTAATCAACGCTGATATTCTGAGTATGGGGGTATTTAGCGTATCTCCCTGCATTTTTACATTAAAAAAACAATCGTAAAAATAGGTATTGCGATTTACATTTTTAAATCATTTTATTGTTCCCAAAAATGTGGTACACCTAATTTTGGAGATTTTGAAGGATCCCTGGTATTTTCATCAAAATACGTGTAGCAAATTGTTCGGAAGAAAGCTAGAAAACAGACGCAAATTTGTTTACGATTTTTAGAAGTATTTATTTGATTGTGCCCAAAAACGTAGCATCTCCGAACATTTCATCAAGATCGAAGTAGCCTTTTGTCCAATAGAGACTATTTGGTTTAGGTATAGATCGATCGAATTATTTTATTGGAATTGGTATTTTGGGTTTGCATATTTAAAAGGTGATGTGTTATAAAAGGTTATTTCAAATTCTGCCTACACACTGAGCATTTCCTTCTTAAATTATAATAATTTATGTTCGTTTTTTTGCATTTACCTACTTATAAACATAACTTGACATGAGAAGTAAACTCATTGCTAGATACGAGTCCATACATACATCTTATTTTATTTATTTAAAATCTATTCAATGCACATTGTTTTAACATGAACAACAGCGAATATATCCAATTGCAGACGTAGATATTAAAATGGTATCGTGTTCCTACAAATGTACAACGAGTTTTGAATCACCTGTCTGATCATTAATCGTCTGCAATTAGCTGTAACCGAATACTGTAAATTCGCTTTACCACATTGTTCTAATCAGCTGTCTGTAGTCTGCACTCTGCAGGTGGCTGTTACGAAACCTGATCGAGTTTCACTTATTATTCAACCTGCCATTGTTTAGTCATCAACACTAGAGCGTATAGAATACGACCGAACCTTTTGTTTTATTTGTTGGGGGGGCTGTGTAAGCACAATGATATGGTCAACAGATCTGTATTCACACAATACAGTATTTAATTCAAGTAGATAGTGGAAAATGTTAATAAAAATTAACGATTAAACAACGAATTATATTTGTTTTGATTGGTCATTGAATGGCCTGGAAAAGAGCTACATTTACACAAATACATCTACATTAAAACATTGGACATGTATTTCATTCCGAACTTTCTTCTGTCATGTATACACATTCTTTTGAAACGTTTCTTTGCTCTATTATACTTAATATAATAGATACACAAATAGAATGATAGTCAAAACTTCCTTATCACTCATGTTTTTACAGAACAAAATTAGCATTAGACCGTATGTCAAGCTCGAGACAACTTTTTTACAATGTTAAATGCCCATTTAAAAAACCGCTCGGCCACCAAATCCAGCTAATTTCACTTACAGAACGTACCGCTTTTTGACCTTTAATTTTCAGCCTAAAAATCTGCATTTTTGGGATTCTGTTTACAAAGGATAAGCGCGTGTCTCTATCAAAGCCGATTTTGAAATTTCAAATAATTGTGTCTTACACAAAATGGGGAAATTACTAACTTATAAATTACCTGTTTTGTGTCATATTTACGGTCAGTTAACAAGAAAAGTGAGCAGTATTCGGAAAATGTGCTTTGATACCAACTATTTCACATTCTTACTTAATATTTTGGTGCAAACCACAACGCGATAGGACAAATGATAGAGCTTCCAAGTGATCCTGAATTTACCTCTGCGTTCTGCGTCAAAGCCTGGTTTTCTCGAGCTTAACCAACAGTCTTAAGCAACTTATCACTAATTCTTTTTACTGTATATTTATTTATTCAAGTGTAGGCTTATACACTTCTTACACTTTTTTAAGTTTTATAGTTTTGTTAATTATTATTGTTATAATGTTGTTGATATTTTTTGTAGTTATCTTTTTTAACATATTTAGGTTGGCATTCACCAGGTGTATTTGGAGTTATGCTCTTTTCTGAAATCCTGACATGATTAAGTAATGAATGTGTTGCGGAATCAATTATAAATATTTGTAGTCAACTTAGGCTTATTTTTACCCAACAATGCCGCAGGTAGAAGCACTGAAGCAGTATCAGCTGTTAGATGAAACCAAACTTCGACGTGTTTCAACAATTAAGTTAAAAACCACAAAAAAGTAGAGCCTCAAAATAACGATTGTGGATACATACAAGATAATGGGTACTTTTTCCTTGAGCATGGAACAATAATATTTTAAATCTATATAGGTACGTGCCCACTCTTTATTTAATCTTGAGAATTAATTCTATTGCCGTCATATTGTTGTATAGGTACCCTATAACATAACAAAACATTTGTAAAAATATAGCCAAACCTAACACAATCAAAAGCAATGATATCTAAAGAATTACAAGTTTATGTACCCTTTACATTTTCGAACTCTATACATAAATTCACTTTGCCCCGTGATTGTATCCTTGCAAAGCTTGGCTAGATTTTATTGGCAACTATTGTTTTAAATGTAAAAGTGCATGCAAATTTATTTTGCCAAGCTTTGCAATGATGCAGTGGAAGAGTGGGGAAAATGTGGGTACATAAGCATGGCACTTTTTTATATTATGTCATTGATTTTGATTGTGTAAGGTTTGACTGTATTTTTAAAAGTTTTTTGTTATGTATGAGATCTTATTACTTTATCTAGTTTCATAGAAAAATTATTTGTTAAAATAGAATAATGTTATCAAAGTAGGCCTATATTTAATTGCTATGGTATACCAATTAACAATAATGTAAAGTATCTAGTAGCCCAAAGACTTGCTTTTTATATTGTAGGTAATCATTGCCAAGTAACTTAGTTACTTGTTGATTATAATACCTGTAAAAGGTTTATATCAAAACCTTTATTTGGATACCTTCCAGATAACTTTTTCAACGATAGCCCCACCCGTTTGGACAGATAAGCTGCAGGGCAATTGAAACATGCGAATTATAGGGAGTAGGTAGTAGGCCTATAGCAGTCTAGCCAGTAGCCAGTAACTAACATCCTTAAAGTGATTTTGAGCATGTTTCATCTCACTTTTCCCCCAGAAGGAATACTTGTACCCCAACCAAATTTGGCATGTGTTGTCAGGTAACTCAATTCCCCTGATTCTGTCAGTTTTCTAGTTCACATCACGTTTCATGACGTCTGGGTGACTCCTCGAAATCACCCGAAATCTGCTTGTTGTATATAAGGTGATGCATGAGTGTAGCGCACCGTGGCTTTGCTGCGGTGCCCTAACGGGCACCTATAGATCTAACCAGCCAGTGACCTGAAAACTCAAAGCTCAAACTGCAAATACTTTCGACTGAAATTTTCCAAAGATGTATTTGCTTTAGATGTGTACTATTGTCAGTATGGAAATGATATTGACAAAGTGCACCCTATAAAATCCCTATCACTCTGCCACTTTCGAAAAAGAGTTATTGTTCTAACAAGTGTTGATGTATGCTTGACCAATAATAGTTGAAAGAGTTAATCTACCTGTCAGTCCCAGGAAATGCATATGGTGGCCGGAAGATGCGCGGTTTGCGTACGCGCAGCTTGGCAGCTCTCCCATTTCATCATCGCTCGCCTCGGCCCCTGCGGCCAGGTAGGTAGACCCATCACAGTACTGCATTCTGCTAAAAGCACAAGTCATTATTTGGAATGTGTTTTTATATATGATAAATTCACCTTGCTACAAATTAGTTGAGACGTAGTACTACCACAATTCTGAATAACTTAAACTGATTATTATAAAAAGGTTTTGATCAATTTGCGAATGAAGCAATGAAATTATAATATCTACGTTTGTTTGGATATGAATAATTGTGCGCCTAATATACGCAAAACTTAATTTTAAAATTTCTATTACATATTTTAAAACCCCAGTTATATTAGGCTCACTCACATCAGATTTTTAAAAATAATTTAGTCGTAGAATAATATTTTGACTATTTGCGTCTAGTCCGCATCTTCATTATATGGGTTACGTGATAGCTCACAGCAAATCTAAAATTATACAAAGGTATAAAATCTATTTTGTAAAAATGAAATAAATGAAAAAATTTTACATATTGTATGGACGTGTCACGTACATCGTGTTTTGGTGGAGGTGCCGGGTCCCAGATTGAAATTCTGCTTCTGGCGGTTTAAATTGGGTATTCACCCGCTTTAACTAAAGAAAATATTTCATTCAGGTTAATAAGTTATAAATTTAGTAATAAACGGAATTTTTTTAAATTTTAGCAAATTTTAGGATCACTAAGCTTAAAAAATTCGTGTTACGTCGTATGTACAAGATAGGGCTATCATATTTTAAACTGTAATTTTTGTATTTAAATGTAGTATTTTGCTCTATATGAAGTGGTTCAAGATAATTTTTTTGAAGTTAAACTTCTAATATGGACCTAGGTCCATCTGCTCTTAGCTTGAAAATGTGCAAAATGGGGACTTCGGAGTCGTAGCAACGACGCACATAATATAGTCTTAGGTTATTCCTAATTGCCCTAGTTGATTCTGGCGTCTTCCGCGGGTGGTATCGTGTCCAACTTCTTTGGTCGGTGTTACCCATTAAAAATACCGGTCTCTTTAGTTGGCCATTGTTCGCTTGTCGATGGCATCGGCGCCGACAGGGCTGGCTCGGTCTGATTTATATTAAAATTCCCCACTGAAAATGTTTTGAGTGCAGGGTACCCCAAGACTCCAAATACGAATGTATTTATTTATGCAAATGAGATATTTAGTACATATTAATTATGAAGTACGTGTGCCAGCACTCAGCAGGACAGAAGAAAGAAAGAAATTCGCAATGGTAAGATACTTTGGTGGAGGTGCCGGGTATTCTAATCTTAAATATCAAGCAAGACCAGAGTCGACGTAAACTTTTGGGAAGTGTAAAATACTAAACCCTAGTTGACATTAGAACTTAATGATGACCTCTGTGGAGAGGGAGGGGGGGGGGGGCTCTTTATTCGAAAGTTTTCGGTGGCTATTTTCAGGTGACCGTATAATAACTGCGACATAAATATTTGGTAAAGACTATGTAAATTATGTATGTTGCCTTTTTTGTAAAGGTTATACACAATAAAATCGGTTTATTTTTGTGTGTTTTACTTTTATGTATACGCAGACACAAGTGTTTTTCGGTAGGCAACGTGGCGCGTGATTTAATATCTAAATTTCAAAGTGAAAATGACAGAAAAATCTAACAATGTTACTTAATTACAAGCAAACCATATTAGAATGTCATTATTTGTGTGGTACCTTACAACAAACATTTTTGTAACTAGTAACACACATAATTAATTAACTTCTTTAAATTTAAAGCGAAAATTTTTTTAACTGTGATTTCAAATATACAAACTTAACAAATTTGATTCTGAAATAATATGTATTGATGTAGAAAGGGGTAAAAATAATGTATTTCGTTAATATTTAATGTTTATGTATTATAAACTATAGAAGTGTGCAGATTTATAATATACTCACTTTGGGCTGTGCTGGTGACTGCAAGATGGCGGCGATGCGCAAGACGAGTCTGCCCGGGAGCTAGTGACCCTGTTTGACCTCTCTTCTTGTGGCGCTGCGTGGTGGTGGTAGTTGAACAACAAGTCTCCGTTCTCATTGGTGTTCGTCGCGGCGGACATCTTGCTTTATATTATATGTACGCAGGCAATCTGCATTTACTGTCTGAAGTATACGAATCGGTCGTTTTAATAAAAAATTCAGATAGCGCGTTATTATTCAAGAAACGGTATTCTTAGATGATATTTTAAATTTATATACAAGTCACTGTTTGTTAATTTGTTTGTAAAATATCGTTTAATGCTAAATTTCGTATACGTTGGTTTTGGTTATATAAATCGACAAAAAATACTGAATTGAAAAGTGTTCACTACAAAACCTAAAAGCACTAAACTATTACTTATGAATCGATATGATACTGTCCTAAGCACCACTGTGAGTAAATATAAATTGAATTGTACTGCACTCGAGGAGATTATAGTAATTGAATAACGACTCGTTGCCGGGAACAAACTGATCGTTCCCCTGGGATAAGCTGTTATATAAGGATATCAAACACTGTGCCACCCTAACCAAGGGCGGAGTTTCATCGACTTTCAAGGGGTTGAAGGGAGGGACAAGGTTCCTATTGGTTACAGGACAGCCAATTGCAAAGCTACCTCCACAATATTTTCTTCATTGTTAAACAGTTGGCGTTATTGATTTGTTACTGAGGCTGGAGTATTCTGGCCTGAATTGCTATGGTGTAATATACATAGTTGTTTTAATATTATTTTTTCAAAATTTGCCTAAATGCAGTTTATTATTTGGTGTGCGTTCATGTACAATGTACTTATTTTAATTTATTGCCGTCGATTGTAAATCACTTTTTATAATATACTATAGATATTTCATAAACTAATAATAAATGAGAATTTTAGAACATATTTGAAAAACGAATTAACTTCATGTACATTTTTATAATACCATACATTTTATTGCAGAATTGTGAACAAGTTTATTATATTGAGTAGGAATTCATCTGGCAAATGTGTATTGCTAAAAAACATTTTTCGTAAACACTGTTCCTTATTGCCTTACTTTAATTTGATTTGTTTAATAATAATAAAACAAACTTCCATCCACTGGTCTCTCAAAGAATCCAAGATAGACCTTCTTTGTGGATATGAATAGCTGGTTTTTAATTTGTTGGTGTGAAGCGAGAAGTTTACTTTATTTAATATGAGCAATGAACATTAAACTATAGTTCTAATGATCAAAATGGTTTCGTCTTGTTTATTTTCTTTAAAACTTATTTTATTTAAAATTAACAACTGCGGATTTATATAATATTATGTTCAAGTTTTCTTTGGATCTAAAAAGGAAGTTAAAAGTATTATTTGGCGTTATTCATACGAAGCATCACATTTGATTATAGAATAGGAATTCAAAATATATTTTGTGTGTGTTATTATTTGTTTGCCGTTCCTTATCATATTATCTCAGCAATTAAAGATACACCAGGCGATAAGATAAACGATACAATAAGAGTAAGAAATAAGAACAATCTTGGCGAACTTATACGTAATTTTCATAAGGAAAAGTGTTACCAGTCCACCAACATTAGGACGTATGACATTGGTAGCTGTTAAATACATGATATAAGTAATTAGTCACTACATGACAACAATACCACATTGGTTGAATTATAAGTAGTAAAGTTAGAATAAGAGCTTTATTTACGGCTGTCGGAAAACATTAAACGTTTGGTTTGTCTTTATTTGTCGCTACAAGAAATTAACATGGTCTACCCGGCACCTCCACCAAATTGTTCATTTCACATATGGTGGTATTTGGTATAAGTGTTAGCTGGAACACTGATGTGTATAAGCTTGGAACAGGGAACAGGCCCCACAATTTTTTTTCAAATGGAAGTTTTATCGAATGTGATATAATGAGTAAACCACCTTCGAGTTCTCCCATAGATCCGCAAAGAAGAAACAGCTTTCTAAAACGTACACAATGCAACACAAAATGTTTCGAATAAACGAAATCCCTACCAAAATTTGATCTATCCCTACGTACGACATTGCATAGGCAAAGTAAAACTTAATTTGGCCTCAATTGATTTGGTTGGAAATTAGAATACTCTCTTTTTATGGCCATTTTCTGTTGTAACTTGTAATATTAGTAATTTTTTAAGCAAGTATATGGTATGTAAAGATAGAAAGTATAGGTAAATGCACCTATATCATCTATAAATTCCAATAATTATTAATTTGTATTTCCTCTCAATTGTATCAAAATCATACACTGAGAACCGAAAGATTGGGCGTGGTTATAGCATGTTGTTGCAATGTATAATAGAATCAATAACTTCCAGACGTTGATGGTCCAGACCTCGCCAATCGTTTCGGCTCAGTACACTCTGCTGAAAAGAGGATGAAAACTATGTGTTTTCAGCTTTAGGTATTACAATGATTTATTTCTCATAACAGAAAACTTATTGCATACACATTGTCTTCAAGTTTTAAGTAATAGATGTGATCACCATTAGCGAATCATAGTAGATTATACGGTTGCCCAAAATACAAATATTTGATTTGTCTGTAAACGAGAAAGAAAGTAAAGATTTTTTACTGCATGCTACATTCCTTTTAATGATTTTTGGCATTTCTCCTAAGCAATATGCATTTTAAAAATATACACAACGTTTTAAAAATAATCACTGTGAAAACGACCTCATGAAACATGATATAGTTCATCTTGTCGTAATCCATCTTAAGTCCGGAAATGTTACTAGCATGAGAAGAATGCAAATAAAGTGAATGCAGAATAGTATAAGTAGTATTAGTTGCCTTGTAAGCTTGTTTGAAATACTCTCATTATTTTACTAGTTATACTCACCTATAGCAGTTAGCAGACCTCATTCTTGCCATTATTGTATAGTCTTCTCTAATGCAAAGTAGGAGGAACATACATAGAATAATCCTGAATTGCATATTGTTTATGAGCAACATTATTTTTACCTCAGACATATATTATCTAGTCGGTCCCCTTAACCACCTCTGCCGTTTGCAAAAACAATTAAATAACACCATTTTCTATTGATTCTCCTTAAATGTCTTCCTATACCGTTATACAATATAGGCCTATAAGTGACTCTTTTGAAATGCCTCCTTACCTTGACGACTCCAAATCATCGTTTGCATACAAAAGAAACACTTCTTATTCGCATTGATGGATGAGTGTATTTGGCGTATCTCTTTGTATTTGAAAATAATCGTATAATCGTGCGCTTTTCATCAGAAGTGTATCTTTGATCAAACGTGGCCTGCAGGTTGATTTTGAGGTTCCTAAGATCGGAGTAGCGTTTTCCCGGTAGAGCGAACAAACTAAAAAACAATTCCTTAAAAATACCTATAGTTATTTGCTCAAACTGGTGCGTCACAGATCATTTTACTTTTTACCCCTTTTTATATTTGGTTCATTAATTAATTAAATTCAATGTCAATTTTGAATTTGTCGCACTTATGTAATTAGATTTATTTAGTTGTCTTCCTTTGTAAATAAGTTTTTTAAACTGAATAGGATATAGACGTTAAAACAAGAAATAAATTACCAAGAATAAGTAGCCAGTGGAGATCCGTTTAATCGGGGTACCTGTTTCCCGGATAAACGAATCCTCGGGATTAAATATGATAAAGTGATGTTAATTAGTCTGAATTCGTATAGTATAGGAACTGTTCTAAAACATGTTTGAAGGTAGCGTTATCATACATGGAGAGCTGAGATGAGCTGGAAAAGAATAAACATATAATGATTGTCATCTTTATCCTCATTATTTGGTGGGATTGTGAGGCCTTAATCTCTCTTAAGCTAGTTCAATATTTTTTTACATTATGGTATTAAAGATAAAATTGTTGAGCAGTTAATATCAAGAATATTTCCTTTCCAATAAAGAGAAACAAGTTTCACACAAAATCGTTACTTATCATCAGAAACATGTAAATATGCAATGTGTGTAGTAAAACATTGATGTGAGCCAACATTCACAACATTTTCAGGGTTGTTCCAGCAAATATTATTTATACTAGCTAGCTCGGTCTTCTGAAGAATCGTAATGACAAACAATAGATAAGACGACTCAAACAAAGTAGTTCAAGGAAAAATATAGGCCCTACGCAGGAAACATACACGTATAAATGATTATGATTATTTATTGATACGATTGGGAAGAAATCAATGTTCTAGGTTTTGACTGGAACACTGGATACTAGAGTTTTCCTATAATTAACAATGTTTTAAAATTTCAATTCCCACGTATTCTCTGCGTGCTTTATTCAACACCAAATAATAATAATAATCGACTCCTCCTGATTATAGATTACAGTAACGTTTTTACTCCCTTGCGCCCTTCTAAATTCTAAACCTCTCTCAGTTAGCCTATGCATCTCTCAGTACCAATCATACCTTACACACAACAACACCAATGCATAATAAGAGTGTATAGAGCCGGGCAATCAGTGATTTACATATCAATGGCTTTTGAATAAATATAATTTGTGGGTTGACTGATGTCTCGCTCGGAGCCAGGGCGCATGCGCGGTGGTCACGTGACGAGCGCGTGGCCTGCTAAGCTGACAGGCGGGTGGGAAGCACCTGAGTAGCAGGGTCTGTAATCCCGCAGGCGGTGGGAAGCTGGGACTACCTGCCATAGCCACGCTCAAGCCAATGATAGACATTTTGTTAGCTAATCATAGGGTGGGGGATCTGAATGTTGCTGGTTATAAATATAGCCCAACGGGATTTCAAAGTGATGAAAGGGTGGACGGTGACATTTTCTCTCATCTTTTTAGATAAAGGGGAAGGGGGGGGGGTAATCATTGATTGATAATTGTTTTTATTTTTAGTGGAAACAATCAAACGTTACTGTGTACGCACTGGTGAATTAATTTACTGTCATTTGATTTATTTAGTTCCGTTTCTCGTGTTTTGTTGCGTTGTGTTTCGTTAGTTAGAGATTCCTTAGGCCTACCACTGTCAATCGCACAAACCGTTAACCAATGCTTCACAAGCATATTTCAAAATATTTATGTACGATTTGTCAATAAGAAGGTCAATATTAAAATATAACTAACCCTTGCAAGGATAATCGATATTTACCTACATGAGCCTGGTTTTGTGATTCCAATTTAGCAATAATATCGAACCATCTTCCCCGGTCTGGGCCCGGGGTAGAATTGACCCAGAGCATGGCTCTGCTAATCGTAAAAGGCGATTTAAAAGAAAAAGTCCCTCGCAAACATTAGCTAATAAGAAGGGTAGTTTTCACTCCCCGAAACTGGAGGCGAGCTCTGGCAGTCGTCGTCCCCCATCCCTTGACGACCTCCCCGACGACGACGACGACCATGACAACACAAACTATGACAAAGACGATGACGACCGCGACGTGAGAACTTCCTCTTTCCTCGCCCTACCCGTGGCTGGTTCTGACCAACATGGGCCCCTCCTCCCCACATCCCCTAGGCTAGAGTAGCGCATTATGACCTAACGGCTAATGCGCCCTAAAGTTTAAAAAATCGAATTATCTTGATTGACAGTATTAGATACGTGTATTTATAAGCTCATATCAGACGATTGTTGCAACAACAATGAAAAATTAAATACAAATATAAACAGAAAAAAAAACTTAAATGATTGGTGGAGTATTACAGTATAAGATACGTGATTTAATTTTAAAAAAGAAAATTAATTAAAATATAAAAGAAAACAAAAAAATTAAATGTTTGGTGGAGGTGCCGGTTCTAAGAGCATTCGTAGTTTCTCTGGAATAGCTCACGAAGAACATTCCCGCGCTAGCGACTAGACTATATACGACTATCAGCTCTACGATACGAGTTCGAGTGAACCTTTCTAAGGTCTTGTTCGATACTCACGGCAACAAAAATACCTCACGTTTTAGTCTAAGACCGAGCTGGATCGAGCTCACGAATCCACGACGAGTTAACTGAATTTAACGCACGTGATACCTACTTATTACTGAAGTCTCTGGTTTCCAGATAACCCTCCAACACCGCAAACACTACAATTAAACCCCTTTTTCTCGCAAGATTTCTATTCAGAAGTTAATGACTGAACTCTACTACTTACTGACGTTCATCGCTTTTTTTGTAACATACCTACTTTGTAAAGCCTAAAATAACTGCCATGTGCATCCGTATTTCAGAAGTTTAACAATAAGTACACACACGATTCGTTACTTTTTTTAAAGTCCATAGCCTTAATGTTTAATCTAAGACTTGTGTCATGTACTTTTTCCATTTAAAACCGTGTGTTATTTTTTTCTAGAAATTAAACTAACCAATGGTCAAACAAGACCCAGAAAATTTTATCGCAAGTACACAAAATTACACAGACATGATGAAATGATGGGCTTAGTTCCAGCTTAATTAGGTACACTTTTAAGCACAGATAATATAGAACATTGTCTGTGAAGTGGGACACAAGTTTGTCACTTCGTGTAGGATTAGTTTAGCTTGACCTGTGTGAGTCCAGACAATGCTTTACTTTTTAAAACGTAAGCAACTACGTGTTAGTTAAACTTATTGGATGAGCGAAGCGAAGACTTCAATTTCACTGACCCCCCAAAAATTTAGCTCGGGTGTTTTTTTTTCTTTTTTTCTGTAAATAAATAAATAAATAAATTTATTTAGAGTCTACCCACTCTGTTATATAACTGATTTTCAGTGGGGGACTTTAAATCAAAGCGACCAAGCCAACCCTGCAGGCCCCGACGCAATCGACGAGTGAGCGATAACCAACCAAAGATCGATATTTTTAATAGGAAATATAACAATCAGTGGTATGGACAGTGCGAACACCTGCGAATCAACGCCAGAATCAACAAGGCCGATTCAGAACAACTCTGAATTTATTATGTGCTTCGTTGCTAGGACGGCTCCAAAGTCACCGTTTACAAACTCCTAAGACAAGAACTGATGAACTTAAATCCAAATCAGAAGTTAAAAAACTTCTGACTTTAGCGGGAATCGGAACCCTGGACCTTCTGCATTGGAAGCAGATACGCTAACCACAAGACCAACGAGCCACACACAAGACCAACGAGCCACACAAACCAACGAGCCACACTGTTTGATTGCTCTCTACCGGGCAAACGGCATATGAGATCTTGATGAAAAGTAGAGGAGACCTTCGAAATCTCTGAACTTAGACTTGCCACGTTTTTGGGTATTATCGAAGAAATATTTCTCATGAATATCGTACATTTACGATTTTTTCGATTTTTAATGTGATATTTTCGTGATATTTTGGCCGATTATGACCAAACGGGTGGGGCTACAACGTTCATATTTTATACGGGCATTAAGGTTATAGTGATGTAGTACCTTTTGATAGAAAAAGTTGGAAAAGTCAGCAATAATCCATAGAAATAAAGGATTAAAAAAAGTTTTTTTGAGGTATATAATAACCATTAACAAGTTACAATAGAAACTTGATAGCAATCAGTATCACCTACAATGCGTTCAAAAAGCACTTGTAAAAGTAAGAGATCCCACGCAATCTAAAAACTTACAAAAAAGCTCATCCATCAACGCGACTAAAAAAAGCGTTTGCGAAGCTTTCTAGTAGTTAAATATCAATTATTTTTGTGAAGCGTGAAGGGGAACAAATTAAGTGATATGGTCTCAATCCCCAAGAAGAATAATTGAGCTTGGGTATAAAGTACCAAAAATCGGAAGTTTACTTACTGACAAATACGTACGAGATTCGTCCCTCGAGGGCTACGTCATACGTGTTGATCAGTGCGCATGCGCCGAGTAGGGTGATCCATGCGATGCGAGTGCAAGAGACGTTCTTTATGCCGTGAGGGGAGGGTGAGGGGTTAACAGAGGGGTAAACGATGGATTGCGCTCGTGCTGTTGACATGAAGAGGGTGGCTGCGTGCCTGTATTTACAAACAGAGCACAAACCGTGAAATCTCAATTTAACCGCAAATACAGTCCCGCTAGCATAAAAGATCCTTTGTAGATCACACGCGATTAACTCGAGTATGGGAGGTTATCAGGTTTTACCATGACCGATCGCTAAATCCATTTAGTTACTCAGATTTGCAAAACAAAACCTAAAGACCACCCTTTGCGTGCATTATCAAATCATCAATTTCAGTGCACGAACATGGACGCTGACATACGTTAAAATACATCAAGAATGTTATATTTTTAGTTTATAGAATCGATAGGATTCAAAAAAAGTATGTTTGATAATGATTCTTGCAAACTCGATATTAATTTAATAAATACATTAAAAAACAGTAATTTTCAGAAATCGTACATTGACACCATTATGAAAATGACAAAGGTGACTTCAAGTTCGAAAATCATTAATTTTATTATCAGTTTCCATATATCCATATATCAAAACAGGCAAGTGTACGGGAATATCCAAAATAGAAAGCGACGCTATACTTCATTAAGAGATTGTCGAAGTTCGAAGGACACACAAATCAAACTCATCTAACAATGTCCACTCTTGGTGGAGGTGCCGGGTAAATAAACATTCCTCTAGCCCCGTCCCCCTGACCCCCAGGGTCATTAAAAACTTCTTGTTTTATTGTTTTTGAAGGACAACCTTAATCGGACACATCATGCGAAGGTCTTGTTCGGTTTTTATCGTGAGATGAGGGATTTTATCTTGGGATAATTAACTGTATCACGTGATCTGAAAATGTTTAATCGCCAATATAAATCGTTCTTAACAAGGGTTATATATTATTACTATACGTATGACACAAAATAATTTACATACCATCAATTATTGAAAGTTTGGATTGCTAGACTTTTAAAGAGTGTTATGTATTTGTTGTGATTCATAGAGAAATAAACGACATTGGGTTTGCAGTTCGCATAGAAAAATTGCGTGCATACAACATGCATTAATGGATTTTTCCTGTTTCTATTTTCCTTTATAACTACAGGACAATTTACAGGGGCCTACAGGGTTGGCTTGGTCGCTTTGATTTAAAGTCCCCTACTGAAAATCAGTTATATAACTGAGTGGGTAGGACTCTAAATACAATTTATTTTTCATTATTATTATTTAATAGGAGACAGGGTCTAGAATTCGTCATATGAGCTGAAGCAAACTTGGCAAAACTTGTAGTCAAGTTTGCCTGTGACGGGTATCGAACCGAAGACCTTCCGATTCAGAGTTCCACGCGTAACATGATGAGCTAGCTGTGTCGATGCACAGTCAAGCTGCGCTGCAGACAACGCGATGTGACCTGAGCTATTTCTTGAGAAACTATCTATCTATCTATAATATATGTATCTTGGGACCGGCACCTCCACCAAAACTTTCTAATTTTTGTTTAGGCTACACTAGATATTATCTCCCTCTTGAACCTTGACCTGTGATTGTTAAGATAATTAATATTTAATACATTAAAAATTTAAAAAGGTCCATCTCGACCGGGGTTCGAACCCGTGTCTCCCACACTCCAGGTAGACGCTTAGCCAACAACTGAATTGTATTAAATATTAACAATTGCACCTACGGGAGTGTTTCCTGACTATTCAAATAGAGAAACGTTGAGTTAGGTTTAAAAAATAATAACACCGGTTTTATACTTATACGTGTTATCATGTACAGAACTAATTTAAATTGACATTCGTATAAATGTATGGCCTATTATATTATACAGCCAATAATTAATTCAAATTCAAATTTCAATAATAAGAACAACTAGTATACACACGCGCAACACTTATCACCCTAGGCTACAGACTTTGGCTGTGATTGTTGGAGAATACTGAAAACACGTGTCTGTTGTCGACAGGTCACGTGGCTACATCCCCATCCCCCTTCCCCCTTCCCGCACTCCGCCCCTACCGTCGCCGCCACCCGTCGGTGGGAGAGACCCGTCCTTCGATTGCCGACAAATTAATTCATTTGTTGAAATGTTTATCGGGTGTTACTAATTGATTCGGCCAATAGATGGGGTTAGTGGTTGTATAATGAGAAGAGGAAGCGGAAACCACGGCCTTCCTTCTTTTCCCACGGCCTTCTGTAGGGACATGCGCACTGAACACACGGGAAGCTGTGACGTGGAAAATTGACAATATGTAACACTTCATTTAACTTGTAGAATACAATACATAAAGCGATTTACGCGTTGAATGTTGAGGTTAGGGGATGATTTATTGGTTTGTGGTTGTTTTTCGTCATCAGAACAATAGTTGATTGCACAATCCCTCGATATCTCGTAGCTTGGATTCCTACATGTGAATCATGAATATCTACATATTACGTATATTCAATTAAAAATACACGACACATTATCTAAGTAAATGAAATCGTGCTGTCCGCAGTGGCACATACGATTAGGGCGCTGGTCCAAAGCGTATGGCTCTATTTACGAGGACGTGGGTTCTTCATTGTCATCTATCACCACTCAACGTATCGGATCAATGTAGACGTTACGAAACAAAAATAGAAATAATTATCATCATCGTAAATGAAATCATATCAACGTGAGCAATTCTATTTTGAGTTACAAGCGGCAGTGGCGCTCTATTTTCAACTTGAAATCCAAGTATGTGTAGTTTTTTTAAAGTTTGAGCCGTTTTGCATTGCCGACTGACATTTTAACATGTGTCCGAAATTAATTATTTACAACGAACGCTCTTTGATAAGACATTTCTAAACATTTAAAGTATAAAAGTGAAATTGAAAGTACAAAAAATATATAACATTCGGTAGTTATTCTTTCTTATCAGAGTACTTTTGATAATACCTTTGAAGGAGAGTGTATACATTAAAAGTTTCGTATCAATCGGACTCTTAGCTGCAGATAAAGTTGCGTAATTGCTAACTTCTTAAACTTCACAGTATTATAAAAGATAGAGATATGCGGGACCTTGTACATAATAAATTAAATTTCGAATACTATAAATCTGTTAAAAAAAAGTTCATAAGCATCCAAATTCGTCAAGCAATACACATGATTCATATTTCATATCCCATTATTCAAAAGATGAGGAAAATAGGAAAATTACATCGTGAAATTAATTCAATTTTTTGTACAAAAAGTGGGTTTAACACACATGCTCTATACGCGACGAAAAATTATCGTTAAAATATGTTGCCAAGGCAACCGCCTTGCCGTTTGCCGTTTATTTGTTGGCATTATTTTTCGAAAATTGTTGTCGACATGGATGATAATATGGAATGTTGGCCATTCCCCCAAAAAGTCTAAAAAATCATGAACCGGAACCTCCACGATTACTGAATACGAGATCAAGCGACGAATACTTTGTTTTAACAAGCCCGGCGCCGCCACCAAAAATATCAGCAATCGAGCGTGGTCATGGGTCGAGTGGGTGACCGCTCTACCCTGAAACTCACGTATACCGCTGGTTAGAGCAGATGGAAGGTTCGAGAGCTAGTGTAACGGCTTCGTTCTCCTCGGCGTCTGCTCGGCAGTCCGGGTTGGTGGAGGAACCTATATGACTGTCAAAGTTACACCGTCCTGTAGGATGGGACGTTAAGCCGTTGGTCCTCTTGGTACTTTTCGAAAGGAGTAGGCTACGTGCCGGTACCGGGTTTCCCCTCCTCCCTTCTGTTCATACTTCATCCTCATTTATCACCACTCATCGTCTCGGTTAGCCAAAGTGCATAAATATGAGATGTTAAGCAATATCCAATCAGCGCTCGACGTTTTTTTTTTGTTGTATTCTTCTTTGACTATAACTGTAGATTAAGTCGCTTTACTCCTTCTTTTGGGTCCCCTGTACCCGTCTTGTTTAAAATCCGATCTGTTCATAGAATTCTAGTAGGTATATTATGAGTTTATGACATGAGTGATACGTGAAACAGCGTTTTGTCACAGATCTATTTTATGTGGTTTTGTGTATTGATGGAAATGCTACAAGGCGTTATTTTTTCACTTGTGGTAAGTTTTTTCCGGTACTTTTTTATTATTACAGTATACATAATTTATGTTTATACAAATTGTAATTCAGTTGATATTAATTCAAACTTGACATTATTTCAATATAAAAATACACAAGTAGTGAAGGTGGGGTGGGCAATAAAATAGATGCTTAAAAATTCTATAAAATGATACTTTTAAATGCTATGTACACGTATCTCTAATGATAATGAATGTGATCTAAACCATATTGTTGCTATGTCCTCAAGAGGAGGGGGTAAACAACTCATCCCCGTGCAATGCAGCCCTCTTGTCGCCACCAGGGGCATCTCCTCGAACCATGTGATTATCTCTGCTTGCCCCGCTAACAAGTTGTATCCGCCACGTGACCGCGTGCGTTCTGTTTGTCCCTTGCGGCCGCGGCAGTCATGTCCCACACACGTGACCAACTTGAATTTGTCACATTCGATAAATTTGTCACGAGGCTTCGTCCCACACTTCAGAACAGGACGAATCTCTGGTTTGATTTATTTGTAGCTAAAGAATGATGGGGGTGAATGAAATCAGACTGATGATGGGAGAGGAACGATCGTCCGAAAAATCGTTTGTGTAAGTAAGCTATAGTGGTCTTGCTTAAAGTTTTTTTTAAAGCAGTGGCGTATCCAAGGGGGCGTACGGGGGGTAAAAACCAGCCCCTTTTGCAAAAAAAGTGTGATTGAACGTTTCAATTGAGAATATAGAATAACAGTTTTATCGCAATACTAAAGGCAAATTATTATCATCTGACCAAAAGAACATTTTAGTAGGTACAAAGTTGGTTATTGTGATGCTTTAAAACGCACAGATTTTCACAAAAATGACCTTGAAGAGGAAACTTTTGGATAAAAATACAGGATTTTTGTAGATAAAAAAGTTGGTCATATGCTTTAAAACGCAAAGATTTTCACCAATATGACCTTGAATGCCCCCCGGACCCCCCACTTAGCCTTCGGTACGTCTATGAATTAATTGACTACCCCCCCCCCCTTTATGAATTCCTGGATACGCCATTGTTTTAAAGTAACGTTTAAAATATTGGACCATCATTTACACCATTACTGGATGCAAGAATCAGCGACGAACAAATTTTTTAGTGCAAGTTTTGAGTTTATTTTGGTAAAGGGCGCGTCAACCGGTAGGTCATAATGCGCCACTCTATATAGCCTAAGGGGAGTGGGGAGGAAAGTCCCCTGGTCAGAACCAGCCAAGGTTAGGGGGAGGAAAGGGGGGGTTCTCACGTCATGGTCGTCATCGTATTTGTCATCGTTCAATCAGAGCCAGGGCTAATTCTATCCCGCTGGTCCAGGCAGACTACCCGGCGCTGCTACTAAAAATATCAGCACACTCTGAAATATTTTTTTTGTATTCTTGTGTTTAAGAGGACTCATTCCCTTGCATTCGCATTTACGACTGAGGAAAACCTCGGAAAAAACTTCAGTCAGGATTGCCGGTATCGACGGGATTCGAACCCGGAACCTTCCGAATAAAAAATAAAAAATTGTAGGATGCCCGCTGTAGGGTATACACATCAGATTTAGCCGGTGTGACAGGCATATTGCGGATAGGACAATTGTGAAGGGATGTCCGAGGGCTATTTAAGAGGACTCAATTCCTTGCATTTGTATTTACGACTGAGGAAAACCTCGGAAACACCTTCAGTCAGGATTGCCGGTCTCGACGGGATTCGAATCCAGGACCTCCGGAACCAGAGTTTCGTGCTTAACGCTCGAGCCAACACTGTCGGTGAATCTAATTATGTACAGGCTATAAGTTGCTCAAGTTGTGAAGATTTAATACCAGTCTCTTGAATTTACTAACAACAGTATTAAAAGTGTTATCGCAAGGGCAAACTACAGTTTTTTTCAGTGTGATTACGCATTGTGATTGGTCAATTGCTCTTCAAATCAGCGAGAATTGATAAGTTTTCTCTGATCAGTCCACTGACATGCAGTGTCAATATTTGGTTCGTGGCCATGCGTCTATAATGAGTTTAAATTGGCTACCGGATTCAATTTTTTTTTAAATTAAAAATATAATTTAGATCATATTATTATTATTTCGAAGATCGGATGACATCCTCCATTGTACGTATAAGTGTATCTGTCGGTAAAATATATCAAATTGAACGTTATCATAGCTGACAGGTGGCAATTGGTATTTGTGGGTGTGCATTCTTTAGTATCATGTGATTTCGCGCCTGTTTGAACTGACCAATGAGAGGCGCGAAAAGGGGTAACTCACGTCACACTTTGCATCCGGTGCCAACTGCCGCTCGTTACTCATCAACATCTATAGCCTGTCTGGAAGTGTCGCCAGAATCACCTATCAAGACTACAGTGACTTTAAGGTAAGACTTGCCATGTCTCGTTTACAAATATAGTCACCAGTACATCTAACACCATTTTAACTATCAGCTGTTATACTTGGTACTTGGAACGTGAAATTCTCAATTAACACGTGGTAGGCTTTTAGGTGTCACGGGCGGCCATTTTGATTTGCCTTTGGATACTTTTTTCGAATGGGTATTTAAAAAAGTCCAATTACGAGTAAAGTGATAAGTTTAATATGTTCATGTCAAACCACGCTAATCACAGATTAATGTATTTATCGTTAAAAAAGATTATAAATACACTTGTCTAGATTTTCACCTTGAATGGCCTCGCTTTATTTCTTTTATCCAAAACCCTGTTAAAATTATTAGTACGTCTCGCGTTCTACAGTTTTCAACATTTGACTAATAAGTTTTGAAAAGTCAAGATTAGAATTAGGCCTAACATAATGAAGAAGCCGCATCAATGCATTCACGTAAAGAAACTGTTTCTGCGTTCTAAGGTCCTCTTGATATGGCAGGTTACAGGTTCGAATCCCACACCGACATTTCTAGATAAGTTTCTTCAAGACGTTACAACTGTAGAATATTCCGATCGAGGTCATTACGGATGCATAACACATGTATACATTAGGCTCTTCCTAGTTTGAATTATATTCTTTTGCTTCATTATATCTCATCGTCATACATTTCCGTCAAGTTTATGTTCATTTTGTTTCACGTTATTGAAAAAATCTATCCTTTTGGAAGCTGTTTTTTCTCCCCTATCGGCCCAATTACAAATAAATAAATAAGTAAACACAAACACACTACTATCTTGAGAAGTAACAGTATGGATTTTGTATCGTATCCTATAACACAAAAATCCAAGTTGCTGAGTTTTCTGCACAGGCAAGCTGGAATCTCACTCTCTTGATAACGCCCGGCCTAACTCGATCCAATCCAATACACTAGAGATAATCGCACGATGTACAGCACAGCTGATTTTGTTTACATGTCAACGTAACACTTGTATTTTCGATGAGGGTAGTAAATTGTGTAGGCCTAGTTTGAGCAGTGAGGCCTGAAGTTCAGTGAGTCTCATGAACGAGTGAACACATTTATTGTAGGATATATACGGCACTCTTTCGGTTGGTGTTGGCCAACTTTTTAACACTGTTTTTTTTCAATTAAAAACAACGAAAAACCACTGTAAATATGAAATAAATATAGAAATAGTATTTATGAATGATTTATTGATATTTACTGATCTGAAAATGTACAATATAGTATGTTAGTTGAATTAGTAATCTACACCAAGGTTATACATAAAGCGCCTGTCAGACGATCGAGTTACTCGCGCGCGTCACTCATCGCTACTTGTAGCTTACTTTTGTTTATAAAACAGCATGAAATGAAACTTTCGAGTGCATTTTTTAATTATATACAATTCTGCAATTATAAAATATAAATCATTCACAGTGGTTTTTCGTCGTTTTTAATGAAAAAAACAGTGTTTAAAAGTTGGCCAACACCAACCGAAAGAGTACGTATAGGATACAGTGTGTTGATTCAAGAAAGGTAGAATGCAGTAGAGTGAACAGGAGTTTTGTTATTGTGATTTCTCAAGATACCTTACTGTATTCATGCATATTACACGAGTGAAGATTGATTGTGTACCAGATCGCAGTCTCGATTTCCCAATTCGTTGGATTGAAAGTGTAGTGTGGACCTTACCAACTCGATATAGTGTGTTTACTTACAAGTTACAATTATGATGTGTTTTGTGGTGTTATCGCCATTCATTTCTGTATTGTGAAACGTTTCTGCGTGTGTTATATACAATGTTTACTAATTGTGTTTGTTATCCTTACGTTTCGGAAGGCCTAGGCCTGGTGTAATGTCATTGTGTGACGTTTTGCTGTTTGTGTCTTCAAACATTAATTTTACTTTACAAATTTCAATTGTGATGGATTAGCCACTTATTGTGTTGTCTCAAACTGTATTGTGAACATTATTTTGTTGATTTTACCCACGAGATCATAATACCGATACTGATAATTTCGATAAATATTTAATTTATTAATATAGCATGTATCTTGCAGTGCTATTATTAAAACATTATACTCGGGATTGGACGGTTGTAAGAAGTGGAATTTGCTTAATTTTGGGGCATAGCAAAGCGATTGTTTTGTCGTTATGAAGTTTGACAGTTGACTCGTATCGCGTCACGTGCCGCTGTGTTGTGGTTGTTGAGAGAATCTGACCAATGGGAACGCTCCAAATCATCACGTGGTGGAGCACACACAACTCAAATCACAGCACCTTCTACACGACTTGTCAGATCGTTCAGTGCGCAGTGTCAAATGAATCCTAAGTTTGTGTTGGTACTGTTCGTCAGTTCGTGCGTGAACATTTTATTCTTATTATTTTAATAGTTATTTGAAATTGAAGTGTTCTTTCGGTGATCTACGTGAAGGTGTTTTCAACAGGATAAAAACATTGCTTCATTCTTGTTCAGAGAGGAGTCGAAAAAGGTAGGACTGAATTATTTTATATGCAACTGCAAATGTACATTCCTAATTTTCATTCGTGTAGTATGAAATGAGTTTTAAGTAAGGAAAAAGATAAATGTGGATGGATGTTCTTTACTGATTGTTAGTGCTATAAAGCCAGATTCCTAATACACATATAGGGCAGTCGAGTCGCCATTGCTAGGTCTGTCCAGCACTGGCCTTTTCCTGTGTTGTTTCATCCCACTTTCCCTTAGGTGATAGGGTAATTTAATTGTAGTATGAATTAATTAATTAATTTAACGTATCCTATTCAGTTATCAAATTCAGTCATTCACATATCGCCCCTCATAGCCCATCGTCTTGGTTTTGGTTAGTGCATGTTTGCTTAAATATCATACGTTCAGCCCAAAATAATTAATTACATATGCAAAATTAGCCACCATTTTCAACAAAGGTCATGCATTGACGTCACAAGTCTACGTGACGTCCGGTAAGTGGTGAGTCACCGCCTCTCTGCTCGTATTGGGTCATACACGTGCTGCTTTTCGCGACTATAGTTGTTGTCGTTTCTACTACCTAATCAATGAGAACGCACCAATGTTTTTATTATTGAAATTGAATCGTTATTTTTGTCAACTGCCTTTGACTTTATCACAATGCATATTCATGTTGAGTGGCGTCAAGTTTACGGAATGTAGATGAAGGTATGTCTTGACACGTATTTTATACACATGCATTTATTTATAATTAAATGTGGTCTATATACACGAATGTTGTACGTTTTTAGGCTTGCTGTTTCGCTCACGGAGGAATTTTGTGTTTAGTTAGAGCCTAGTGTTCGTATAATAATGGTATCACACAGCTTACGTTTACTCCCCATCAGGATCTACATCTACCCACTGCAATGTTGATGAATATATACATTTGTATTTCCACTCAATCGCATAACTTATTTATTACAGTATGGGACTTCAATTCAAAGCGGACCGGGCCAATCTCCCCACTAGAGATCGGTATTTGAAATAGGAAATAAGTACTAATCACCTTTTTGGTACCCTACTAGGATGATCCTAGACAAATAACCTTTACTTTCTCCACCAATAGCAGTGAGCACTGGACTTTAGGTCGAGCGGTCTTGTAATCATCTCAATATTCCCTCGCCGTCCTTTACAATCGCATGAATTGTAGCTTCTAGTTTGGTGTTGAATCACTTGTTTTTTTTTTAAAATGAAGGTTTGACGTTGAACGTTGTTGAAGTTTTGAATTTGTGTTCATTTGGTTTAAAGGCGCGTCAACTGTTAGGTCCGGGGATGTGACGAGTACAGACACATGCTGGACCGATCCAGCCACAGACAAGTGCAGGAGGGAAGGGATTGGGCACTGTTTCTGGCCAACTTTTAAACACTTGTAAACTGTGTTGTGTGTGTTAAATGGTTTTGAAGGTTTTTTGTTTAAAATAGCGACGTTAAAGGTTTTGAAGTTTTTTTTGTTTAAAATAGCGACGTTAAAGGTTTTGTAAGGTTACTTACAGTGAGTGTACGGCTCGGTGGAAGTGCTGGTGAAAAGTTGGCCATTCTTAACCGAAACAGTACCAGGGATTGAGCATTTTACAGTGAATTGTACTAAACGGTGATTTTCGACCCATATAATTCGAAAGCATTATCATTGCAACTTGTAGATTAAAGTCCCCGTTATTTGGGTCACTCTGCACTAGCCATGCAATGGTCGATATGGATGCATATACTTTAGAATGTATTCACTAAACCCTTCAAAAATCTGTAGTATATTTTATGACCTTGTTTAGAGAGACGACGGTAGTGAAAAATTATTGTGCATTGAACGAGTACAATAAGATTTTGTTGGCCAAAGTAAGTTTGTAATAGTTTAGAACCGAGTGCTAATTATTTTTATTTTTTGAATACTCGTAGGAAACCTGTCCAGGCACAACTATAGCCCCTATTTAGGTGATTATATCAGTATTGTGTTTCTAGTGTCAAGGTTACACCTTCCTTTCGGATGGGACGTACAGCCGCTGGTGCCCTTGGTACTTTTCGAAAGGTGTAGGCTACGTGCCGGTACCGGGTTTCCCCTTCTGTCTATACTTTATCCTCATCTATCGCCACTCGACGTCTCGAATAGCTCAAGTGCAATAATATGAGACGTTGAGCAATATCCAATCAATTAATCAATCAAACCAGTATTGAAAGTACAAAGACTTACTTAATATTAATCAAGTAATTGACGTACACGCAACTGAGGGACCTCGCAAAGGGTGAATTTTGGTTCTGTTTCCCAACGGACGTAATCTATAACAAATTACCGTCAATAATAACATAATTAATAATAGTAACATTACATATATAATGAACAATATAACATAAAATAAATAAATTAACATTTATACATTTATTTTATTCGTATAGATTCGCGTAAATTGAATTGTGCGGCGACAGATTACAAATCGGATTGATCAGTTACATCGTCAGGAAACACTCATAACTTGTCACGAAATAGCCTACTCTTGTTTACAGATCTAACCAATGATCTGTTTGATAAAACTCAAAGTGAGTGACGGCAAGTTTACCCCCAAACCACGTATTTATTTCAGGTTTCTTTTTATTGTTTTTTTATCCTTGTTACATTTTTTAACAACAAGAAAAGGCGTGGGACGCTAGCAAATATTTTGCTAAAACACTTGATATCTTTGTGGAAGTCCCCGTGCCGGGGAAGAGCCTTGCTTAAGCACGTGAAACTAACACGGCACTTGTAGAGGGTTCTCCCATAAGTATCCTTACACATGGAAGGGAAATGACTTACTGGGCAGTCTTTGAGGGCGGGCGGCAGGTCGTTCCATGGGTTTAACAACCGGAAAGAAAAGCACCGTCGGCCGAGCACTCCTTTGGCCGGAGGGGGTTGGAGGCGGGGGTGCCTACTATCGTCGCCTCTCAACACGCGGCCCTGGATGATGCGTGCGCACACGTCCATAATCAGTGGCGCCACTGAGGCATCTTTTAAAAAACACCAGGTGGGTTTGTATTGCAGGTGCATAGTCATTGGCATAACCTGCTTTTGGTCACAGGGTGGGGGGATGTTTGGGCCATGGTATGAAAGCAAGGGCCCTTCTCTGCACCCTCTCAAGCTTGGTAGGGGTTCTCAATGGTGGTTGGGTGCCATGCGGGAGGCCGAAAGTCTGGTGGGCTTAACTAGCGACAGGTAGGCCATCCTCTTGACGCGCCGGCGTGCACCCGTGCAGATTGCGGGCCGCAAAACCCAGCACCTGCGCCGCCTTGGCCCGCACAATATCGGTGTGAACGTTCCATCGGAGGTCGCTTGTGATGTGCATTCCGGGAGGCGCTGCTTGCGACGTACTCGAGTGGGACACCCATCTATGGTGTACAGGAAAATAGTGGGGTGCGCGCGCGCGTGATGTCCATCATCTTGCACTTGAGGGCGTTGAGCGACATGCCATTTTTTGTCGCACCAGATCTGAATGTCGTCTAGGTCTGCTTGAAGGGCGTCTGCATCCTCTTGGTGGACCACGATGCAGTACAGGGTAACGTCGTCAGCGTGCTGGAGCATTTGGATCCTTGCCGAGGTAGGGAGGTCGGCTACGAAACGTTAAACAGCAGGGGGCCAAGCACACTTCCCTGGATGACGCCCGAGGGCACGTTCCGGAATTCTGAGCGCTCGCCGTTGAACTGGACGAACTGCGTGCGGCCGACAAGGAAACTCTCGAACCACCTAAGCAAATTGCCCTTAATGCCATAATGCTCGAGCTTGGATAGTAGACGCACGTGCGGCACTTTATCAAATGCTTTAGACCAATCGAAAAAAACACAGTGAATGTGCGCTCCGCTACGCTCGTCCAGCGCTGCCGTCCATGCATCAATGGCGCCGGCGAAAAGAGTGGTGCAAGAACGGCGCTGTCCAAAAGGGCCGTGCTGCGCCGCAGGGATAAACGTTTTGGCTCTCGGGAACTCCTCGTCCGGTCTCTCACAAAACGTTCCATCGTTTTAAACCGACCAGTGAGGTGATGCTGATTGGCCGGTAGTTCTTTATGTCTCTCTTGTCGCCGTCTTTGAAGATCGGTGCCACAGACCCGTTTTCCATTCCGTTGGAATGCCCTGTTCAAGAGCCATGTTGAAGAGGTGACAAGTGAGTCGCAGAGAGCGTTAAGGGGATTTTTTTAGCAGGATTGCAGGAACGCCGTCTGGACCCGCTGCGGTATTAGCCTTGGTCCCCCGGAGAAGCTTTTTTATGTCAGGGGGCCCAAGCAAGTCAGCTCGCTCATGGTGGGCTGCTCTGAAAGCTGGGTGGCGGGCGCGTTTTCTCCCTGATGGACGGGGAAAATGTTATCCGCCCGCGAGAAATTGCTCTGGAATGCCTCACTGAAACAGGCTGCCCCCTCCTTGGGTCTGTCACGGTTCTTCCCCCTACCTTGAAACTCCCCTGCAAACGTTTGGAATAGTTGCCTTAGAATTTATGTAGCGCCAAAAGAACTTTCTGCTGTCTGCACCCCCGCCCAAGTCCCCACATCCAGTTTTTCCCTTGGCCGTCCGGAGGGCCACCTGTGTTGATCTTCTCGCAGCAAAATAGGCCTCTCTTGCGTCTCTCAATTTAGTTTCCCGCCAAAGGGCAACAGTCTGTCCCGGATGTCGATCATCTTTTTTATGTTTTTGCTTAGCCAAGGGGGGATCGGCGCGTGTTTCCCTACTCTCCCTTTTCGGAACGTGCTCTTCTGCCACTCGAAGATGATACGCTTCCAGTTTTCCCCCCGCTTCGTTGACGTCATCCCGCTGCAGCACCTCCGGCATTCGTTCAGAAAGCGTTTTTGTTCAGGGGTGGCCAGTTTGCTTGATTGTAATCAAGAACCTCTCGGGCTGCCCTCACTGGACGGATGGCAGTCAGTGAGAGGGTGGCGAGAACAGCGTCGTGGTCCCCTCACCCCCCCGGCACCACCTCCCCATCGACACGATGCTGGGCGCATCGGAGAGCAGCAGGTCGATTGTCTTCTCACTCGTGTTGGTGATTCTGGGTTGACTCGTGACCAGTTGAGAGAAAGCCAGTTCAGCAAAAGCAGATATAAAATCCTGAGCCGGTTTTATCACGCCCTTCCGGGGGGTCCGAACGCCAGCATATTTTGATTAAAATCGCCAAACAAGAGGCAAACCATCAAAACTTGGCTGCACAGCAGCAACTAGGTCCAGGGAGTGCAGAAAGATCGGCGTTTGGGGCTGCATCTTGGCATGGCGGACGGTATGCTGACCCCACGGGGAAATCGCAGGTTGCCCGACTTTGATTTCCGCCCAGACAACCTCAGCACGGCTCTCTGGGGGTGACTGAGGCGCTTTGGCTGCAGGTGAGGGTCGAATCGCTAGAAGAACGCCGGGGCCCCCGCGGCCGGCCTGTCTGTCCTTCCGCAGGACGAAAGTAGTCTCTTGGAAGGAAATCCTGGTTTTTTTGACGTCCGTAGTCAACCAAGTCTCATTCACCGCTCAAACTGGGCAGCCGATGGGACAGCAGAAAAGCAGCTATTCCTGCACTCGTTTTACCCGGGTTTTTTAAGGAACGGCGTTTAAAATCCTAAATTAGCGTGACAGCATTTTTTGTTTGCTGGGTCGTTCCTTTTGGGGGGTTTGGGATCCGGGGGGGCTTTGTGTCTCTTCCGGAAGGGGTTTCCCGAAAGAGTCATTCAGCTCGGGGAGGCTGCACGGGCCAGCATTTTGAAATTGCTATTTTTTTTGGGGGAAAACATTTAAACCTCTCTATCGCTCCAACAGTTATTCTTCATGAGGCAGGTCCTGTGGTAGAGCCGACCGCACCCCTCGCAAGTGATCTTAACACCATTTTTCCTGCCGACTTTGTCACACCGCAAGCATGTTGCTTGCAATACGGCGGCAGCTCCCCGTGGCAAACAAAAAAAGAAGAAAAGTACCAACCAAGGATGTACTTTACTACCCTGTAGAGCCTTTTGCCCCAGTTACATAGGCCTACACCGAAATTGAAGAAATGTCAACATAATACCACTTTGAAGGGAGGGGCAAAACCCTTTGTTTTGATTGTTTTATACACAAACAAAAACTGAGACATGAACCAAAACTTAAACTTTTAAAATGTTACAAGAAAAACCAAAAATAAAACTTGAATAACAATTGTACATACACACCTTATTATGAAGAACACTTTACAAACACCGTATACTACAAAAATCTGCATAAATATGGATAAAATTTCCATTTTTAACTGCATCTTCTCCAAGGAAAGGCCAAGACTATTCCACTGCCTGTGTGTTACTATCTTTACTATTTACTTTACTATTCCAATGGTCATAGTGATTTCGAGTTTCGACTATGTTTTGAAAACCAGTAGCTACTGAACACATCATCAATATTATCATAACATCATTCATTATTATATTTTTTCGTTTTTTTGTACTGATTTGTACCGTCAAACGAAAAAAATTCGTAGTTAAAAATATGTTTTCTCTCAGTCAGCCTCTAGAAAACCCAAAACACAATTACCTACGTTGAATGGTGTGCTTTTGGGCGAATTGGAGTTAAAAATTATTTTGAGAGGCAATATTTGCCTTGTGCCCGATCAGAAAAAATCAAAAAAATAGTTTTGATTTTCTAATAAGCCTTTTGTTTTTTTTTTATTTTTT